>OX382350.1:1425000-2025000 GCA_947507615.1 Hemithea aestivaria | reverse complement strand
TCGAGGAAATCAATTTATTATAATCACAGTGTTTGCCGAATGCTATAACGTGGGTTTGTTCAAATCAAGAGTGAATAGGTTCTTACTGAACAAGCGTGCTACAACTTCGACTGCATCGTCACTTACCAACAGGTGAGATTGCGGTCAAACGCTTGTTTAGTCAGCTATAAAAAAAAAAAAAAAATTATTTAGCTATTTATGTATAGCTGATACACACAGACAACGACACTCGTTCGGATTGGTCCGTGGCGTCACGTGACCAAACGCCACCCAATCCGGAGGGGTGACGTCGCGTCGCGTTTTAATAATGTGTTTCCGGCTTTAAAGGCTTATTACACCTGGCTAAATTTAGAAGCCTAAATTCAGTCGCCACTAAATTAAGTCAAGTGTAATCACATTTAGCATCCTAAATTTAGAAGAAAGTATCGTTCATCCTAATTTAGATTCTGAATTTAGTGACTAAATTCAGCCAAGTGTAATAAGCCTTTTATAGCTTTCTCGAACAGAAGGAATTTACTATGCAGTGAGTGTAAACATGCTGAAAAGACAGATAGAAATGTGGTGTCTGGGCAAACGTAACTGAAACATGCCTAACCTTGCTGCACTATTGTTGCAGTTGAAAAACATTGTCTACAGTCTGACAGTCAGAGTCTGACCCTGACCGACTGACTGACCCCGCGTCTGTCTGCCAACATCATAAAACTAAATACCTATCTACCTATACGAGTACTAAATAATTTATAACCAGCTGCGCCCAGCGGTTTTACCCGCTGTACTGCAGCCTATGTGTTATTCTAGGGTCTAAGATATCTACCACATTTCAACTCAATCGGTCAATTCAATTCATTTATTCAAAACAATATTACATTGTATATATGAAATTAAAAACAAAAATAATAATATTATCTGAGCGCTTGGTCGAGGCGACGTGTGACCGAAATGCTGGGGTATATTTGGCCCAACGTATAAGTATTGCCATTCAACGTGGCAATGCTGCCAGCATTCTGGGCACTCTGCCAACTGACAGTGGTTTGGAGCATGCGGATTTTCTGTAGATCGGCTTGTGGCCGATCTGTGGTTAATAAAAGTGTTCTTTACTGCTGTAGTAGCTGTAGTATTGTTAGTTTGTTTTTCTCAATAAAGGCATTTGCCACGATAAAAAAAAACATTAAATTAAATAGGTAAATTACACAATAAAAATTATACCACCCGTTTAGGCGTGAAAGAGTAACAAACACACATCCATAAATCCAGACATCCATTCTTACAAACTTTCACATTTATAATATTAGTAAGATTACATAAGTGTGATGATAAAATAATATTGTGATAATACCTATTATGTGAGTGAGTGTGCTACATTTTTATTTAAGGTTCCATACCTAAAGGGTAACAAGTGAATTAAATTAAAAATTTAAAAAACCCCCAACGCAATATGTAATTCACCATTCTGTGGTGGCGGCCATCTTGGATTTTAAATTTACTATAGTGGGTTGTATTCTACTAGTCAAGCCCTTTCATTTGATACCCATATTGAGGAGGTCGTGGAAGAAAAAAGTAATCCGCCATTTTGTAGCGGCGGCCATCTTGGATCGATTTCCACCAAACATGGCTAAGAACACTCTCGACTATTTCTACTTTCAAACAAAAAAAAACTAAATCAAAATCCGTTTATCCGTTCGGGAGCTACGATGCCACAGACAGACACACACACACAGAGACAGACAGACACGTCAAACTTATAACACCCCGTCGTTTTTGCGTCGGGGGTTAAAAACTAGTGCGTTGCATTACGTAAAAACTGCTGAACAGATTGAGGTGAAATTTATCTACCATTCAAAGGGGCAGCGTTATATATTTTTACAAGCTTTATATTACTTTCACCTGTCTGTTGTCTGTCTGTCTGTCTGTCTGTCTGTAATCAAATCTTGCAAGTTTGATTTGACCCACTTTCCGGTTTCCAATTGAGCTGAAAATTTGCATGCGTGTGTAAATCGGATGACAATGCAATATTATTATGACATCGAGCTGATCTGATGATGGAGCTGGAAGGTGGCCATAGGAACTCTGTCATTAAACAACGCAACCCCATCGAGTTTGGGCTCATTTGATTCGTCTTGACGAGTACTATATGATGCAAAATGGTAATGATAATTAAAGCTTGTTTTTAAAAAGTATTTTTAAAATTTCACTTGTTAAGGTTTCCGTACCTAAAGGGTAAAAACTAGTGTGTTACATTACGTAAAAACTGCTGAACCGATTGAGTTGAAATTTATTCTCCCATTCAAAAGAGCAGCGTTATAATATTTTTTATTGAAGTGTCGAACAGTTCATACAATTGCCAGTTTCTAAAGGAGGCTAAATAACGCTTGCCTAAAAGAAAGCGGGTATTTAAGTACCTCACATTGAACATTGGATTTCCCGCTACTCGACTCGACATGAATATATAAATAGAAGTTGACTAGTTCGGTTACTTTTCCTGTATAGGTAGGTAATTCTAGCTTAAACTAAAACTGATGACCTATTAGCCAATTTTGCGGGAAATAACTGGGAAAACTAGCTTTATTTTTTGGAGATAGGAGTAAAATAGGCTTCGAATGAACGATTTGGGGGGGGGGGGGGGGGGGGGGGGGGCAAGGTGCAGGCGGGCAAAATATTATAATTTTTACTTCGAAAAGTGTGTGTTTAGCTCGCTCTGAACAGTTAGAAACAAATATCGTTAATAATAAGTGCGCGACCAGCTTGCTGCGAGCGCCGAGAAAAAAATTATAGCTTTGACCATGAAATATGTGCAAAATTCGTAACTCTACAATGCTTCTGGGGGGGGGGGCTTGGCCCCCTTCTCCCCCCCCCCCCCCCCCTAAACAGTGTTGCCAATTTAGCATTTTATATGCTAAATATGGCACATTTTCTCTCTGTTTAGCACATTATTTTGTCGTTTAGCATATAGCATATTTTTTTAGCATTATATAAATAGTTAAATTGAATTAAATTTGTATCGAAGAACATAGGAAATATAAAAAAGAATTAATAATATCGAAGCAATAATCAAAAAATACACTGTACACGCATCCACTTGTAAACCTCTTCCGTTTTTTCGTTACTTAATAATATTATTATAAACATGAATCGACTTAAAGCACGCTCTTTTGTTCTAACCAGTGTTGTTTCTAACCAGATTTATCACAGCCTTCTACATCTGCAACTACAGTTGCAGATGTAAAAGACCTAGTCGACAAATTTCTGTTCGAAATGTAGGCATAACGCTTAAAATGCAATTATTTAATACATTTTTACTAAAATTTTATTATGCATTTTATTTTAGCACTTTTTTTCAAAACTAGCATATTTTGGCATTTTTTTTTACCACACTTTAGCACATTTCGCCTTGCTATAGTTGGCAACACTGCCCCTAAATCCGCCTATGATTATAATAATCAATAAAGTGTTAAAACAAGTGAAGCTAATTTTGGCGCCAGTTAGATATAGGCTAATCAACTCATGTGTGACGTAAGGAAAAAAATCTAACGAGATTCTAGATTATAATCTAACCAAACACTAGTAGTCCGAAAATATTTTTCCGATAATATCTCGATAAATCAATCATTTTGATTAGATGTTTATCTGATTTGATAATGTAAAAATAGAATGCCATATGTACCGACCTTACCCTATTAATTTATTACGTAACAACACAGAAATCAAAAAACTAGAAGGTACACATACAAAAATCATCAAAAACTGAAATCGTTAAAAATACTTTTTGAACTTTTTTGTCAACTAGAAAACTCCTTGTAAAAATTCAAATAAAATTAACTTCCAAAGAGGTCCTCTATCAGACCTTAATGAAAAAACTAAAAACAACAGCAATTAAAAAAAAAGAAATAGTGATGTAGCTTAGTCAGGCCAATTTTCATTCCGGGATTTTTGGTTTCACGGGAAAATAAAAATTCCGCGGGGACTTTTTACTAATAACTGCAGTTAAAAGATAAAAACATGTCTTGTTAAAAATTAGGTTACATAAGAAAAATAAATTATTGTTAATTATATAGGTAGGTACCTACTCAAATGTTATACTTACAAACACACAAACAAATGACAACACACAAAATTAAAAGAATTAAATTGACTCAGTCACTGAAATTTTTAGTCAAATTAAACATAAACATAATATATTTATTTACCAAAAACAGTGTTTTACAATTCATCTCTATTTACTATTGGACCCACACTAGGCCATGGCCTGTCTCGTGGGTTCCTCGAGGGTTCAGAATTATGCATTGTACAATAATATGAATCAACAGAAAAGTTCGACGATAGTTTTTATTAACAAATGGCGAAACAAGGCAGACAGCTTCAGAACGTCACCAGTCATTATATTAGTCACACACAAATACACCCTCACATTTCATACATATTAGGTTAACCATTAGTCACTGTCTCGGCGAATTCCAGTTGTTTATTTCAGAATTTTACAGGAAAATGTATATATAAGATATAAGATGACCGTCTTACAAGATTTTATTTAACTTGCAATGAATATAAATGCCATTGTATGTGACTATGTGTAGGTATGTAAGTAATAATGTTCAATTTTTTTTTTAACTTTCTCAACACATGGCTGGATTTTATTTTTTATTCTTTATAGGTTAACTTTTGACTACGGCGACGATGAGGTCGTAAATGGTAATAGACTAAAACTAGAATGCGGGATAAATCCCTACTAGGTATTCATAATTTTTATTATTGTGTTCATATTATACATACCTATTTTCATCTCAAATTGTAAAAAAAAATCATTAAATCTATGAGAAATGTTTTCTTAAAAATTTTGGAAGTCATAAATTTAGTCCTTTTAAATAAAACTCGTAAATTAACATGGTGGTGTGGGGGTGTTACATGTGGTTAAATCCTATAAATTATGATTTATAAACAAAATAATTTAGATGACATTATTTTATATTAAAAATCCACAACCTTCGCACCTAATCGTGACAAAAAAAAACATTTAGAATCTTGTATAAAATTATATCTTAAGATAATTTAATAAAAATCTTACATTTTAAGCAGGTGAAACCGTTGGGTGTAGCTAGTATTTCATAATAATTATTATTATAAGAATGCGAGACTGATTGACTGATCTATCAAAGCACAGCCCAAACCGCTGAACGGATTGGAATAAAATTTGAAACATGGATAGAGATTACATCATTGATAGATAGATAGACCACAAATATACAGAAAAACTAAAATACAAATTCAAAAAATAAGTGTGACAATTGGCGGCAAAGTATGTACATCAATAATGATAATATACTAAGTAGGTACTCGTATATTTTTATCACTAATGTCTGAAGTGTCATACAAACACTCGTAGCATAGTTTAGCATGTGGGATCGACCTCAATTTCTCAAGCGTTACGCATAATAATTATAATTACTCATGTTATAGTGGAAATATTATTATGTCTTTACCAAGCCTGCATGTTAACGAGATTCTAATAAGTATTTTTGCTTTGTAAAAGTTTTGTGATAAATAATAACCTCTGCGATTTTATTTATTTAATAGAAGGACGATTTTATTACATACGCGTTAATTATATAATTTAAATTAAAAAAAACCCGAGGTATGATATTAGCTGGTTGTCTTTTCCAAATCAACAATATAATATCATTTACTTAAAAAAAATAAAGTAAAATTTTCAACAAGTACACAGTAGTTTTTATTTTAAATAATAAAATTGCATCGAAAAGAAAAATAAATAAAAATGTCAAAGTAAAACCTCTTTTGAACCAACAAGTACTCACTGTGTGTTGTCGATGACGTCACCGGCATCCAAATATAAACGATCTCCTTGATGGAACCAAACACCATCCGCGCTCTTAGCGCAGAAATACAGCTTTTTTTCATCACTCGGCGTTCGAACAACATCTCCATTCCTCAAAAATTCCGGTAAACATTCGCCACCGTTCGCCGGCTCGTGGGTTAACGACCAGTCGACAAAATCACCTTTTACATTCAATTTGTAAGCACAAGTATTATCGCACACAACGTTGTCTACATTCACGGATAATATCCATGGCGGGGACACGGTTAACGTGTTTTTTATTAAAAATAATAGCAGAAATATGCCACTAGTCCGTAATGTACGCACTACCGCCATGACCGGTGACTGGGCGAGGAATGGCCGAACTCTGACAACTTTGATACTAACGCGTTATATCCACGATTCACGATAATGAATGACTCAACTACAACGAAGTTCGTTCGAGCAGCCATGCGATCAGAAACTAATTGCAACAAATTTGTTTAACAGTGGCCGAATTTGGAACTAAAAACTACTACTACAACTGGTAAAATTACTTGACTGAAAAGTTTTAACATCTTATGACTATTGAGTATTGTACATCATTGTGAAATCCTGGGTGGCACTAGTGGCACTGTACTGATTAGGAACAACGTTATCTCTTACTACCAGAATAGGCACCTTGCTCGTCTTTTAAATTCTTAACAAGTGAATTAAATTAAAAATTTAAAAAACCCCCAACGCAATACGTAATTCACCATTTTTTTGATGGCGGCCATCTTGGATTTTAAATTTTATATAGTGGGCTATATTCTACTCGTTACGCCCTTTCATTTGATACCCATATTGCGGGGGTCGTGGAAGAAAAAAATAATCCGCCATTTTGTAGCGGCGGCCATCTTGGACCGATTTCCACCAAACATGGCTAAGAACACTCTCGACTAACTCTACTTTCAAACAAAAAAAACTAAATTAAAATCCGTTCATCCGTTTGGGAGCTACGATGCCACAGACAGACACATACACACACACACACACACACACACACAGACAGACAGACAGACAGACAGACACGTCAAACTTATAACACCCCGTCGTTTTTGCGTCGGGGGTTAAAAATAATTAAAAACAAAACTTGTTGCTTACAAACATGCAAAAAGTCCAGTAATATATTTTTCTATGTCGCATCGGTGTTTAAAAATGTACCCAGAACTAAAGTTTATGTACCTTTTATCACATAAACTAATGTTTTATATTTGTTTAGTCCTAAAATAATTAGACGAGACTTATTGGGACCAAAAAAGTTTACTGAATATACCTCAAGCTAAAATTAAACTACATTTAAGTTCACGATGGGCGGTCTTATCACTTAAAGCAAATACCCTCACAATATTATGCAAAACTAAGACATTATAATAATACTTAAAAACTACTTTCTAGCGATATCCTCATATTTTCTACTCTGTGTTTGCCAAACTATACTCTCATTTTTATTGCGACGGCAGCGCCATTATTAACGAGCCAAAGAAATTGGCGACACTTATATCTAAATGATGTCTTACGGTGTGCTGGTGTTGGCATTTTCACAGTGACTCAGTATAGTACAATATTAGTTCCATTTTTTGCCGTAACTTTCATTAAATTGTATATTAATAATTTAGAAAAAAGATGTTGTCTACAATCTCAATGTATGTGTGCAATTATGTAACTATAATTTCGGCTAAATGAACAGAATCATTAAACGTACTAAAATGTAGACAATGGCGCCCTCTCCTATTTTATTTTGTTTATAATAAATTGATTCCAGCTTTTCGTAATCAAATTGCACAACAGGTCGTAAATTTGTCATGATGCGTCATTAAGATTTTCGCATCCCATATTTTATGATAACATTTTTTCCCTTTAATAAAATTATTATACATAGGTGCGTAATATAATATGTCAAATTAAAAAATCCCGGGCCAGGCACGGGATTTTTAAATTTTGTCTATTTAGGCAACACTATTTAACAGAGTTTGAACTTCGAACAAGTGAATTAAAAAAAAAAATTACTTGCTTAATTTTGTTTTAAAAATGATGATGTAGAACTGGGACAATTAATTTTACTATCAGTTGTGGAAAAACGTACGATAGACGATATACGTATAACAACTATAAATAATAACAAATATTATCATCTCAGTAGATCCATTTTTTAGCTACAAGCGATTATATCTCTTCTCTAGGTCCCAGAGGAATCAAACCTACATTAAAACAAGTGAAATTTTAAAAATACTTTTTAAAAACAAGCTTTAATTATCATTATCATCTTGCATCATATAGTACTCGTCAAGACGAATCAAATGAGCCCAAACTCGATGGGGTTGCGTTGTTTTATGACGGAGTTCCTATGGCCACCTTCCAGCTCCATCATCAGATCAGCTCCATGTCATAATAATATTGCATTGTCATCCGATTTACACACGCATGCAAATTTTCAGCTCAATTGGAAACCGGGAAGTGGGTCAAATCAAACTTGCAAGATTTGATTACAGACAGACAGACAGACAAACAGACAGACAGACAGACAACAGACAGGTGAAAGTAATATAAAGCTTGTAAATAAATAGGCCAAACGCTACTCGGGCTACGGGCAATGTAGGCAATGAGGTGATGATGCTTAACGCATTTTTCCTGGGTCTAATCGATCCTGACTTTCCGCTTCCTCAACTTTCATCACATTCTTCACACACGCTCGGTTCTTGGTACTCTTGACCTGGCCTTTCCTTAGACATTTATTTAGTCAAGGAAAGTAACCCTTTTTTTTGACCCAGGAAAAATGCGTTACGCATCATCACCCCACGCCGGGGGGCGCGGGGCGGTATGTGGGACTCCCCCGCCAAAGATGGAAGCGGCGGGGATACCCACTAAAAAACCTGGGGGTGTTCCTGCGGGACGCCATAATGCCGGGGCAACGGGTACGCCGAAGCACTCATCCGCGGCCCCGACGGCGTTTGGTCCTCACTGACAGGAGGACCCCTCCACGGTGGGGAAGGAAAGTAACCCTAGGTCGACCAATTGCGGCTTAACCATCACATTCACATTAGCACGGTAAAGAGATATACGGAATTACGTTACATTACCTATTCGTTGACTAAGTACGGAGTACGGAAGCCTAAAAAATCCAATAGGTAGGTACGTTGCAAACCTCTTTTTACAAGCTTTATATTACTTTCACCTGTCTGTTGTCTGTCTGTCTGTAATCAAATCTTGCAAGTTTAATTTGTCCCACTTCCCGGTTTCCAATTGAGCTGAAAATTTGCACGCGTGTGTAAATCGGATGACAATGCAATATTTTTATGACGTCGAGCTGATCTGATGATGGAGCTGGAAGGTGGCCATAGGAACTCCGTCATAAAACAACGCAACCCCATCGAGTTTGGGCTCATTTGATTCGTCTTGACGAGTATACTATAATATGATGCAAGATGGTAATGATAATTAAAGCTTGTTTTTAAAAAGTATTTTTAAAATTTCACTTGTTTTTTACAAAAGTCGGTTAAGTATCAAAATGACAAGTCTATTTGTACAAATCGTACCTCAATGAAGGACAATGATAATGCTGTGCATGATAACGGTTATCTCCGTTTTTATAGTGGCTAATATCAGCTTACTCTCGCTATATTTACATTTGTTACAATGTTGGTTTGCACAGGCGGATAATGTACACGTTTTTATTACGTACTATGTTAAAAACATAGTGTTTTTAATCATAAAATATCATTTTTAAGCTGACGACAGAGAAGCGGGACGGAGCGGTAAAAGCGGTCGCGATATTCATTTTGTTCCTGTCCGCGTTCGCTTTTTAAAATAATAACTGTGCCCAGCGGTTTTACCTGCTGTTCTATAGCCATGTGTTATTCCAGGGTCTAAGCTATCTCTATACCAAATTTAAGCTCAATCGGTCCACCCGTTTCGGCGTGAAAGAGTAACAAACATACATCCAGACATCCATACATTCTTACAAGGGTAAATCCTGAGATCGGGCGTATTTAAGTGATTCCCGTGGCAGATTTTAAATCAAAGTTTTATTGAATTTTACATATAAAACATCAAATTTCCCATAATTATAAGCATATCCATCAAATAGGCATCATTATAATTTGTTTTGTTCAGAAAATATTTAAATTTAAATTTTGGTGCCATGGGAATCAATAAAGTGTGGCATGGGAATCAAAATTAAAACTATTTTGTTTGAATTCTATGTTATTATTTAAATATAGACCTCTACATACTAATCATATAAAATAGAAATGATTAAAAACGGTGATCCAAACAAATATACACCAAACATAAAGTATTAAATAGGTCTATATTGGCTTTCTATATAATAATCATGTAAACTAAATAAAATCAACGTATTGCTGTCTTAAACAATGTAAAAATATTGAATAAATAGTCCTAGAATATGGGATTAAGTTCTCAGTCACAGTCACTGACAGGATTCACTCCAGAAGCTGTCATCAGATTGTACATTTATCATTAGGTAGGTTAATCTGGACTGAAATTGCAGTCAGCCCATAGTTTCGTTTTATTTTTTCATCATACATCATCTCAGCCATAAGACGTCTACTGCTGAACATAAACCTCCCCTTTAGACCTCCATATATAAAACCGGTGTTGGAAGCGACCTGCTTCAAGCGTCTTTCAGCGACCTTAATAAGGTTGTCTGCCACACTTGTGGGAGACGTTCTACGCTGCGTTTGCTTGTACGTGGTAGGCACTCGAACACTTTTCGACCCCATCAGCCATTCGCTCTACGTGCTATGTGGGCTACCCATTACCACTTCAGCTTCATGGTCCGCGGAGATATATGAGTGACTTTGGTTCGTCTTCGGATTTCCTCATTCCTGATTCGATCACGTAGAGAAACCCCGAGTATAGCCCTCTCCATAGCTCGCTGAGCGACTTATTTTAATGTGAGGATATAATGGTGCCGCATAAGCCAGAGCGGCTGTCTACTATAGTACAATATAAAAAAAAATCTGATATATACAATATAAAAAACATCTGAAATAATTAAATATACAAATATAAACTGTCAAAATCACTTCCATACCTGCGATTTCGCTGTAGTTGGGTAAAAAGTGAAAGAATGCGCTAGAAAACTCAGGAGAAAATTGATCACTGTGGTAAAACGCCATGAGAATCAATACCATGGAAATAAAAATTGTATAGTTTTTTGTCAATATTTTTAAATACCATAATTATAGACCAATAATAATAAAATATATGATAAACAATACCCTTTTCCTAACTGCACACCCTAGTCAAAAAACCGTAATGGATAAAAAAATATTTTTAAACATGGAAAAGGTAATCAATGATTTAGTGAACCAAAACCACGGTAATCAATTTCTCACCTTCGTAAATCCAGTTTAAAACCACGAGAGGAGTAACATTTCTTCACGATGTTTAGAGCGCAATTGAAGTTAACCAACAGCGTGCGTACAAGCTTCTAAGTCTTGTGGCTTGTGAAATGTGAGTAGTTATGTCGCGCGCCATGGAAATCACTTTTTGTCCGGGGACAAACCTAAATTTGTTATTTTTTCTAAAACTACGCTGTGTACAGCCTTCGCGTATTTTTTTGATCGTATAACAGTTCACCCTTTACAGCTTAGATCACAGCAATTAATAAAATTCCGTTTATAAATTGGTGTAAAAAATATATTTTGTTCCAAAAAAGTGTAAGGGACACCCCATGGTAATCAAATTTCAGGGCTTTAACATTTTTTTTCAGATACTTGCAGCTAAATTTAACCTTATATCTATCATGCATTAAGTAGATAAAACCTTAAACTAACAGAAAAAAAATACCCTTGGGTAGAATTTTTATGTTACGGGTAGTTTATTCCCCCAGACACGTAAAATTTTGTCTCTCAGGATTCACCCACAAACTTTCACGTTTATACTAATTGTAAGATAAGATGTGACGGGGGTTATTATTATAAATTATTATTCGCCTTCGACCCGCTCAATAAATCAAAATTATCTAAATTAATAGGTACATACATATTTCAGGAAATAACTTCAAAAAATACTCTAGGCATTTCGTAATCTGTATTAATTTTGATTTTAACCTAATTATGATACGGATGATAAGATATTCCGATAACAAAGCTGAGATTTTATAATAATTATAGTTTATCCATGTTACAAAATATTTTAAACCAACGCCGACCATCCTATCGCATTGATTTTAATCTGCAGTGGAAGTGCGTCAATAGGTACTTATCTAACTTATTTGATAAATACATAAAATCAGTTTTATAAATAATATCTATTATGTAATACAACCACTTAGATTTTTAATATAAAATTATATATTTTAAATTATTAGCAAATCCACTAATATGTGAGTCCATCTCATGCGTAGCGAGATACAAGGATTAAAAAATGACGTGTCATTGTGACAATCACAGCTTAATCGCTATTGGTCAATCGAAAAGCGCGGGAAAAAGTTCGGCAATCGGCGTCTATCATTGGTCCGCGCCAATTTTTCGCTCAAACTTCCGCCATTTTTCATTTGATTTGAAAACTTTGTTGATTGTGCATGCGTAAAATTTTAATTATTAATGAAATATGTGTTAAAACTGAGTCAATTTTTAAATAAAAGGTAAATTGAATGATTACAATAATATTTATATGTAGAGCCATCAGATCAGTTCATATTTCTGTCTTCTATAAATTCTAGGTCCAAGAGATTTTTATCTTAGACATTTTCTATTAGAAGTTTGCTGTTGTTTATCAGTTTTGCTAGATGAAAAGAGAGTAAAATATGCTCACAATTATTTTTTATTGATTTCACTGCAAGATGATTATTGTTATTAAACATAAGTTATCGGAAAGATGATGGCCGTTAGCGGCGGGAAAATATTTGTTTTCTAAATTTATTTTATGATTTGGGTATAAAGAAATAAAACTAATTGTCGTTATATTTCGTATTTCCAAGAACAACATGTCGCGTCGATCGCTGCGGCGTATCCCGCGCGTCAGTTATTACGAGCCTGAGGAACCGAGCTTGGATGAATATGTCTGTAAGTTTTAAGTTTACTACCTGTATTTCTCGCTTTATCCTAATAATATTCAACAACACATTTGTTAACGTCAAGTAAACAGCAAACAACCTCAGAAGGAGGATTTTTTTTATTAACTTATTACAATTTGGCAGACCACAAGTCTGTTAGGGTGTAGCGCGGGGCACTATGGAGCTAAGACAGAAAAATTTTGATCAAAAAATTTAAATAGCAAATTTGAATTTTTATTTATTTTATCATATAAGACATCTAAAAATAAGACAAAAATTATCCGGGTCATTCAATCAGTCACTCTTTCCTTTTATATATTTAGAAGATTTCAAATTCAAACTCAAAATTCATTTATTCAAATACGAGCAAGAAACGCATAGGGATTGCATTGTTTAAAATTAAACAAGTAAAATTTAAAAAATACTTTTTAAAAACAAGCTTTAATTATTGTTATCATCTTGCATCATAAAGTACTCGTCAAGACGAATCAAATGAGCCCAAACTCGATGGGGTTGCGTTGTTTTATGACGGAGTTCCTATAGCCACCTTCCAGCTCCATCATCAGATCAGCTCGATGTCATAAAAATATTGCATTGTCATCCGATTTACACACGCATGCAAATTTTCAGCTCAATTAGAAACCGGGAAGTGGGTCAAATTAAACTTGTAAGATTTGATTACAGACAGACAGACAACAGACAGTTGAAAGTAATATAAAGCTTGTAAAAATAAACACATTTCAGACTGTGACAAGTGCGGAGACCATGTTTACGAATATTGTTCCATCCACGGAGGCTTACTGGTCATCCCGGACGATAAGGTATATTTTATGTACTGTTCTTCTAGTTTAACCATTACTAACCTCGCCCAGCGGTCTTACCCGCTGTACTGTATCCTACGTGTTATTCCAGGGTCTAAGCCATCTCTATACCAAATTTCAGCTCAATCGGTCCACCCGTTCAGGCGTGAAAGAGTAACAAACATACGTCCAGACATCCTGACATCCATACAGTCTTACAAATTACAAACTTTCACGTTTATAATATTAGTAAGATACTTCATTTAATTTTTTCAATGTTTGGTAGGACAGGAAGTAGTGTCGTTTTAGAAGTCAACACTCAGTTTGGGTCTCGCGTCAATCCGTATATTCCTACAATCCCCACCCTAACATATATTCACTCCTACATTCCCATAATCCCCACTCAAGCACCTAACACCATAATATATTCCCATAATCCCCAATATCCCGATTACCCCTAGGTCCCAGCAGTGTCCCCCTTCCCTCCGATAGTCCCACGCGCCGCCCTCACTATACCCAAGGTGTTCCTGCATCTCAACTACTCTACAATACCAGGTATTTAGTATTTATATAATATTGTTCTGTACTAAACAGGCCCACGTTTGCGCTTACTCCACGTTTCCCCACCAAGAATCCCCACCGTGGGGATTTCTTTACATTTTTGTAAAATTATCCCCACCGTCCAAGAAATTCAAAAAAGTTGGGAAAAATTTACAAAACTTTAAAACAATCGTAATATAATATATTTTTCATGTATGGGAAAATCAAAATCCATAAATAATCATATTAATCACATCACACTAATTAACATTACACTGTAGTTAACAAGGAGTTGTGTAAGTTAGTTATAGGGCTTGCAACCGATTATTCGGTTAACCGAAAAAACCGATTAACCGACCTATTTAAAAACCGGTTTTATACGGGCAAAAAACCGATTTTTTTCGGTTTTTTCGGGTTTTGTTTTATTGCTATGAAATCTTATAAAAATACTGTCTTTGTGCTCATTTTCTATAAATGGACTCACAGACAGACTCCAATAAGTGCCACCAGTCGGCCATTACATATAAATTCAACAAAAAGGCCTCTGCACGTTTTTGTCTCCGTGTGGCGCTCCGTGTCGTGTCCGTGTATCGCTCTTCAACATAAGCTAACTCAAAAATTATCGATAAACGTATATTAAATGTTCTGAGTATACTCTTACTAAATTGCGAATAACTGTAGCATTAATCATTAAAACATGATCAATCATCCACTCTGGGGCGATTTCACACAGCACACGCGCGGTTCCGCTTCTTTCTGTTTCTAATTCTGCGGCCGACTCTCTCTCTCTTCAGTCGCCCCTCATGGCTGAGGATCGTGGTCATTACTGGTTATGGACGTTGGTGTTGTGACTCGTCTGACGATCTGCCTCCACTGGTGCGATGCCTATCCATTGTATCCCTGACGACCGAGCAAAACTTGGTAGGGAGGCCTTTCTTTTGATCACCCCATCTGGTGGGAGAGCGACCACGGGCTCGTTTGTCTTCAGTATTCCCAACTAAGATCAGCTTTTCAAGCCTCTCGTCTCCCCTCCTATGTGGCCGAAATAGGTAAGTATTATCTGCTGGCAGATAGTTGAGAGACGGGTTCGGATATGAAGCTGCGAAAGAATTAGATGCATTGGTGTGATTGGCAGTCCACGGTATCCGTTGCATATGCCTCCAACTCCACATCTCGAATGCATCAATCCTTTTATTTGTATTTTTTTTATTTTCTGTGTTTTATAGCCGTGAATAAAGTTCTATTCTATTCTTTGTCTCTCTCGAGCTCGTATTTTCCATGTGTCCACCCCATATAGGAAAATTCGATATATCACGGCGCGTATCAACCGGGTCTTTGTGGCATTGGATACCCCTTCTCATCTAGATGTTATTGAGTCGGCTCATGGTATCCTTAGCCATACCTATTACCTATACGCCTCTTTATCTCCGGTGCGCAGTCACCATCGTTGTATATATGTGCGCCCAGATACACATAATGGTCCACAATGTCAACCCCTTTTTTTTTCCCCGGGAAATGCTTTACGCATACCACCCTGAGCCGTTGTAACGCTAGTCCAGGGTGGTTATGTGGGACTCCCCGCCGGAGAAGCCGGCGGATATACCCACTAAAACCCCGGGGTCCTTCCAGCCGCTGTTCTGCGAGGACGACGAAGGTACGCTCTCGCATTCTTCTCCGTCGTCCCGGACAATGTCAACCCCTGGGATTATATTGGTAGTGGGAAGTTTTCCGGCGCGATCTACTACCATAATCTTCGTCTTGTCTCTGTTTACTGCGAGGCCCATGCAGTTGCTCTGAGCCTCGAATCTTTGGAACAGCTCCTGCATGTCTACTACAGACGTCGTCAAGATGACCGTGTCATCAGCAAAGATTTGATATGCGTTTACCGCCTATCGAAAATCCCTTATCCCAGTTTTCGAGCACCTTCCGGATAACAACCACCGGGGGTAGACTTCCTTTGCAGGAGGTTGTCTAGGTAGGTACCCCAACAGTGCCAGTTATTCTACCGCCTGAGCAGTAATGTGCAAACATTACTGTGCTTCGGTAGGAGGGCACTGTAGCTAGTGAAATTACTGGGCTAAAGAGTCTTAACGTCTTATGACTCTTGAGTAAGAAGCGTTGGTGCACCTAGAATTGCACATAATTGTGAAATTCTGGGTAGCACTGTAATGATTATGGGCAGCGTTATCTCTTAACATCAGGAGAGCGTCTTGCTCGTCTTCTTACTTCTCCACATAAAAAAAAAGTAATAATAATAAATTCTCCACAAATTTGCACACTGCACAATTTGCTGCGGCCGACAATCACGGTAATATATTCTCATTTTTACATGAAATTAAATTGTCATATCGCGGTATTATTTAGTGAAATAAAATGATGCGGGAAGGAAAGCGCGACATCCAGTTTTAGTTTAGCAAAATATTGTATTTCATTTCACAGATTAGTCAATATTACTAATTCGGAAGTAGTTTTCGTCGGAATAAAAGAAAGTTACCGTTAAATGGTTGTTTTTTACGAATATAATGAAGAGTTTGCATGTTTTCTTTTTTGAAATGGTCAGTTGTACTAAGATATGTGTACAAAATAACCATTTTTATCCTTTTATTGTTTTTTTATTAAAAAAAAACTATCAAAAACCGAAAAACCCGAAAAAACCGATTAACCGGTTTTTAAAAATCCAAAAACCGAAAAAACCGATTTTTAAATTTGGCCGGTTTTTGCAAGCCCTAGTTAGTTATTTACGCTTGTACAGGACGACCCTGAGGGGGTGTGCAATGTCCGTACGTGAGAGGACGATCTGCCCTACTCTGGGAACCCTACCTACTTCCTATCACCTGACCATATAAAGACGTATATATACGTAAACTAGCTGACCCCGCAAACGTTGTTTTGCCATATAAATAAATAAATAAATAATAAATAAATAATAATTTAATAATAAATAACTAATTAAATGACGATTAATCAGTTTTCGACCGGAGAGGAAAAATAATTAAATTACTAAAATGGCTATTAAAAAATAAGGGTTGATCGTAGAAGGGTGAAAATTGAGGATTGTATGTATTTTTGTATGTTGTATCAAAAAAAAATAGAAATTAAAAATTTTGTCTAAAAAATAAAAAAAAAATTTAGGGGTGGACTACCCCTAACATTTAGGGGGATGAAAAATAGATGTTGGCCGATTCTCATAGATACCGGATAAGCACAAAAAATTTCATCAAAATCGGTCAAGCCGTTTCGGAGGAGTATGGCAACGAAAACTGTGACACGAGAATTTTATATATTAGATAAATAAGTACACGATACCCGCCACCGTGAGACCTAAGGTGACAGGCGGAGCGGGAGGGAAGCAAGGGTTCAGGGTGGTGATAACTCACTGCCTATAAAGCTGGATTTATAAAAAGGTGTTTAAAAAGATATTTGTAACGGTCACGTGATCAACTTTGATCAACGTTTAATAATTTCTACTAAACTTGACCCTTTTCGAGGGTAGGTGTGTCAGAATATTAATTGTTGGTAAAGAAATCCCCACGGTGGGGCAAAGTTTTTTACATTTTTCTTGTAATAAATAAAAAAGTTATAGGTACATCTTCAAAGTTCTGGTTTCTGGAACAAATGTTACTAATCAAATAGGTTTTTATTTTTCCTGTAAAGTTAATGTAACGTTTGTACAGGCAAGTTCAATATTACGATATAGGTTGACTTCAACGATAAAAGAAGTGAGATCTAAATGTGTGCCAAGTTCAATGGTTAGTCCTGATATATATTTTTGTTACGTTTTGTACAGGTGCTGGTTTGGGTGTGTTCAGCACAGTAACGTTGCCGCGGGGCATTCGATTTGGACCCTACCGCGGGACCCACACACAAGATGTGGTCTCTGACTACTGCTGGCAGGTAATATAAAAAGCAAAAAAATCCTCAGGGAATTTCTGTGCAAGGGGTCCATAAGTTACGTCACACGAATTTCATGATTTTTTGCCACCCCCACTCCCTTGTCACAGCTGGTCACATTTGTGAGACTCCCCTCTCTAGTGTGACGTTATTTTGTAATATTTAGAAATTATTGAATGTTTTCGTTCAGTAATAGTTTAAAGTTCGTGTTTATGTCACCGGAAAATAACAAAATTCGTAAGTTTATAAATTTCCTAAAAAAAGTCAGGAAATTTATAAATTCTTATTCGTTTATATAGGTTAACCTTTGACTATGATCTCGCCTGATTTTAAGCGACGATGCGACCATAAATGTTGAATGGTGGCAGAGTAAAACTAAACGCGGGATAAATCCTAAAACTTAAAAAAAAATAATACCGTCTCATGCCATTTTATATCATACCGAACACCTCCAACCGAATATAATATTTTTACAAGCTTTTATTTACTCATCACCTGTCTGTAATCAAATTTTGCAAGTTTAATTTGGACCACTTCTCAGTTTCCGATTGAGCTGGAATTTCGCATGCATGTATATAAATCGGATGACAAAATGACAATGCAATATTATTATGACATGGAGCTGGAAGGTGGCCATAGGAATTCCGTAATTATTAAACGACGCAACCCCATTTTTTTATTAGCTTGGGCTCATTTGATTCGTATATTGACGAGTACTTTGTTGCTAGATGGTAATGATAATAAAAGCTTGTTTTTAAAAAGGGTTTTTTAAAATTTCACTTTAATTACGAAAAAACTTTCCAACGTCTCACCCTAGCCTAGGTGTGAAGGGTTACTCGTTGGGAAGTTTTTATCCCAACGAGTAACAGGGTTACTAGTTTGGGGTGACTCGTCGTCGCGTCGGGGGTTGAAACTAATTCCGTACTAAAATGTATGTCCAGATATACGACAGCAACGGCAAGCCGAGTCACCTGGTGGACGCGTCCGACGGCGACAAGTCCAACTGGATGCGATACGTCAACTGTTCCAGACACTGGTGCGAACAGAACCTGCTCGCTTTCCAATACAGAGGGGAACTCTATTACAGGTACCAACTACCAACTACAAACTTTATTATTTATTGGAACGAAGTTCCTTATCGCGCGTTGTGAAAGGGGGCTAGACGGAAAAAATTCTTACGAAAAATTGTCACGACACTTTTTGCTATAGTAAGCTATTGTAAGCTGTGCGGCGTGCGCATGTTTCTCTGTCTGTCTCTCTCTCTCTCTCTCTCTCTCTCTTATAGAAAGCAAGCCAGATATTTTCGTTAATCGAACTTCGTTCCATCCGGGTGTCCCTTGACACCTCTCAAGGTTTTTTTATTCTGTATAGCGACGATGCGGCAGTAGATGGTAGCAGACCATACATAGAAGGCGGGATAAATCCCACACGATCACAATGACTGCAGTAGTGGGTGGTTAACTATAGCCATGGCGGCGGCGGAATAGCGAGTGGAAAAACCGCACATAACGAATTATTAAAATAATTCAAATCTAAAATTTTAGGTGCACTGCACCAACTGCTTCTTTTTCGAGATGTTAAGACTCTCCAGCCCAGTAATTTCACTACAGTGCCCTCCTACCACAGCACAGTGGATAATATTAGCACATCACTGCTCAGGCGGTAAACTGGCACCGTTAGGGTACATAGGCAATTATAGGGAGGGACAGAGGACCAACCTCCTGAAGTATTGTAAAGAGTAATTTTGCACAAATTTCATGGTCATGACTATAATTTATTTCTCGACGCTCGCAGCAAGCTGTATGCGCACTATTATTAAGGATATTTGAATTTTCTAACTGTTCAGAGCGAGCTAAACACACACTTTTCGTAGTAAAAAAATATATTTTTGCCCGTCAGCACCTTGCCCCCTTCCCCCCCCCCTAGAAAAAATCATGGATCCGCCCTTGTTGGGGTACCTAACCCCTGGTAAAATATTCAATTATTATTGATTTTCCAGAACAATAAAGATAATCCCTCGCTTCACCGAGCTGATGGTGTACTATGGAACAGAATTTGCTGCAAAACTGCACGTCGACATCAAACGGTACAACCTGCCCAAAAACTACGCACAACGATATGGTATATTTTGTACAATAATCTTACTTATACATATTATAAACGTGAAAGTTTGTAAGAATGGATGGATATTTGTTACTCTTTCACGTCTAAACGGGTGGACCGATTGAGCTGAAATTTGGTATAGCTTAGACCCTAAAATAACACATAGACTACAGTAAAACTGCTGGGCGCATCTAGTATTATATATTAGAGGTTATCCATAAATTACGTCACACGAATTTCATGATATTTTTTGCCCCCCGATCCTTGTCACAGCTGGTCACATTTGGGAGTCCCCCCTCCCTAGTGTGACGTCACATATTTTGTAAATTCACAGAAATTATTAAATGAAAACAGTGGTTCCAAAATTTTTATTTCCATTTAAAATATTTTTTTTTATAAAAATTAACATAAAATTTAAAGTTCGTGTTTTAACACTTAAATTACAATAGATTTTGAAATGTGATGTCACGAAATTTAGAACCCCTCCCACCCCGTTGTCACACAACTTCACACTTCGTCAACCCTTTAATATCGTCGTTTAAGTTTTATCACCAAACACAATTTTTTGGCGGTTTTGACATTTTGATGCTTGAGAATCGAAAGACGCGTCTTTTCAGAATTAAGATATACTTACCTATATCAACCCAAAAAAATACGGATAACCTAGCTGTGTTGAAAACTTTACATATGTCACAAAACTTTGGTTTGGATAGATAGGTAAAGTGCTTTTCACGAAAGGAGTCGTTTTGGCGGGACGCCACTATCGCACCTTTTAAAAGTATATCTATTATCATTTTGACTTCTCATGTTTAATTTCTTAATTAAATAGGTATTTATTTAGTCTAACAAATAAAAATTATGATTTGAAAATTAGTAACAATCGATAAAATTTAGTTTAGTTCCGCTAAATTCCGCGGGACCTCTTTCGTGAAAAGGTTTCTACTCTTCTTACATATTCACACCTAATTTTCTTTTTTAAATTCTGTATTTTCAGGAGCGCCACCGCCAAAGAAACCAAAACTCGCGATCGATAATAAAAAAGCCCAAAAGGAAACATTGAAAACTGTACAAGACAAACAAAATGAAAAACCGTCTAACATTGAGTACAAAACTTCTGCTGAAATATCGAATGAAGGCAATACGGAAAATAACTATGCTACACCGATTGGTAAGAATTCTACTACTTTTAACTGATATTAGAAATGTAGGTTATCAATTAGATCTAAATAAAATTAATTGAAAAATTATGAAACATTTCAGAAATAGGTACACTGTACACGCTATGTTATGTTACCTATTATTACTTTTTGAATTTATTCGAAACTATCGAACGATTTTTTTTTTGAAGTGAAACTGTTACGCGTCACATTTCGGTTACGCGTCACATTTTTCAGTTACGCGCCATCTTTTGTTTCTTGCCCCTACCACGGTTGGTTAAGACGAAGAGTACTTTCAATTTCTCCAATGAACATGAATTTAAAAAATTTATAAAATTTAAATTTAATTAAAGAAGTTTCACTTCTTACGTGTGTACACTAGTACACGCACACATTTTTTTTCAATCTTTATTTTTTTGTGTAGAAGTTTAATGTGTAGTAAGAAGACGAGCAAGACGCTCTCCTGATGTTAAGAGATAATGCTGCCCATAATTATCAGTACAGTGCTACCCAGAATTTCATAATGATGTGCACTGCACCAACACTTACATAGTCCATGACAAGAGTCATAATATGTTAAGACTCTTTAGCCCAGTAATTTCACTAGCTACAGTGCCCTCCTACCGAAGGACAGTAATGTTTGCACATCACTGCTCAGGCGGTAGAATAACTGGCACTGTTGGGGTACCCACATAGACATAGTAAAGGAAGTCTACCCCCGGAAAATTATTAGCTTACATTTAGTTCAACTTAGGAGAAATTGGAAGTTTCAAAAACGGTTCAGTACCCAATTCCACACTATCGCAGTTATTTTACTTATAGTATTAGTAGAATTCTAAATATAATTTCTTTAAATTTTAAGAACCAAAGAAACGCAAAATTGAGTCCCCAAAAACACAAGACAATATTCTCCAAGCAAACGAAAAATCTAATTTGGAGCAAAATGTTCAAGAAAAGAAAAAAGATGATAAAAAAGTGACTGAAACAAAAACCAAAGATGACTACAAAAATACGCAAGCAACTCTATCTTGCGATGTGTGTAATTTTCAAAATTACACCAAAAATGCTCTAGTAAAGCATATGCAATTTCACGATGACAAACGTCAATTTGAGTGTCAAAATTGTGGTTACAGATTTGACACTAAAAGTTTATTAGACAGACATTTAATGTCTCATTCACAAATAAAGCCATATAAATGTGAAATATGTAACTACAAGAGTTCAAGTGTAAGTGATTTAAAAAAACATTTAAGAACACACACCGGTGAAAAGCCATATGCATGCGATATATGTAATTACAAATGTTCTGTAGCGGGATCTTTAAAAATACATTTAAGAACACACACCGGTGAGAAGCTATATGCATGTGATATATGTAATTACAAAAGTTCAAGTGTAAGTGATTTAAAAACACATTTACGAACACACACCGGTGAGAAGCCATATGCATGTGATATATGTAATTACAAAAGTTCATGTGCAAGTCATTTAAAAACACATTTAAGAACACACACCGGTGAAAAGCCTTATGCATGCGATATATGTAATTACAAGAGTTCATATGCAGGTGATTTAAAAATACATTTAAGAACACACACCGGTGAAAAGCCATATGAATGTAGTATATGTAATTTCAAGTTTTCACAAGCAAGTCATTTAAAAACACATTTAAGAACACACACCGGTGAGAAGCCATATGCATGCGATATATGTAATTTCAAATGTTCTGAAGTGGGTAATTTAAAAACACATTTAAGAACACACACCGGTGAGAAGCCATATGCATGTGATATATGTAATTACAAATGTTCTGTAGCGAGTACTTTAAAAACACATTTAAGAACACACACCGGTGAGAAGCCATATGCATGTGATATATGTAATTACAAATGTTCTGTAGCGAGTACTTTAAAAACACATTTAAGAACACACACCGGTGAGAAGCCATATGCATGTGAAATATGTGATTACAAGTGTTCACAAGCCGGTCATTTAAAAACACATTTAAGAACACACAGCGGTGAAAAGCCATATGCTTGTGAAATATGTAACTACAAGTGTTCACGTACAGGTACTTTAAAAAGACATTTAACAACACACTTGTAAAAAGTTTTACTTAAACAATTAATTTATTTATTTTCCCTCTATTTGTCAAGTCTGGTCTCTATTATTTTGCAAAATAAACAAACTCTTGGGAGTTTATTAAAAAGTCAATAAAATAATGCAATGCGCATTTAATAATATAAATTAAAAAACTGGCTCCTCGAAAAGGCTTTCTATTTTTTTGACGAATTCATTGGAACCACTATTTAAGCAAGTACCTATTGTTTTCATGATTAGATTAATTTATTATTATTAATGCCATTATATTGTATTGACCTATAAATTTGTAAACGATTTATGAAATAAATGTTTATCTGTTATCTGTTAATTTCTTCAATGATCGTAATTGTTTTACAAGATTTTAAAACATTGTTGAAAGACAAGGGACTCGAAAGCCACAAAATAATAGTGTAATTTATAAATGAAACAATATTTACAATACAGGAATACTTAGATGATATTTTCATTTTTAGGTAGGTATGATTTATAAGAAACTTTTCAAAGTCTAATAAGAATAGATTTTTTTGTTCATTTACTTCCGTTCTTTAATTACCCTATAATATTAAATGTGTACAATGCAGTCTCACAGAAGCGTTGATCTCTTGTCTAACCGTTACAAGAATACTGAATACCGCCACTGACCGCGACTTGGGGGCTTTTTTATCAAAACATTTTTTTAATAAAACTATTTTTTGATGTTATTTAACCTAAAAATACCAATATTTACTTTTTCTGTTAATAAAATTTGCTATAAAATTAATATTTCTTTTCTTTCACAGCCCCCGTAGCACATTTCGACATTGACATAAGACTAGCAACTCCCGTCCCACTGTCAAGAGTAATTGACGTTTGTAAGAGCACAATGACATTGGGAGTAGCTGCAAATTGTATGCAATGGTTGCGAGAGTAGCGTCATTGTGGCTCTAGCATGCCACACGGAATCCCGACAAAACTTCAAGAGTAGAACTGTCATCCCATACATTCACAAAAGTACAATGTATGGGATGACAGTTCTATTCTTGACATTTCAGCGGGATCCCGTATGGCATGCTACGGGCCATATTATGTCACATTTGATATATTATGTCAGTTTACTCTTGACAGTGGGACAGGAGTTGCTACTCTTATGTCAATGTCTCACTATGTTAAAGGCGCAGAACTTAACTTTAACAGGCATAATCAACCATAGTTTTTAATCCCCGACGCAACGGATTTTGATTTAGTTTTTTTGTGTTTGAAAGTAGATTTAATCGAGAATGTTCTTGGTCATGTTTGGTGGAAATCGGTCCAAGATTGCCGCCGCTACAAAATGGCGGATTACTTTTTTTCTCCACTGCCCCCTCAATATGGGTCAATGAAAGAACCTAACTAGTAGAATACAACCCACTATATAAAATTTCAAATCCAAGATGGCCGCCACCACAAAATGTTGAATTACATACATATTGCGTTGGGTTTTTTTTTAATTCTTAATTTAATTCACTTGTTATATCTATCTCCGTCAACTAAGTTAGTTGCTGTTTTATTTAAAATAAAACAACAAAAATAATAAATCGAAATAGTGTATTAATACAAAAACGAGTTACAATTAGGGGATGTTAGCCAAATAATCCTTAACATGCGCGGGTTCTAGCCTACGGAAGCCGGCTGCGTCACATATGCCGACTTCGATGTTATCCGCGGTCATCTGGCCTTCAAAGCCTTCTTTGAGAGTCAGGATTGCTGTGTGGACTGCATCGTCCAGTTCTAGATCTTCTGTATATCTGAAATTACAAATGAAATAGGGATTTTAACAAGGACAAAAATTGTAATATCTTATTAGGCCGTTTAACATTTGTGTCTTTAACTGTCGAAGTGTAGATTGCGTTGTCGTTATCCAATTTTTTACTTTATAAAAAATATTGTATCAAAGATTTTATTCTTTATGGGTTAGCGTTTCAGCACAATTTCACGAGATGTTAAGTGACGATCCAACCGAATATGAACGCAGACTAGACCTAAGGCAGGATGAAATCCTTCCCTGGCTTCACTAAACGGCGTGTTGGATCACAATAATTGTAGACAATTTAAAAATTGTTCGTTTTTTAATTATGGGCAGCATTATCTCTTACCATCAGGAGTGCGTTTTGCTCATATACTTCGTTGTATAAATTTGGCGACATGGTTTTATCAGGTGGTAACTAGCCATGACACGACTATACCAGTTGATTTCTTAATCAACTCATATATTTCCATTGGTCCTCACGTTTTTCGTTGAAAATGAAAAATTTATTCATTCTTTTTTTTGGTTCGTCATATTATGTTCATAACTATTTTTTGTATTTTGGTATGCAATAAAGAGTCATTCTACATTACAAGTATAGAATAATTGACAAAATTTACCTCTTCTCCAAGAAAGTCTTGCCATTATTGAAGTTCTTGCCCATAGCAGTAGCTTTCCACGCGAAGTAAGCGCCGGATGGATCGCATTGGAACAAGTACGGACGATCGTTGTCCCACCCACAGATCAGCAGGGACACTCCGAATGGACGGACACCACTGCGGAATGAGAAATTAACTTGAAAACAAGTGAAATTTAATAAAAAAAACTTTTTAAAAACAAGCTTTTATTGCATTGTCATCCGATTTATACATGTAAGCAAAATTTCAGCTCAATCGGGCACCGGGAAGTGGGTCAAATTAAACTTTCAAGATTTGATTACAGACAGACAGACAGACAACAGACAGGTGAAAGTAAATAAAAGCTTGTAATAAAGAAGGTACCTTTTGAAACAACAAGAACAGTTCAGGCATTGAATAGTTGGTAAACCAACCACCAAACACAAAAAAAGTTTTAAAATAATACGACGAATTGTAAAACCCTTTCTTCTATTCGTTTCTTTCAGGGTTCTGTAGCGAAATGGCAAACAAGTGAAATTTTAAAAAACTTTTGAAAACAAGCTTTTATTATTATAACCATAAAGTACTCGTCAAGACGAATAATATGAGCCCAAACTCGATGGGGTTATGTCGTTTAATTAAGGAGTTCCTATAGCCACCTTCCAGCTCCATCATCAGATCAGCTCCATGTCATCATAATATTGCATTGTCATCCGATTTATGCATGCATGCAAAATTTCAGCTCAACCGGACACCGGGAAGTGGGTCAAATTTAACTTGCAAGATTTGATTACAGACAGACAGACAACAGACAAGTGAAAGTAAATAAAAGCTTGTAAAAACGGAATACTTATGGATTCGTCATGTCTGTACGTATGACACAGCCACTTTTTTTATATTTCTGCAATCATTCACAGGACTATGAGCAGATTTGGTGTTATTTTCTGATGTCTTTTAGTGATATCAGTTAAACAAGTATTCCTCACCCAGACTGAGTGTACTCTTGCATGACGGTAGCCACTCGCTGCACCAACTGTGCCGTGGGTATTGGCTCGTGGTACATCAGGTAGTACTGCTGCGCCATCTTGCGAGCTTGCGTCACTAGGAGGCGGTAGTCTGGACCCATGCCTGAGTATACCATGCCTGGAATTATGATAAATACTTATTATGATTATGATAATGGAATGACGTTGTGTTTACCGGGGGTAGACTTCCTTTGCAGGAGGTCGTCTAGGTGGGTACCCCAACAGTGCCAGTTATTCTACCGCCTGAGCAGTGATGTGCAAGCATTACTGTGCTCCGGTAGGAGGGCACTGTAGCTAGTGAAATTACTGGGCTAAAGAGTCTTACCATCTTATGACTCTTGAGTAAGAAGCGTTGGTGCAGTGCTCCTAGAATTTCACATAATTGTGAAATCCTAGGTTACACTGTACTGATTATGGGCAGCCGTTATCTCTTAACATCAGGAGAGCGTCTTGCTCGTCTTCTACTTCATAACATAAAAAAAAAAAAAAAATAATAATAATTATATTATATAAAAAAGATTTAAAATAAAAGACCATTAATTGTTAATTACAAAAAAAAATAACAGCAAATAATTTATAATTCAATTTGTTTTCTATTCAATATGTAATGGTTTCCTTAACACTTACTGTGGAGTGCTAATACATATAGATAGTACTAAATATAGGTGAAGTTTTAAATAATATTTTGTACCATTCTTTTACCCTTACTATTGTGTGCAAAATTACAGCTTTCTAGGTCTTCTACAAAGACAAAGCAAAACTATAAGACTTGTTGACTATGGAAGACTAAAAAGCCAGTGTTCAATGATTTTTCATGCACATATTGTATATAGAGACCGTTCTCAAACTACTAAACACTACCTAGGTTTTCTACAAACAAACCTCTAAACAAACTCTAGTTTTGACTTACCAATATGTCCAGTAATCATTTCAACTTTATTGACACTATGTTCATCATACAGAATGCTCTTGTGTTTGTTCTCTGTTGCGATCACGACGCCATTTGAAGCTGAAAACAAACATTTTAGTAACATTAACTTTCAGAGGAAAACCATAATGACAGTGCAAAATAGTTCCAAACATTTAATAGTCCTGTAGTTGGACAGAAGGACTGAGCATTATTTTACATTATAGTTCTCAAACATTTTTTCAATGGTCTGAGTAGTTTAATATGTAATGAATCGCGTAACATTTCAAGTTTTGTAAGGGCCATTTCTTTAGATGCCACTATAACCTCAATTTATATTGTAACTTACCTTTTATTCCGACGGACGTACCGCCGGCAGCCACTGCAGCTAGAGCATATTCGATTTGCACCAATTTCCCTGAAGGGCTGTAAAAAAAACAGAAAATAACACTTATTATTCACAATGAACCACTGCCGACTTTCATGTCTTCAAAACCGAGTATATAGCCAATGAATAAACTGAAAGTTAAAAAGAACACATTGACACATGATTGAGGTTTAATAACTTTAGCTTTAAATTATCAGAAATAGCGTAAATAAATTAATTTTACCTAAAAGTAGTGAGAGAAAAACTATAACGTTCTGACGCCATGATTACAAAGCAAATTGTCAAATTATTTTTGCGCTGTCATGTTGTCAACACTGCAAAAATGTCATGAAAATACTTATGGTAGATTTTATTTTACGTGTCTGGTAACACAGAGTTATCCGGAAACCGGATGAAAAACTTTTATTATCTGTGCTATGCGACTGGCAACAATAAAAAAATCAATACGCGTTGTGATTGGTCAATATTCAACCAATGAAAGCTCGAGATTTTCGCTCGATAATTTGACTGACACACCAAAGAAAAACTTGTGCTATTTATAATTTTTATGAATTTACGCTGGAAATTCGTGTAAACATTAACACAAAATGTTGAACGGCCCGCGCGGAGTTTCGCCCGCATCGGAAGCAATGTCGGACAGCACATTAGAGCGTAACCGCGCTGAAAAAGCTCTGATATCCAAAACGCCTACCCATAGCCAGGTTTACTTGAATAAAATAAGCAAGAAATCTGATAAAAATGGGAACGACGTGCCTAAATCTGGAAGTAAAGGGCGGAAGACGTTCGCGTTTTGGACGCTAGTGTGTTTGCTGTTTGTGCTGGCGATTGGAAACTTAGTTCTGACCTTTACTATTTTGGCGGTGCTGAGGCTTGGACAAGGTAAGAAAAATGCAATTTATAAAACAATAAGAATGCAATCTGTGTAGTAGATAAGAATATAATGTATACATATTATACGATTTATTTCTGATCCTTAATTTAAACGAAAAAGCTATAAAAAATATTCTTTTCAATAATGGAAAAATTGTCGAACATTTGTAACTCATGCATAAAGGTTATAACGAAAATGCCATCTGTATAAAACAATAAAAGTATTTCCTTTTCAACCTCTTAGGCATGGAGAGCATGGAATTCCTCCCGGAGCACAATGCAGTGAAGTTCTACGGAGCAACGTATCTAGAGCATGTTTACAAGCGGGACGGATTGCTGGAGAGCTACAGAGATGAACCTTTGGTTGTGTCCAGCGAGAACGGGAGTGTTGTGTTTGGGGTGCAGACTAGGTAAGCAATAAGTATATAACCTTTTAACCGCCAGACTTAAAATCACTTGTCGTGCCCCTAGCGCCAGGCAAGTTTTTTGAATTATAAATATTTAGCTAATTACGAGTATAGTTTTATAAAATACAGTGTTATGACTTAAAATGTAGATTTAAAGTGCAGTCGGAAATATACGACTGGCGGTTACGTAACAGAACAGGCTTGTCGGATATATCCGACGGTGGCGGTTAAAGGGTTAATGGACTTCAAACAGTCATCTTAGATAACATTTGTGGCTAACGCTAAAAATATACTGGGAAGACAGTCATTTTTCATTCGTTCGTCATTGTATCATTTGTTTTTACAAACTTTTATTTACCTTCACCGGTCTGTTGTCTATCTCTCTGTAAGACAGACCGACAGAACACATCTCGCAAGTTTAATTTGACCCACTTCCCGGTTTCCGATTGAGCTGAAATTATGCATGCATGTATAAATCGGATGACAATGCATTAATTTCACGACATGGAGCTGATATGATGATAAGGTAATAGGAACTCCGTAATTAAACGACGCAACCCCGTCGAGTTACAACAATAATAAACTTTTTTTAATTTCACTTGTTTCATTACATACTTTAAACCTCTTTTTTCCAACAGAGTATCCCGGTCCGACACTCGAGTAACTCTAAACACGTCAGGCGTATTCATCCGCGGCGTGAGCGCCTTACAACTGAGAACAAGCAGTGGTCACACGGTCGCTAGTTGTACCGACAACAACCCTTGCACGCTGCCCTCTGTCAACAATATGCGGGCCGCGGTGAGTTATACGTTATCCCGCCTTCTAGGTATAGTCTCCTACCTTCTACGGCCGCATCGTCGCTTAACATCATACAAGATCATGGTCTAAGGAAAGAAAAAAAGAAAATGTAGGTACCTATTTATTAGCTCATCTCCAGCAGATTCGTAGCCAGGCGTGATATTACTGACCATGATTCTTCTTCCTGCCCTTATCCCACACTAGGTAGGGTCGGCACAACACGTTGTTCTCCTCCATTCCACTCTATCATCCGTCATATCTGCATCCACTCCCCTAGCACGCATATCCCTGCACACACAGTTCATACAAACCTTTTTCGGGAAATATTACTGACCATGATTAGACAACTAATATTTCAAAGTCAAAGGCGCCAAATTTTGTATTTCAAAACACAGCGCTGTATCTGATATGGGCAATAATTATTCTTATCGGGCACCTAATTTGCTCATCTTATCACTCATTGTCTTCAAAAATCGTCACTTTTAAAAACTTGTATAAATTCAAGAAAATATTCTCTTTTCCAGCAAATATCAACCAAACGCATCACCTCGCCTGTTGACGAGGACCTAACAATTCACTCTGATTCTTCCACCCACCTTCGAGGAGCTGAAGGTACCCATATGGAATCCAAAGAATTATTCTGGTCAGCCGATCAAGACATATTCTTGAAATCAGTCAACGGATCCATAGTCCTGAGCGGGAAAGAGGGAGTTTTTATAGATGTTAGATATTTACCTATAGCCATGCCTTTAAACAAAACTGATAAGTATATAACAGGGCAGTTTAAGGTGTGTGTTTGTATGCCTCAGGGGAAATTATTTAGAATTGCTGTCCCTAATGGGCAGAAGGTGACTTGTTCGCATGTTAATATGACGGGGGAACATAATCCTTGTATCTAATGGAGAGGGAAAGAGTAACTAATGAAGGGGGAAAATTTTCCCCTGTTGTAAATGTGGGGGATGTGTTTTATTCTATTGTTGCAATGCCGAATGGTCAGAAAGTCACATGATAATATGACGGGGGAACATAATCTTTGTATCTAATGGAGGGGGAGAGTGGTGTTAATGGATGGGGAATAATTTCCCCCATTGTAAATGTGGAGAGAATGTGTTTTATTCTATTGTTGCAGAGCCGAATGGTCAGAAAGTCACATGTATGACGGGGGGACATAGTCTGTGTTTGTTAATGAAAGGGGAATATTTTCCCCCGTTGTAAAATGTGGGGGGAATCTGTTTTACTCTGTTGTTAATGATAGTACTACTAATGGGAGAGATGAGAGTTTTTCGCAGCCGTAAATGAAAAGGAATTTGTTATTTCTGGTTGTAAATGGATGGAGAAAATATTTCTCATGTTTATTTATTTTAGATGATAATTATAACACTATATTTCGTTATTATTAATATCATAACATCATATTTTGTTATTATTGATATCTAATGTCATTCGTTAAAAACATTTAAAATCAAGCACATCTTTTTACGTTCATATCAATTTTGTTAGTACATATAAGGATTTCAAAGAAATACTACCCACGCTAAATTTGAAAACTAAAAAGGGGAATGCATTTCCCCCTTCATTAACATTAAGAAGAAATGTTCTCTACTAGGGCTTTGATATAGATTTTACTATTTATTTACAAAATATAATTTATAGTACATTTCTAGTCATTAAATTGTATACAAAGTTTTATGTAAAGCTGAAGTAGTACTTAAAGGTCTTTTCGTATTCGGTTATCCGTCACGACGGATTCAAACGTAGTACGGAAGCGTTTTTAGATAAAGTAATTTTATATTTGTTATATTTTAAAAATAATCCTATGTACTATTGTATTGTGTTATGGGCCTAATGAAACGGTTTAGATGTGAAAGGCTTTTTATAGGCTCTACTTGGCGAAAATCTTCGCGGGAAATGTCAAATTTATTAAAATATCCTAAGACCATTTGTTTGAGAATTTGACACGTTGCGTGAGCATTTGCGCTAAGTAGAGCAGCGGTTTAATAAATGTAAGTATTAAGGTGAACACACACTTATGCTATCCGAACGAGTCGAACTAAATAAAAATTAGAATTCTCATAAAACTTCGCTCATTTCCGATTTGGCTTTTCGGCTTTTTTTTTCGGTTTTGCGATGTGTAAGATTTCATATTACACAGAATTCTAAAATAAGTTTCTTTCGGCTCGGATAAGTTTGCGTTCACCTTTAGAGTACGAATTTGGCCTATATTTTGCATTTAAGTAGTTCCTATGAAATAAAACAATATGAACTGAATTAAATTCATTTATTTATCCTATTCCATAAACATATACAAAAATTCTTTCGCAATATTAAAATACAACTTCTAAGGGCTGTTAAACCTGCGTACTGAATGAAAAGTACTCATTGAATGTACTCTAGGTACTTTTGAAAAGTGACACAGATGTAATTTATCTACTGACAGAGGAACACACACCGAAATGCACACACCGAATGATTAAAGATCGGACCTAAAAAATTCGCTAGCGCAACCTTAGCCTGGACTTACTGGACTCCTAGTTTTTTTTTGCCTAGCTGGGATCCCAGCGGCATTATGTTTTTTTGAAGTGAAAACTTCTTTAGCGGCGCTGAGCACTTTTTTTGTATGGGTAAAAACTTTAAAACTCGCGTCAGGGTCACGTGATGCTGATCGAAAAAGCGTAAGATCGAGGGGAAGGGAGAGGAACTAGTATCTCTCACTCTTTCTACCGTGCCTGAGTGTGCTGCTCTGTTGATGGTGTAAAAGTCGTCGAAATTATGGATGGAAGTTGATTTTTCTGAGAGATAAAATTTAATGTAATATATAAATAACGATATAATATTATAAATAACAACATATAAATTGTCATATTTGTGTACGATAGCGCAATAAATAAACATTGTATTCTACCTCATAAATGATAGTACTTTTATACTTATAATTAAACACAACGTTAATATTGAAGTTTTCACTTCTGCCGGCACTCCCGGAGTGCTACCTTTTTTTTTTTAAATATTTTTATTTTACTTCACTTTTTCTGTTTTCCATAAAATATTTATAACAATGCTGTGCTTTTAGGTGGTGTGTAAAATCAAATTTATTCTTCATCTAAGCAATATAAAATTGTCCATGGTGTAATTTAAAAAAACCTATTTCGTTGGGACAACTGCTGACTGTTTGAACGACAATAAGTAAAAAGTTGGCAGTGATAAAGTGAGTGAGTGATGAGTGTTAAAGTTTACATGGTTACACTAATTTTATCGTATGACTGCTCTGTTAGTAGATTTATTAAATTTAGGTTGAACTTGAAAAAAATACAGAATTCGCAATATCATTTTATACAAAATAAGTCAGTCAATTATATTATTTGTTCAAGCATGGATCTACAGAGTTACTTTAAATGTGACAATATTAGAGGCTGTTGTTGTTCCTATGAACTTCTATATCCACGGTATATTTACCGGGGGTAGACTTCTTTAGCACTCGGTGGACTAGGTGCGGGTACCCCAACAGTGCCAGATATTGTACACCCTGAGTGATGTGTGAACATTACTGTGCACAGGGAGAGCACTGTAGCTGGTCACATTACTGGGTTGAAGAGTCTTAACATCTTATGATTCTTAAGTAAGAAGCGTTGGCGCAGTGCACCTAGAATTGTACATCGTTGTGAAATCCTGGGTGGCATTGGACCGATTATGGGCAGCGTTATCTCTTAACATCAGGAGAGCGTCTTGCTCGTCTTCGTACTTCTTCACATAAAAAAAAAATTCTCAGGACAGCGCATATTACAGTTACCGTTTTTGGAAGTCTGTAATAGAGATATTTAAAAGTTTTTTTGCCATAATACTAGGTAATTATTATTCGTTACCGTTTTTAGACACAAAGTGTCATACATTCCTAGGAACATCACTTGCCCCTAAATATAAAATAAGAATCTATATGTATACAGTTTTATTATTTATTATTTCACAACGTACAGGAAGCCTCCAATTTTGATTTTATTTAGCCGTTACACCTATTTCACCAATTCTGAATAAATTTATAAAATTTGTCGACGTATTTTGAAAATGTGTAGTAAATAATTAATGGCTGCATAAAATTTTAGTCATGGATTCGAATTGCTAATTGCTTTTATCTTGAAATAGCAGTCACATAAAAACAAAGCTTACCTAACCTAGAATACCTAGAAATACCTAATAACAACATATTTTTTTATTCGTGATAGGTTAGCCTTTGAATACTATCTCGCCTGATCTTAAGCAACGATGCGGTAGCAGACTAAACCTAGAAGGCGGGATAAATTCCCCCTGGCTTCACTGAACATCATGTCGGAACACGGTCACAATGACCGCTTGGCGACACGGTTTTGTCCAGTGGGATTGTTATCTTCTATAGATAAAGCTTTGAAGATTAATTCATTCTCAAAGAGACAGCTCAATCGGTTTAAGGTTACGTCAGACAGAAGCGGGACGGAGCGGTAAAGCGGTCGCGATCTTCATTTTGTTCCTGCCCGCGTTCGCTTTATGTGTGACAGGTTACGTACAAACTAGAACATTACAAAAATTCCGTCTCGGATCGCGTTCGCTTTACCGGCCCAGTGTGACGTAAGCTTTAGGCATACACAATACACAAAATTTCGCGTTTATATTAGACTGTATTAGACTAGTGCCCGCGCGCACTTCGTTGCACTTAATATCAATGTTTCTACTATATTGTGCATGTATTATACATATAAACCTTGCTCTTGAATCACTCTATCTATTAATGAAAACCGCATCAAAATCCGTTGCGTAGTTTTACAGATATAAGCATACAGGACAGACAGATGCGCAAAGCAACCTTATTTTTAACCCCCGACGCAAAAACGACGGGGTGTTATAAGTTTGACGTGTCTGTCTGTCTGTCTGTGTGTGTGTGTATGTGTCTGTCTGTGGCATCGTAGCTCCCAAACGGATGAACGGATTTTGATTTAGTTTTTTTTGTTTGAAAGTAGAGTTAGTCGAGAGTGTTCTTAGCCATGTTTGGTGAAAATCGGTCCAAGATGGCCGCCGCTACAAAATGGCGGATTATTTTTTTTCTTCCACGACCCCCTCTATATGGGTATCAAATGAAAGGGCTTAACGAGTAGAATACAGCCCACTATATAAAAATTAAAATCCAAGATGGCCGCCATAAAAATAAAGGTGAATTACGTATTGCGTTGGGGGTTTTTTAAATTTTTAATTTAATTCACTTGTATACTATGTAGTGTACTGTTTTAAATTTGACCATTAAATATTACTACACATTTCGTAACACTTAATTTAAGAGCGTATATATCGAATGACGCCCTCTCGCTCGCACTATTTGACATAATATTTTGAAATATAAATTCATGGAATTAATTTATTAAAAATTCCTTAAGAACAGCCCTCCATAATATTATTGCATAAGTGTTTCCAGTGACATATTTAAAAATGGTATTAAAAAAAATTATTGAAAGAATTTTTTTTATTAAGATTTTTTATTTCAAAATATGTCAAATAGAGCGAGCGAGAGAGTGTCAATCGATATATAATATATACGCTCTTAAGACGATTTTTTAAAATAACAATCCATACAAATAAAATATAACACAAATTAATAAAAATAAATTTTATTCAGAACTGGTGAAATAAGTCATATAAAAACATAATTCACAAAATACTGTTCATCGTAATATACACCAAAAATCATCATCACCATCATTTTACACCGAAAATTATAATTTATTATTATTATATAATTATTATACAGCGCCTGTATTGCTCTCAGCGTTGACTATCTGGTAGGTAATCAGATATTCTGGATACGCCTGAAAAAGAAAAATATTATTAGAAACTAAAAACTATTTTTACACTAAACGATTTGTGAGTATTTAGATTCATCTTTGTTGTTAGTTGTGTTCATCTTGTGCCGAAGTAAATACAAGTGAGTTTGTGCCGTTTATTTACAAAGAAAACTGGTGGATTTAGGAGAAGTGGTGGAAATGTTGGTAGGCTTAGTCCCCAAATATTATCCAGTAAATAACTCATAATCATCAAGCGTTCGTCCACTGCTGGACATAGGCCTCCACCATGGCACGCCACTCAACTCAGTCCTCCGTCTTTCTCCTCCAACCACTCCCAGCGACCCTCCGGATATCATCGTCCCATCTCGTCCGTGGGCGGCGGACATATATCAGTATATGTAACATTACCTGCTCCCCCCTGTACACGACGTACTCAGGGAACACGAGCCCCCCGGGGGAGGGCCGCCCCGCCACCGCGTGGTGGCCGGGGGTACATCACTTGTAACATATATCAGTATATGTAACATTACCTGCTCCCCCCTGTACACGACGTACTCAGGGAACACGAGCCCCCCGGGGGAGGGCCGCCCCGCCACCGCGTGGTGGCCGGGGGTACATCACTTGTAACATATATCAGTATATGTAACATTACCTGCTCCCCCCTGTACACGACGTACTCAGGGAACACGAGCCCCCCGGGGGAGGGCCGCCCCGCCACCGCGTGGTGGCCGGGGGTACATCACTTGTAACATATATCAGTATATGTAACATTACCTGCTCCCCCCTGTACACGACGTACTCAGGGAACACGAGCCCCCCGGGGGAGGGCCGCCCCGCCACCGCGTGGTGGCCGGGGGTACATCACTTGTAACATATATCAGTATATGTAACATTACCTGCTCCCCCCTGTACACGACGTACTCAGGGAACACGAGCCCCCCGGGGGAGGGCCGCCCCGCCACCGCGTGGTGGCCGGGGGTACATCACTTGTAACATATATCAGTATATGTAACATTACCTGCTCCCCCCTGTACACGACGTACTCAGGGAACACGAGCCCCCCGGGGGAGGGCCGCCCCGCCACCGCGTGGTGGCCGGGGGTACATCACTTGTAACATATATCAGTATATGTAACATTACCTGCTCCCCCCTGTACACGACGTACTCAGGGAACACGAGCCCCCCGGGGGAGGGCCGCCCCGCCACCGCGTGGTGGCCGGGGGTACATCACTTGTAACATATATCAGTATATGTAACATTACCTGCTCCCCCCTGTACACGACGTACTCAGGGAACACGAGCCCCCCGGGGGAGGGCCGCCCCGCCACCGCGTGGTGGCCGGGGGTACATCACTTGTAACATATATCAGTATATGTAACATTACCTGCTCCCCCCTGTACACGACGTACTCAGGGAACACGAGCCCCCCGGGGGAGGGCCGCCCCGCCACCGCGTGGTGGCCGGGGGTACATCACTTGTAACATATATCAGTATATGTAACATTACCTGCTCCCCCCTGTACACGACGTACTCAGGGAACACGAGCCCCCCGGGGGAGGGCCGCCCCGCCACCGCGTGGTGGCCGGGGGTACATCACTTGTAACATATATCAGTATATGTAACATTACCTGCTCCCCCCTGTACACGACGTACTCAGGGAACACGAGCCCCCCGGGGGAGGGCCGCCCCGCCACCGCGTGGTGGCCGGGGGTACATCACTTGTAACATATATCAGTATATGTAACATTACCTGCTCCCCCCTGTACACGACGTACTCAGGGAACACGAGCCCCCCGGGGGAGGGCCGCCCCGCCACCGCGTGGTGGCCGGGGGTACATCACTTGTAACATATATCAGTATATGTAACATTACCTGCTCCCCCCTGTACACGACGTACTCAGGGAACACGAGCCCCCCGGGGGAGGGCCGCCCCGCCACCGCGTGGTGGCCGGGGGTACATCACTTGTAACATATATCAGTATATGTAACATTACCTGCTCCCCCCTGTACACGACGTACTCAGGGAACACGAGCCCCCCGGGGGAGGGCCGCCCCGCCACCGCGTGGTGGCCGGGGGTACATCACTTGTAACATATATCAGTATATGTAACATTACCTGCTCCCCCCTGTACACGACGTACTCAGGGAACACGAGCCCCCCGGGGGAGGGCCGCCCCGCCACCGCGTGGTGGCCGGGGGTACATCACTTGTAACATATATCAGTATATGTAACATTACCTGCTCCCCCCTGTACACGACGTACTCAGGGAACACGAGCCCCCCGGGGGAGGGCCGCCCCGCCACCGCGTGGTGGCCGGGGGTACATCACTTGTAACATATATCAGTATATGTAACATTACCTGCTCCCCCCTGTACACGACGTACTCAGGGAACACGAGCCCCCCGGGGGAGGGCCGCCCCGCCACCGCGTGGTGGCCGGGGGTACATCACTTGTAACATATATCAGTATATGTAACATTACCTGCTCCCCCCTGTACACGACGTACTCAGGGAACACGAGCCCCCCGGGGGAGGGCCGCCCCGCCACCGCGTGGTGGCCGGGGGTACATCACTTGTAACATATATCAGTATATGTAACATTACCTGCTCCCCCCTGTACACGACGTACTCAGGGAACACGAGCCCCCCGGGGGAGGGCCGCCCCGCCACCGCGTGGTGGCCGGGGGTACATCACTTGTAACATATATCAGTATATGTAACATTACCTGCTCCCCCCTGTACACGACGTACTCAGGGAACACGAGCCCCCCGGGGGAGGGCCGCCCCGCCACCGCGTGGTGGCCGGGGGTACATCACTTGTAACATATATCAGTATATGTAACATTACCTGCTCCCCCCTGTACACGACGTACTCAGGGAACACGAGCCCCCCGGGGGAGGGCCGCCCCGCCACCGCGTGGTGGCCGGGGGTACATCACTTGTAACATATATCAGTATATGTAACATTACCTGCTCCCCCCTGTACACGACGTACTCAGGGAACACGAGCCCCCCGGGGGAGGGCCGCCCCGCCACCGCGTGGTGGCCGGGGGTACATCACTTGTAACATATATCAGTATATGTAACATTACCTGCTCCCCCCTGTACACGACGTACTCAGGGAACACGAGCCCCCCGGGGGAGGGCCGCCCCGCCACCGCGTGGTGGCCGGGGGTACATCACTTGTAACATATATCAGTATATGTAACATTACCTGCTCCCCCCTGTACACGACGTACTCAGGGAACACGAGCCCCCCGGGGGAGGGCCGCCCCGCCACCGCGTGGTGGCCGGGGGTACATCACTTGTAACATATATCAGTATATGTAACATTACCTGCTCCCCCCTGTACACGACGTACTCAGGGAACACGAGCCCCCCGGGGGAGGGCCGCCCCGCCACCGCGTGGTGGCCGGGGGTACATCACTTGTAACATATATCAGTATATGTAACATTACCTGCTCCCCCCTGTACACGACGTACTCAGGGAACACGAGCCCCCCGGGGGAGGGCCGCCCCGCCACCGCGTGGTGGCCGGGGGTACATCACTTGTAACATATATCAGTATATGTAACATTACCTGCTCCCCCCTGTACACGACGTACTCAGGGAACACGAGCCCCCCGGGGGAGGGCCGCCCCGCCACCGCGTGGTGGCCGGGGGTACATCACTTGTAACATATATCAGTATATGTAACATTACCTGCTCCCCCCTGTACACGACGTACTCAGGGAACACGAGCCCCCCGGGGGAGGGCCGCCCCGCCACCGCGTGGTGGCCGGGGGTACATCACTTGTAACATATATCAGTATATGTAACATTACCTGCTCCCCCCTGTACACGACGTACTCAGGGAACACGAGCCCCCCGGGGGAGGGCCGCCCCGCCACCGCGTGGTGGCCGGGGGTACATCACTTGTAACATATATCAGTATATGTAACATTACCTGCTCCCCCCTGTACACGACGTACTCAGGGAACACGAGCCCCCCGGGGGAGGGCCGCCCCGCCACCGCGTGGTGGCCGGGGGTACATCACTTGTAACATATATCAGTATATGTAACATTACCTGCTCCCCCCTGTACACGACGTACTCAGGGAACACGAGCCCCCCGGGGGAGGGCCGCCCCGCCACCGCGTGGTGGCCGGGGGTACATCACTTGTAACATATATCAGTATATGTAACATTACCTGCTCCCCCCTGTACACGACGTACTCAGGGAACACGAGCCCCCCGGGGGAGGGCCGCCCCGCCACCGCGTGGTGGCCGGGGGGAGCGTGCGCCATCTTCATCGCGGACATCAGCTGGAACGCTCGCCCCAGGGTCACACGGCACAGGAGCATTTGTCTGGAATTAAATAAAGATTGGTCACTGAGGGGTTTTGAGCACGGTAAAGATATATACAGTAATTTACTGGGGGTAGACTTCCTTGGCACTCGGTCGTGTAGGTGCGGGTACCCCAACAGTGTCAGTTATTGTACACCCTGAGCTATGTGTGAACATTACTGTGCACAGGGCACTGTAGCTAGTCACATTACTGGCCTGAAGAGTCTTAACATCTGTTGAGAGAGTCTTAACGTCTATTTCTCTTTTTTTCTTGCCAATCTCTGTCGACCGCGTAGCAAACTCGCGCGACCTTGAGTTCAACCGCTTCTAGAGAGTCAATTTTTTTATACAATGAAGCAAGAAGACGAGCGAGACGTTCTCCTGATGGTAAGAGATAACGCTGCCCATAATCAATACAGTGCTACCGAGCGCACTGCGCCAACGCTTCTTAGTTAAGACTCTTTAGCCCAGTAATGTGACTAGCTACAGTGCCCTACCTGTGCACAGTAATGTTTGCACATCACTGCTCAGGCGGTACAATAACTGGCACTGTTGGGGTACCCACCTAGTCGACCGAGTGCAAAGGAAGTCTACCCCCGGTAAATAAGTATCGTACCCGGTATTGTACCTACATTCTGGCAAGTAAATGTTTTGAATTTGTATTCTACATGACGTATGTAATAAATAAATAAGTGCTACCGAATGCGCTTCTTATTTGAGAGTCATAAGTCATAACAAGGCTCTTTAGCCTAGTAATTACTATATAGTATTATTTGTATTATATAGTATTATTTGTAGTATATAGTATTATTTGTATGTGGTATTTTTGTAGTATATAGTATTATTTGTATGTAGTATTTTTTGTAGTATACGAGGTGTTCAAAAAGTAAGGTGACTTTTCAAATTTCGCGGGCAACGTACTTTCGATTATCGATTTTTTTGTTTTGTTATGTTGGTACACTCTTTCCGAATATCTGTACTAAGTTTCAAGTGTATAGCATTTTTCGTTTGGTTGTGAGAGGCGTAAAGGTTATAAATGTTTTGCGTGGTCGGCGATTTCTTGCTATCGAAAAATATGGATCTGCATCATATTTTGTGTAAAAAATAGAATAATAATAATATTAATTGGGGTTTATACTCCAACAGAACAGGTTACCCTACTTACACTGTCAGAGTCAAATCACAAATTATAGGTTGTGTGGCCAACCTATATATTGCAGTTTCAGGTCGCCGAGATTCCTACAGGGCCTGCAACATGACCTAACGACTGCCTCCTACATATCTTATAGGAAACAGCCGGGACACAGTTTTACGTGCCTTCCGAAACACGGTAGCGTCCAGGCGAAAATCTTTGCCACACTGAGATTTGAACCCAGTCGGAGGTATGACCACTGGGCCACGGACGCTACAAAGAAATAAAGTGCTCTGAAACACTTTAAAATGTTGACAGTGGCATACGGTGAAATTTGTATTCTAAGATAAATATATTGTACCTGTGACACAAGTAGCATCCTTTATCCTTGTGCGCGGGGCAGCCGGACCCGCCGCCGAATCCGTACACGTACTGATTGCTTTTAGACGAGTGCTCCGCGAAGTATATGCCTGCGCCAAACATGCCGCCTGAAAACAAACATTATATTATATAGAGGTAGGTAAAATAACTCTTTAATAGCGCCAGCGCCAGCGCACGACAAATTTTTCAAAAATTCTGGTCATGCAATTTTAAATATATCAAACTGAAAACACTTTTAAAATGTGTGCAATAATATTATGGAGGGCTACAATAAATTAATTCTATGAATTTATATTTCAATATTTGTCAAATAGTGCGAGCTAAAGAGCGTCACTCGATATATTACGCTTTTAAAACCATCAAAGAAACTCAGTCGAGCGTCGGCGTTCGACGGAGGCACACGTCATGCTTTAGTACCATCAACCATCGTATTAGTGCATCGTAGTATCATGTATTAGTACCTTAATGTCATACTACCCTCAATTTTAGGGTTTTGTGTAATTTAACCTGTTTCTTGCAATTTATTGGACGGTTTTCCATAAAATGTCGTACTACCCCCAAATGTACAATTTTGATCGTTTTGGACGGTTTTCCCATAAAATGTCGTGCTACCCTCAATTTTTGTGCGATTTCAGTCGTTTTTGGACGGTTTTTCTCTGCAAAAGTCATATAGTCACCTATATAGGCGTGCCTCTCGTCGAACCCCTTCTGCACGATGGCGTTGATGAAGGGCGAGCCGTGGAACAGCATCCGCTCGTGGCTGGCGCCCGCCTCCGCCGCCACCTCGCGCCGCCGGTGCAGGTAGCGCTCCCACACGCGGGGGTTGGAGATCTTCTGGATCTGGGGGAGAAACTGGCTGATAGTACCTTGTATTCATCTATATACATAAAGGATCCAATCAAAATCATTTATTGCTCGAAATACAACCAAACCCAAACCAAAATATAAAAGGAAAGAGTGACTGATTAACTGACTGATCTATCAACGCATAGCCTAAACCACTGAAAAGATTGGTTTGAAATTTGGAACATAGATAGGTCTTATGACGTAGACCTTCGCTAAGAAAGGATTTGTCCACGCGGGCAAAGCTGCGAGCATAAGCTAGTCTAAATATATAAAAGGAAAAAGCGACTGACTGATCTATCAACGCACAGCACAAACCGCTGGACGGATTGAGTTGAAATTTGGAATACAGATAGGTTTTATGATGTGTGTGTGTGTCTCCGCTAAGACAGGATTTCTACGCGGGCAAAACCGAGAGCATAAGCTAGTTCATTTTTATTTACAAAGTTATTATATAAAAGAGGACCCAATTCATTATTCAAATGCATGCCAAAAACAATGTTATTATTAAACACAAATGTGAACATGTCAAATACGGAATGAACTATGTATACTATATTTTTAAGACCTTATTAGTTTTTTAAGACTTTTCAGAAGGCAAGTGAACAGAGTCTTGAGAGGTAGGCAACGTACCAGTGCCCCTGGTATTACCTACCATCAAGTGGGCAGTCTGCTTGTTTGCAACCTATTAATTAATAATTATATTATACCTAATTATATAACCTATTAATAAAAATAATTATATATAAAAAATAGGTATAATGTTATAGTGATTTAGTATTAATTTTTTGTTTTCCTACTTGCTATTTCTTGTTTATTTTGTACCTGTGGCTCTTTTTGCTCAATAAAAAATGTTCTTGCTTTCTTAATAAAACTCACCCTAACAACGTTATAATGTGAGAACATCCCCCCGGCTCGGTCCCGGTGGCTTCGTACTGAATCTTGCATCTCCCTCTCGACTATTGTGTACTCATTCTCACTCTCATTGCATTCCCCTTCGGCGGGCGGATGCACGTCGATTAGCGTCGTCCCACCGTAGTATTCTGGAACAAATAGGGATGTTGACAAACAAGTGAATTAAATTAAACATTTAAAAAACCCCTAACGCAATACGTAATTCACCATTGTGTGGCGGCCATCTTGAATTTTAAATTTTATATAGTAAGTTGTATTCTACTAGCTAAGCCTTCATTTGATACCCATATTGAGGGGGGTCGTGGCAGAAAAAAGTAATCCGCCATTTTGTAGCAGCGGCCATCTTGGATCGATTTCCATCAAATATAGCTAATAACACTCTCGACTAACTCTAGTTTTAAACAAAAAAAAAAAATAATTAAAATCCGTTCATCCTTTCAAGAGCTACGATGACACACAGACAGACACGTCAAACTTATAACACCCCGCCGTTTTTGCGTCGGGGGTTAATAAACCAATACATGGATGACTGCCGACATGCCAATACATGGAAAATGCCTGGAAGCCGCTGCATGATGACGGACGAAGCGATTTGCTTCGTCCGAGCTGGTGGTATACTCACCATATATTGGTGGCGAAGTGCCGTTTGCTTAGACGTTCGGTAGTAAAAGGGTGATGGTGGAATGTTCCTTAGAACTCCACGGGTTAGCCGTGGAGTGCTAAGGAACATTCACTCTATTCTATTCTTTTCTATTCTATATTCACCTGATGAGTAAGAGTTGGATTGTTTGGCAGCTTTCATCAGTCTATGTCGATGTCCGTACGCCGCCACACCGATGGCTCGTAAATCTTCGTGAGACATCTCCGATAAGATGTCCACCGTAATCTGTTCCCTTTCTAATACTGGACAGAGCTGTTCGAGGCCGATTCTGGAAGGGAAATGTGGAAATTAGTCATATTTATCCATACTAATACTTGTTTTTTATTATGAAACTAAGCTTTTTAGGGTTCCGTACCTCTAAAGGATAAAACGGAACCCTTATAGGATCACTTTGCTTTTATACAACGAAGTAAGAAGATGAGCTAGACGCTCTCCTGATGGTAAGAGATAACGCTGCCCATTATAATTGGTACAGTGCTACTCAGGATTTTACAAAGGTAAAATTCACACTTTTTACTCAAAAGTCAGAAGATGTTAAGACTCTTCAGCCCAGTAATTTCACTAACTACAGTTTCCTCCTAACTATGCACAGTAATGTTTGCACATCACTGCTCAGGCGGTAGAGCAACTGACACTGTTAGGGTACCCACCTAGACGAGCTCCTGCAAAGGAAGTCTAGACTCACCCTGAGAGGAAGGTGACCAGTGACTCGGAGCTGGCGAGCGCTGATGCTGGTCTACCGGCTGCTTCCTCCAAGCTGCCGCGACTGCCCTCCGACCAGTATTCACTCGTCACCACCTGGGACAATGGTGTTCCTTTTACTTAATGCTAGCAGACACAAACAGACGGATAATCCGATGGCAAGTTACCATCGCTTCTAGGCCTTTTGGCTAAGATAATAATAATAATCATAATTGGGGTTTATACTCCAACAGACCAGGTCACCCTACTTACACTGTCACAGTCAAATCACAATGTATAGGTTGTGTGGCGAACCTATATGTTGCAGTGTCAGGTCGTCGAGATGCCTACACCTGCAACATGAGCTGCCTCCTGCCTCCTACATCTAATATATAAAATTCTCGTGTCACAGTTTTCGTTGCCATACTCCTCCGAAACGGCTTGACCGATTTTGATGAAATTTTTTGTGCTTATCCGGTATCTATGAGAATCGACCAACATCTATTTTTCATCTCCCTAAATGTTAGGGGTAGTCCACCCCTAAATTTTTTATTTTATTTTTTAGACAAAATTTTTAATTTCTATTTTTTTATGATACAACATACAAAAATACATACAATCCTCAATTTTCATCTTTCTACGATCAACCCTTATTTTTTAATAGCCATTTTAGTAATTTAATCATTTTTCCTCTCCGGTCGAAAACTGATCAATCGTCATTTAATTAGTTATCCCCGCTAGATGTCTACAGGTGTCACTTCTGACCCAGTAAACAGCACGGAGTAGGGATGAGAACGGCTTGACCGATTTTGATGAAATTTTTTGTGCTTATCCGGTATCTATGAGAATCGGCCAACATCTATTTTTCATCCCCCTAAATGTTAGGGGTAGTCCACCCCTAAATTTGTTTTTTATTTTTTAGACAAAATTTTTAATTTCTATTTTTTTATGATACAACATACAAAAACACATACAATCCTCAATTTTCACCCTTCTACGATCAACCCTTATTTTTTAATAGCCATTTTAGTAATTTAATCATTTTTCCTCTCCGGTCGAAAACTGATCAATCGTCATTTAATTAGTTATCCCCGCCAGATGTCTACAGGTGTCACTTCTGACCCAGTAAATAGCACGGAGTAGGGATGAGAACGAAGCCGGTCTCCTTTCTTTCTCACTCCCTACACAGTTGTCGGCCATCATTATTGTTTATGCATCAAGTGTAGTAGTAACGTTGACAATTATTATTTTGCTATCTCAGTGTAACTGGAAATTATTTATATGGCAAAACAACGTTTGCCGGGTAAGCTAGTCTAATATATAAAATTCTCGTGTCACAGTTTTCGTTGCCATACTCCTCCGAAACGGCTTGACCGATTTTGATGAAATTTTTTGTGCTTATCCGGTATCTATGAGAATCGAACAACATCTATTTTTCATCCCCCTAAATGTTAGGGGTAGTCCACCCCTAAATTTTTTATTTTATTTTTTAGACAAAATTTTTAATTTCTATTTTTTTATGATACAACATACAAAAATACATTCAATCCTCAATTTTCATCCTTCTACGATCAACCCTTATTTTTTAATAGCCATTTTAGTAATTTAATCATTTTTCCTCTCCGGTCGAAAACTGATCAATCGTCATTTAATTAGTTATCCCCGCTAGATGTCTACAGGTGTCACTTCTGACCCAGTAAACAGCACGGAGTAGGGATGAGAACGGCTTGACCGATTTTGATGAAATTTTTTGAGCTTATCCGGTATCTATGAGAATCGGCCAACATCTATTTTTCATCCCCCTAAATGTTAGGGGTAGTCCACCCCTAAATTGTTTTTTTATTTTTTAGACAAAATTTTTAATTTCTATTTTTTTATGATACAACATAAAAAATACATACAATCCTCAATTTTCACCCTTCTACGATCAACCCTTATTTTTTAATAGCCATTTTAGTAATTTAATCATTTTTCCTCTCCGGTTGAAAACTGATCAATCGTCATTTAATTAGTTATCCCCGCCAGATGTCTACAGGTGTCACTTCTGACCCAGTAAACAGCACGGAGTAGGGATGAGAACGAAGCCGGTCTCCTTTCTTTCTCACTCCCTACACAGTTGTCGGCCATCATTATTGTTTATGCATCAAGTGTAGTAGTAACGTTGACAATTATTATTTTGCTATCTCAGTGAAACTGGAAATTATTTATATGGCAAAACAACGTTTGCCGGGTAAGCTAGTATTTTATAGGAAACAGTCGGGACACACAGTGCCACGTGCCGTGCCGAAACACGGTCGCTACCATCCAAACTCCGGCGGATGTTTCCAGGCGAACTTTTCGCCACATACCTACTGAGTTTTGAACCCAGGGTCTCCGGATTTAAAGCTGGACGTATGACCACTGGGCCACGGACGCTACGATATTTGTATGATCTCACACACCCGCTTCGACCCGGCAGTCCGGCGGTACGGTCAAATTTATATTCAGGTTTAATCACCTGGAGCGTCAGCTGTTCTCCAGGCGTAGAGTGACCATACTTTGATACGTGCCGCATTAATTCAAGTAAGATTTTTTAATATTTATTATAAGCTGTACAGACTCACCGGTGGTGGTAGAGTGGCGGTGCCCCCGCTGGGCATGAGCGTGGGCGCGGGCGGGGGCGGGGGCAGGCGTGGGGGCGCTGGGGTGGGGGCGGGGGCGGGGGCGGCCCCCACGCTCGCGTCCTGCAGCAGGGAGCGAACGTCCTCTGCCCCCGCCAGAGACAGCGCCGTCTGACCTTCTTGGTTCTTAAGGAACGGGTCGGCGCCGTGAGCCAACTGAAAGACAAAGTCACGGGTATAATATATAAATAGTTATTTGTTATACAAGAGTGCAAAGTTGCTTTATGACTCAAATTTACTTTACCCTCTAGAGGATAAAATGGACTTTTCCAATCAGATATCGAAGCGCAAAAATACACTTTCCGAGGTGGGGGGATGAAAAAAATATTTATTTATTTATTTTATTTTATTTTATTCGGAAAACATTACAGTGTAAGTATCTTAGTGGCTAAAATATGTAAATATCTAGTCACCAATTACATGTTTTCGCATATTGAATTCCAAGACATTTCACACGGTACCACCTAACCCCAAGCTAAGCAACTTAATGCTTGTGTTAAGCCGCGTCTCCAGCTCTTGTTTTAGTTCAAACATTAAATATCTTACATTTAATATCTTAAATTATATAATAGAATTTCATTTTTGTCTAAAATTAGATTTAATTAGTTTTAATTAATTTTTCTATAAATCTTTTGGTAATGTTATGTATTTCTAAATTGTCATATGTTATCAGATACTATACACAATGTTAATATGCTACTTGAAAATTCTCTAATACATGTGATGTCGAAATACTTATTAAATAAATAAATAAACATTCAACATGAACATGACAACATCCAAAAAATATCTCGGCGATTTTAATGAATATTGATATTATGTTTTATTGTATGAACTTTCCATCGGATATGGAAAGCAAAAAATATTGTTGGGGCAAACAAGAAGTCAAAATCACCGAGTTTTTTTTTGGATGTTGTCATGCTCATGTTGAACGTTTGAACTAATACAGGAGCTGGAGACGCAGCTTTATGGTGGTTAGGATAACGGATATAATACTTGTATACTTTTTTTAAAATACATACTTATAATTAAATAAATAATAAATAAATATTTCAGGACATTTCACACAGCGCCACCTAACCCCAAGCTAAGCAATTTAATGCTTGTGTTATGGTGGTTAGGGTAACGGATATATAATACTTATATACTTTTCTTTTGTAAATACATACTTATAATAGATACAGAAAGCCACCCAGACCAGAACAAATATCTGTGGATCACACAAACATTTGTCCCATGCGGGAATCGAACCCGCAACCTTCTGCGTTGCAGGCGGTTATTAGCCCACCGCGCCACAGAGGTCGTCAAATTTAATTATAGATACCCTGACCAGAAACATATATCTGCGGATTACACAAACATTTGTCCCATGTGGGAATCGAGCTCGATCGAAACCGAGCTGATTTTGAGGAATTTTTCAACAAATTAATTCTATGAATTTATATTTAAAAATATGTCAAATAGTGCGAGCGAGAGAGCGTCAACAGATAATATACACTCTTAAATCTAATTTCCTAAATTTATTAAAAAAATCTTGAAACTGTTTCATAAAAGGGTAATTTTTAAGAGCTATCCTAGTCACTTGTGACCACGATTCTGTCAGATTCCTAATTTCGATATCTCCCAAGAAAACTATTGAAAAGTAGTTTTCAATATGCTGTCTGAAATTTTATACATTTTAGATTATGTGTATATTTAATATTGATATAATTTTCTAAATTGACTTCAAATAATTTCAACCTATGATTGACATAATAATATGTTAGAAATATTAAAATTGAACTGGCAACCCTATCTTAATCTGTGGCTGTGTACGTTGTGTGTATTTCGTTTTACTCTGAGTTATTTCGATAAGAATATAAGTTTACTGTTTAAATACAAGTAGTTTTCTATCAAATACCCATAACCCGAAGTGGTTATGGGCCCAGGAATCTCTGAGAATAAAAATTCAGAAGAAATCAGCAAAGAAAAGTTCAATCGTCGTTGAAAAGTCATTGTAAAACCAACCTCAAAATGGATCCCACGCGAACAATGAATTTGGAAAAATTTGATGGAAATAACTTTCGTCAATGGAAATTCCAAGTAAAGTGTGCTCTAAAAGCTAAGGAATCGATATTTCGAAACCGAAACCGCATGGAGACAGTACAGAATGGTTGAAAAGTGACGGCATGGCTATGTTCATAATAACCTCATCGATGGATTTTAAACAAATCACATTAATAGAAAATTGTGAAACTGCTTTGGAGATTATGTCAAAATTAGAATCCATTTACGAACAAAAGAGTGAACTGTGTAAAATGTTGATCCATGAAAAGTTTTACCAATACAAGATGTCAACGGGTGACAGCATAGCACAACACATATCAAAAGTAGAAACATTAGCCAAACAACATAAAGAAAGTGGTGAAACTATCAGTGATATGGCCATTATTACAAAAATATTGGGAACATTGCCTTCTAAGTACAGATCGCTGCGACAAGCATGGATGTCATTGGATCCTAAACAACAAACTATTGCTAATCTAACTGCACGTTTGTTGGATGAAGAGGCGAGCTTAGCAGGTGAAGATGAACAGGAGACAGCTCTTCTTGTTGCCAATAAAGGGTGGAAAGCAAAGTCCAAACAACATAACCAAGCGGCAAGTGATAATAATGCAAATCAGAGTAACAAAGCGAATAAACACCGTTTTGAATGCTATAATTGTGGTAAGCGGGGGCATTTCGCCAGAGAATGTCGTGCTCCTAGGCAGTCCAAAACAAGAAAACCTCATCAAGAAGGTGCAGATATGTTAGCATTTTATGTGGAAAATAATTCATGTAATGCCGAAGAGAATATTTGGATTCTAGATAGCGGTGCCTCGGCACACATGACATTCAGAAAGGAATACTTCGTGGAACTATTTGAATGCAGCCAGAAATCATTGACATTAGGAAATAAACAATCTGTGGAAGTATGTGGCATTGGAAAAGTGATGATACAGTGATATGTCAATGAACAGTGGGAGACCAGTCAACTGAATGATGTATTATATGTTCCAAGTTTAAGAAGAAACTTGTTCTCTGAAGGTGTGATTATAAGAAAGTCCTATTCTATCATAAAAAAGGACACAAGTGCCCTGATTTATAAAAACAATAAAGTGGTTATGAGTGCAAATATAAAAGATAACAATTTATATGAGTTGAACATTAAAACAGTGGTTCCAGATACATGTAACATAGTACAAAAAGGACAAAGTGATGTGAAGATGTGGCATGAAAGGTTAGGACATATTAATGTGAAACAAATTAAAAACATGAGTGAAAATAGTGTTGTGAATGGACTAGATTTGATTGACAATGGACAAAACAGTTTTGTATGTGAAGCCTGTGCATATGGGAAGCAGTATAAGTATCCTTTTCATAAATCAGAGCGAGGAGAATTACAGCCAGGTGACCTAGTATATAGTGATGTTTGTGGACCTATGAATATCTCATCTATCCAAGGTATGAAATATTTCTTACTCTTCAAAGATGCTGCAACAAGTTACAGGCATGTATATTTTATAAAACATAAAAGTGATGTCCTGGAAGTCTTCAAAAAGTACAATGCTATGATCAAGAATAAATTTAATCACAATATCAAAACATTACATACTGACAATGGAACTGAGTATGTAAATAAAGATTTTAAGGAGTTTTTGGAAAAAGAGGGAATAAATCATGAACGTACCGCACCCTACACACCGGAGCAAAATGGACGAGCAGAAAGGGAAAACCGTACCTTAGTAGAGAGTGCACGTTCAATGTTGTATGCTCGAGATGTCCCATTGGAGTTGTGGGCAGAAGCTATACAGTGTGCTACATATATATTGAACAGAACATCCTCCACCCAGACTCCAAAGACAACAGCTTTTGAATTATGGAATGGAATAAAGCCCCAATTAGGACATGTCAAAGTATTTGGTAGCATAGGTTATGTGCATATTCCAGATCAATTAAGAACAAAGTTGGAAAAGAAAAGTAATAAAATGGTACTAGTTGGTTATGACAACAACAACTACAGAATGTATGATACAAATACAAAGAAAATAACCATCTCAAGAAATGTAATCTTCGATGAACAGAATATTCCAAGTACTAAGAAAAATATTGCTAAAATAAGCTTTATTGATGATGAAGTTATAAATGATAGTGAAGTACAAGAAACTGGTGAGAATGTGACTCTAATTGACAGCCCAACAACAGAGAGTGAGGATAGCATGTTGAGTTATACCACTGATGACCCAGACTATGAACCATCTCAAGAATCGGAAGAGTCAACAATAAATTTGAGACCACGGATAAATAGAATGTATGAAGCAAATCTTGTAGAGCTGTCATTACCTCAAACATATGTAGAGGCACTGAATAGTCCTCAAAAGGCTGAATGGTCGGAAGCTATCAAAGAAGAATTGTCAGCACATAAAGAAAACAAGACCTGGACTGCGGTTGAAAGGTCTGGTCAACGAACCCTTACTACAAAGTGGGTTTTTACTATAAAGAAGAATGAGAATAATCAAATTGTACGCTATAAGGCTCGTTTATGTGCACGAGGTTTTAATCAGGTTAAGGATGTTGATTATCAAGAAATATTCTCTCCAACAACCCGTTATGATTCTATAAGAATTTTACTTTCTATTGCTGCAAAGTATAACTTAGAAATTCAGCAATTTGATGTAAAGACTGCCTTTTTAAATGGGAATCTTGAAGAGGATATTTTTATAGATATACCTGATGGTTTGTTGATTAAAGGTGATTATGTGTTAAAACTAAATAAATCATTGTATGGTTTAAAACAGGCATCTAGATGCTGGAACAAAACATTTACAGAATTTTTGTTAAAATATGGTTTTGTTCAATCTCAGGCTGACAATTGTATCTATGTAGGACATTTTGATGAAACTAAAGTTTTCTTAATAATTTATGTTGATGATGCTCTTGTAATTTCTTCAAATAAACAGCTGATTAAAGAAATAATAGAATATTTAAAACAAGCTTTTAAAATAAAAGAATTAAAGCTTAAGTATTTTGTAGGTATGCAAATTGAGGTTATGAATAATGGCATATACATTAATCAGGAAAATTATATAAGTCAAATTATTGAGAAGTTTAATATGAGTGATGCAAATCCTGCCAACACTCCAGCAGATGTTAATGTTATTATTTCAAAGAATGTTGATGAAATTGTTGTTGATTTTCCTTATAGAGAAGCTATAGGTTGCTTATTGTTTTTGAGTTCTGTCTCTAGGCCAGACATTTCATTTGCTGTAAATTTATTAAGTAGATATGTTAGCAACCCGAGCCCACAACATGTAAGTTCTCTGAAACGTATAATTAGATATTTAAAGAAAAGTAAGCATTTGTGTATTATGTATAATGGAGAGATCAATAATCTTGTAGGTTATTCGGATTCAGATTTTGCAAGTGATGTTGATACCCGTAGATCCACTACAGGATATTTGTTTATGATGAATGGAGGGCCAATTACATGGTCCAGTCAAAAACAAAAGACTATTGCTCTCTCCACCACAGAGGCTGAATTTGTAGCGGCTAGTGAATGTGCTAAGGAGATATTGTGGTTACAACAGTTATTATCTGAGCTAGGTGAAAATTATGATTGTATCACATTAAATGTAGATAATCAAAGTGCAATCAAATTAATTAACAATCCTGTTTATCATAAAAGAACAAAACATATAGATGTGAAATATAATTTTATAAGGGAAAAGGTTGAATTTGGTTTAGTTAAAATTAATTATGTTCCTAGCAAGTGTCAGTTAGCAGATATTTTAACTAAAGCATTACCTACTCAAACCTATGTATATTTGAGAGATCAGATTTTATATGATGTTGCATAATATTGTAGTTTGTTAGTTTATAGAGTTAAATTTTAGTGGGAGTGTTAGAAATATTAAAATTGAACTGGCAACCCTATCTTAATCTGTGGCTGTGTACGTTGTGTGTATTTCGTTTTACTCTGAGTTATTTCGATAAGAATATAAGTTTACTGTTTAAATACAAGTAGTTTTCTATCAAATACCCATAACCCGAAGTTAATATGATTTATACCTATATAACTTAAATTTTAATTATCTTAATTCTATATTATTTACTTTTATCTGTATTTTATGACTTGCCAATGTAACAACAATTTGTTATATTTACGGTTTAATAAATGAATCTGAATCTATACTATGATTTTGTAAAAGAAATTGTACAAATTAACATCAAACTTACCAATAACGCAGCCAATTGTGTTCGAGCTTTGTGAGCAGCTTCATGTAATGGTGTGAAACCCCACCTGAAACAATTAAAAGAGTTGTTAGAAATCATCTGCTAATCGAAAAATCATCATCAATCAACAGTAGTGGTCGTTGGTCCGGCTTGTAAGCCGGAGGTCCTGGGTTCAAATCTCAGTGTGGAAAAGATTTTCGCCTGGATGCTACAAAGATTTACACCGGGGCACGTAAAACTGTGGGTCCCGGCTGTTTCATTTAAAAAATATGTAGGAGGCAGTCGTCAGCTCATGTTGCAGGTGTAGTCATCTCGACGACCTGACACTGCAACATATAGGTTGGCCACACAACCTATAAATTGTGATTTGATTGTGACATTGTAAGCAGGGTAACCTGTTCAGTTGGAGTATAAACCCCGATTATAATCTGCCAATCATCTTCCTTTTTTTTGACCAGGAAAAATGCGTTACGCATCATCACCCCACGCTGTGGGGCGCAGGGCGGTATGTGGGGATACCCATTAAACAACCTGCGGGTGTTCCTGCGGGATGCTATAATGCCGGTAGCGGGTAAGCCGAAGCACTCATTCGCGACATCATCTTCCTGCCCTAACTCCATAATAAAGGGTCGGCGCAACACGGCTTCCTCCTCCATTCTACTCTATCTTCCGTTATTATCTTCATTCACTTCATCCCTAGCGCACGCATATCTCTGCTCACAATCAAAAACTATTTTTTTTTGGGCAAAATTTTATAGGTTTGATTACCCGCCCGTAGAATAGAATAGACAACAACGCAGCCAACTCCAGGTGTCCGTATAAGGCAGCATTGTGTAAAGGAACTAAGCCTCCCTCCTTCCCCCCAGCCTATCATTACCTGTCCATAGCATTAGGGTCAGTGCCGGCCCGTAGCAACAAGGCAGCCAACTCCAGGTGTCCGTATGAAGCAGCATTGTGTAAAGGAACTAAGCCCCCCCCCTCCCCCCCAATCTATCATTACCTGTCCATAGCATTAGGGTCAGTGCCGGCCCGTAGCAACAAGGCAGCTAACTCCACGTGTCCGTATGAGGCTGCGTTGTGTAAAGGAACTAAGCCCCCCCCCCTCCCCCCAATCTATCATTACCTGTCCATAGCATTAGGGTCAGTACCGGCCCGTAGCAACAAGGCAGCTAACTCCACGTGTCCGTATGAGACTGCGTTGTGTAAAGGAACTAAGCCCCCCCCCCCCTCCCCCCCAATCTATCATTACCTGTCCATAGCATTAGGGTCAGTGCCGGCCCGTAGCAACAAGGCAGCCAACTCCAGGTGTCCGTATGAGGCTGCGTTGTGTAAAGGAACTAAGCCCCCCCCCCCCTCCCCCCCAATCTATCATTACCTGTCCATAGCATTAGGGTCAGTGCCGGCCCGTAGCAACAAGGCAGCCAACTCCAGGTGTCCGTATGAGGCTGCGTTGTGTAAAGGAACTAAGCCCCCCTCTCCCCCCTAATCTATCATTACCTGTCCATAGCATTAGGGTCAGTGCCGGCCCGTAGCAACAAGGCAGCCAACTCCAGGTGTCCGTATGAGGCAGCATTGTGTAAAGGAACTAAGCCCCCCTTGTCTCGAGCTGATACGGCCGCGCCTGCTTCAAGTAACGCTTCTGCTACTTCTAGATTATTGTAGCCAGCTGGAAAAGTCAACTTTTTATAGTATATATGTCACCGGAAAATAACAATATTCATAAGTTTCCTAGGAAATTTATAAGTTTCGTAGGACTTCAAACGCGAGATAATAGAATTGTATTATTTTACCCAAAAAAATTCGCAAATTTGTAAATTTGCGAAGTCTCATAGTAAATTTATAAACTAACGGAATATCCATTCGTAAGATTCTAAACAGATCGACCAATCACAAATAAGCTTATAATTTTACGGTTTTTTAAAACACGGAAAATAACACACTGCTCTCTGATTGGTCGATGTTTACAGTGACAATGCTTGTTACTAGACTTAGGTACAATTAGACTTGCCAACCTATAAATTATCGCTCTGGAAAATCCGAAATCGGTTGGTTAGGTTAGGTTTATTAATTTCCTAGGAAATTTATAAACTTACGAATCTTGTTATTTTCCGGTGACACATACACACTATGCTCCGAATCACTCTCCGAGACATTCGGCGGTACACTTTTGTCTATGCACCATACACGAATGCCGAAAAGAACACCGGAGTCATTCGTCCATAGACAAAAGTTGTTCGTACATAGACAAAATTGTACCGCCGACAAAACTGTCCGACTCGGCGAGTCATTCGGCAAATAGTATGGATGCAACATTGAAAACTTAATAGTTGGGGAGCCCATGATGTTAAATGCGTATAGTATAGATTAGAACCAAGAATAAATGATGTACCACGTTTTCACTTTCAGCGATATAATCTAATTAAATTTTGCAAAATAAAAGCATCGTTACATAAACTTTCATCAGCCCGAGCACATAAAAACATTGACGTAAGACTAGCAACTCCCGTCCCACTGACAAGAGTAATTGACGTTTGTAAGAGCACAATGACATTGGGAGTAGCTGCAAATTGTATGCAATGACAGCGCGAGTAGCAAGAGTAGCGTCTTGATATAATATGTCAGTTTACTCTTGACAGTGGGACGGGAGTTGCTAGTCTTATGTCAATGTCGCGATATGTTTGAGGGCCAGGCTGATGGCTGTAGCATGCCACACGGGATCCCGCAGAAATAAATAAATAAATAAAATAAATAAATAAAAAAGCATTTATTGCCCAATTTAAAGATAAATATACACTAGAGCTTAACATATACATAATTAACACAACAATAGGCAGATTCGCATAGCGCGAGTCGCCGAGTAGTTACATACAAAAAAAATAAAATAAAGAAATGTCATAGTAGAACTGTCATCCCATACATTGTACTTTTGTGAATGTATGGGATGACAGTTGACTTGACAGCAACACAAGTCTACGCAGCGCCTGTGCTTGGCCGGCTGGTATCTCAAATGTCAATATTTCGAATTTTCAAACTCCCCCGTTCAAGACACCCAATAATTTGTACACATCAAATTTGTATAAGATGCAAGAAAATGTTGACAGATATAAAGTTAGAAGTAATGGACTTACCAGCGAGGTGTAGTGGTGTGGAATTCCTTCCGTGTGCGTCTCGACAGTTCACATTTTGTGGCGTTATTAGTTTCCTGCGAACAAATGACGTTTTTTTTATTCAACGAAGTAAGAAAACGAGCAAGACGATCTCCTGATGGTAAGAGATAACGCTCCCCATAATTAGTACAGTGCTACCCACTACCCAGTATTATACAAAGGTAAAATTCTGGGTCCACTGCGCCAACGCTTCTTACTTGAGAGTCATAAGATGTTAAGACTCTTCAGCCCAGTAATGTCACTAGCTACAGTACCCTCCTACCTGTGCACAGTAATGTTTGCGCACTGCTCAGACGGTAGAATAACTGGCACTGTTGGGGTACCCACCTAGTCAAACTCCTGCAAAGGAAGTCTACCCCCGGTGACGTGATTACATTAGTGAGAGCTCAAGAAATGTTACATCATTGTGAAATCAGGAGAGCGTTTTGCTCGCCTTCTTACTTGTTGTATAAAAAAAAGAAGTCCACAGGGGAGGCCTATGTTCAGCAGTGGACATTCTATGGCTGAGATGATGATGAAGTGAACAACACATATGAACATACCTAGCTCTAGCCACGTCCCCTCGTTTAGCCGCGTCCAATAAGGCTGCGTCCCCGCGGGTACATAGGAACACACCCAGCTCTGGCCACGTACGGATACATACCTAGCTCTGGCCACATCCCCTCGTTTAGCCGCGTCCAATAAGGCTGCGTCCCCACGTAGTGCGTCCCCTGTATCCGTGTCTCCCGCCCGCACTAGTTGTAATGGCGTTAACCCATCGCGATTTCTTCTAGTCGGGTCTGCGCCGTGCTGCAAATTAAAATGTTATTTTATTAGTTAATTAATATAAAAAAAACTTGAGAGGTGTCAAGAGACACCCGGATGGAACGAAGTTCCTTTCGATTAATGAAAATATCTGGCTTGCTTTCTATAAGAGAGAGAGAGAGAGACAGAGAAAGAGAGAGACAGAGAGAGAGAGACACACAGAGAAACATGCGCACGCCGCACAGCTTACAATAGCTTACTATAGCAAAGAGTCTCGTGATAACTTTTCGTAAGATTTTTTTCCGTCTAGCCCCCTTTCACAACGCGCGATAAGGAACTTCGTTCCAATTATTTCTTTCGTAGACTAGTTCTAGAGTGGAAACCACGTCTGGCAAAACATAGAGTATTTTTTATTCAATCTTTACTACGACCACGTCGTTTAACATCGCGAGCTCCTCGCTGCTTGCCGATCCCTGTCGACCGCGACGCAAACATCTTATGAAGGCTGTTATGGAGGATTAACCCAGGGATTTATCCCGCCTTCTAAGTGTAGTGTGCTACCATCTACGGCCGCATCGTTGTAACATTTTTTTTTTTTTTATGTGATGAAGTAGAAGACGAGCAAGACGCTCTCCTGATGTTAAGAGATAACGCTGCCCATAATTAGTACAGTGCTACTTAGGATTTCACAATGATGTGAAATTCTAGGAGCACTGCACCAACGCTTCTTACTCAAGAGTCATGAGATGTTAAGACTCTTTAGCCCAGTAATTTCACTAGCTACAGTGCCCTCCTACCGGAGCACAGTAATGTTTGCACATTACTGCTCAGGCGGTTTCTACCGCCGCTTAACTGGCACTGTTGGGGTACCCACCTAGACGACCTCCTGCAAAGGAAGTCTACCCTCGGTAAACATCACGTGATTGTGGTCAAAAGCTAACCTTACACTCCATACTATAGACAAAGTCACTTTCTGCTGTCTGACTGTAGAGACACGGTACGGTACGGTACGATACGATACGTAGAGACGTATGCTTGGACAACGGATTTATCCCGCCTTCTAAGTTTAGTTTACAACTAGCAATGGCTACATCGTCGCCTAACTTGATGAGATGACGTAGTCAAAGGCTAACCTGTGAAAATAAAGTCGATTCCCGCTGTCTCTATGTATTATGTATGCTTAGACAACGGATTTTGACGCAATTTCTTTGAAATAGTTACAATGATTCAAGAGGAAGGTATATGTATACAAAATGCATAATATTATAATAACAAATCAATAATTTCAGAGGTTCTAATATAGACAGTGGCTGAAATTTATTTATTTGAAATAACAACAAGTACCGCCTGAGCAGTGATGTGCAAACATCACTGTGCTCCGGTAGGAGGGCACTGTAGCTAGTGAAATTACTGGGCTAAAGAGTCTTAACATCTCATGACTCTTGAGTAAGAAGCGTTGGTGCAGTGCTCCTAGAATTTCACATAATTGTGAAATCCTAGGTCCTGTACTGATTATGGGCAGCGTTACCTCTTAACATCAGGAGAGCGTCTTGCTCGTCTTCTACTTCATCACATAAAAAAAAAGTACACACCTAAAGTTATTACATAAGAATCAGACAGTCTTAATCTTAAACCGTTATAGATTTATTAGAGTAACTAATATTAAGGCACATGTTCGGTAGGTATCTAACAACTGAGATTTCTATGAAAGCACTTAATGATAAAGAAAAAACAACAGTATATATTTTTTTAAATAGGAGATACACCATAAATCAAAATATAAGTAGGTATATGAAAGATATTATTACAGTTGTTAGATATTATGATAAATGGAAATAATTATGGCGTCTATTAGTGAAATCAATAACTATAGTAAGTTATCGTACCTATACTCCATCAGTAGAACAGTGAGAGTGTCCCCGTTCAATCGCTCCAGTCCCCTTTTTTTATGTGATGAAGTAGAAGACGAGCAAGACGCTCTCCTGATGTTAAGAGATAACGCTGCCCATAATCAGTACAGTGTTACCTAGGATTTCACAATTATGTGAAATTCTAGAAGCACTGCGCCAACGCTTCTTACTCAAGAGTCATAAGACGTTAAGACTCTTTAGCCCAGTAATTTCACTAGCTACAGTGCCCTCCTACCGGAGCACAGTAATGTTTGCACATCGCTCAGGCGGTACAATAACTGGCACTGTTGGGGTACCCACCGAGACGACCTCCTGCAAAGGAAGTCTACCCCCTACATTACATGTTACCTTCAACAGTAGTGTGACAATATCGGCCTTCCCTTTAGCGGCGGCCTCGTGCAGCGGTGTGAACCGCCACAGATCTGCAGCGTTCACACCCGCGCCGGCGCTCACCAGCAGCTCCGTCACCTCGTAGTGGCCGTATGAACACGCATTGTGGAGGGGGACGAGACCGCTGGAACAATATAACCCATCATCAGACCTTGGTTACCATTTAGCACTATAGAACGCCCTATGTCATCTCTGTATCACTGAGTTCGAACACGGTAAAGAGATATACAGTAATGTGACTCCCTAGAAGTAGTTGAACTCAAGGTCGCGCAAGTTTGCAACGCGGTCGACAGGCATCGGCAAGAAGCGAGGTGCTGAATAGACGTTTTTATTCAGTAAGCTTCCGAATAATGGTTGTGAATTAGTAACAAGTGAAATTTTAAAAATACTTTTTAAAAACAAGCTTTATTACAAGCTTTATATTACTTTCACCTGTCTGTTGTCTGTCTGTCTGTCTGTAATCAAATCTTGCAAGTTTAATTTGGCCCATTTCCCGGTTTCCAATTGAGCTGAAAATTTGCATGCGTGTGTAAATCGGATGACAATGCAATATTTTTATGACATCGAGCTGATCTGATGATGGAGCTGGAAGGTGGCCAAAGGAACTCTGTCATAAAAATACGCAACCCCATCGAGTTTGGGCTCATTTGATTCGTCTTGACGAGTACTTTATGATGCAAGATGATAACAATAATTAAAGCTTGTTTTTAAAAAGTATTTTTTAAATTTCACTTGTTTATTATTATTATCTTGCATCATAAAGTACTAGTCAAGACGAATCAAATGAGCCCAAACTCGATGGGGTTGCGTTGTTTTATGACAAAGTTCCTATGGCCACCTTCCAGCTCCATCATCAGATCAGCTCGATGTCATAAAAATATTGCATTGTCATCCGATTTACCCACGAATGCAAATTTTCAGCTCAATTGGAAACCGGGAAGTGGGTCAAATTAAACTCGCAAGATTTGATTACAGACAGACAGACAGACAGACAGACAGACAACAGACAGGTGAAAGTAATATAAAGCTTGTAAAAATATCACAAAGTATTTAATTATTTTTGATATTTTGAGTAATTCACAATGATAACGTCTATTCGTCACCTCGCTGCCTACCGAACCCTACCCACCTCGTTGTTAACTCGCACGACCTTGAGTTCAACCGCTTCTAGGGAGTCACATTACTGTATATCTCCTACCGTGGTTTGAATCTCGGCCCCGCACCAATGACTATAATTAGTAATATGCGGGTTTCCCCCTCGCTATACTGGTGGTAAGCTTCGGCCGTGGCCATAGTGCCGGATTATTACAAGCTTTATATTACTTTTACCTGTCTGTTGTCTGTCTGTCTGTCTGTCTGTAATCAAATCTTGCAAGTTTAATTTGACCCACTTCCCGGTTTCCAATTGAGCTGAAAATTTGCATGTGTGTGTAAATCGGATGACAATGCAATATTTTTATGACATCGAGCTGATCTGATGATGGAGCTGGAAGGTGGCCATAGGAACTCTGTCATAAAACAACGCAACCCCATCGAGTTTGGGCTCATTTGATTCGTCTTGACGAGTACTTTATGATGCAAGATGATAATCCATACATATAATAAGAATGGAAATTTCTCCCCATTCATTGAGATCCTTTACTAAGGTGAACTGTGAAAATACGTATATGAACAAAACGACGCGAAAAAGTCGCTTGCGCGATCTAATTCGTAAAACATTTTGTCAATTTTTCCTAGGGAAACGTAAAATAAAATAATAAAATAAATAATAATCATTTATATCGGACACATCGCCCCTAATTTACATCAAAATTTCGAAGTAAAAGTAATAGAATATAAAGTTAATTCAATTCAAAAAAATCAAAAAGCAAAAAGTGCGACAAACTAAAAATACGCCATCTATCGATGTGGCCATAAACGAAAATTTACCAGAGTAGTTTTAGTAGGCTTAATTTGTAAAAAGGTTATTACTTATGTGAGATAAAACGGCACAACCGAATTGGATGCAGTTTTCGCTAAAACGTTGCAAATTTCTCTAATTTTTAAGTAGTATTGGTTTTATTTAAATCGGTTTTTAAATAAAAGAGTTATATCAATCTAAAGATTTACTTATAAAATAATAATAAACAATCGGAACTAAATTTAATTTTATCAATTTTTACTACTGGACTATTCTGTATCCCAAATAATTTTTAATGGTTAGATGAAATAAATACCTATTATTAAGAAATTAAATATTGTAAATTAAATAATAAAAAAAAGATAGGTGGTTATAGATATTATGAAAACTTTTAAAATGAACAGTGGGCTCCGCATTATGTACGTTTTTCGTGAAAAGCACTCTAATAGTTATCCGCTGAGGTATAAATATTATAGGCATAGGCGGATTTAGGGGGGGGGGGGGGCAGGGGGCCAGAAGCATTGTAGAGTTACGAATTTTGCACATATTTCATGGTAAAGATAATTTTTTTTCTCGGCGCTCGCAGCTAGCTGCTCGCGCACTTATTGTAATGGATGTTTAAACTTCCTAACTGCTCAGAGCGAGCTAAACACACACTTTTCGTAATAAAATTTATAATATCTTTGCCCGTCTGCACCTTGCCCCCCCAAAACCAAATCCTGGATCCGCCTTTGATTATAGGTATACACCTCAGTGGTAAAGTCTTTCTCACGAATGAGGTCCCGCGGAATTTTGCGGAACTAAATTAAATTTTTTCGATAAATACTGGACTTCATGCCATAAATAATTTTATTTGTTAGAAAAAATTGAAACATATATAATAAAGAAATTACACATGAGAAATTATGAGGTGTTAAAAAGTTATTTAATATGCTAACTTTTAAAATTTGCGATAGTGGCGCCCCGCAAAAAGAACTCCTTTCGTGAAAAGCACTCTACCTAGCAGTCACGGTTTCCGATTGAGCTGAAATTTCGCATACCGGCAATCGGATGACAATGCAATAATTTTATGACATGGAAGTGATCTGAAGTCTGATGATGGAGCTGAAAGGTGGTCATAGGAACCGCGTAAACAAAAGACAAAACCTCATGGAGTTTGGGTCCATTTGATTCGTCTTTACGAGTACTTTGATACTATATAGTAACCAGGATCTGATGATGGAGCTGGAAGGTGGCCATAGGAATTCCGTGATTAAAAGGCAAAACCCCATCGAGTTTGGGCTCATTTGATTCGTCTTGACGAGTACTTTGATACTATGCATATAGTAACCAGGGTCTGATGATGGAGCTGGAAGGTGGCCATAGGAACTCCGTGATTAAAAGACAAAACCCCATCGAGTTTGGGCTCATTCGATTCGTCTTGACGTGTACTTTGATACGATATAGTAACCAGGATCTGATGATGGAGCTGGAAGTTGGCCATAGGAATTCCGTGATTAAAAGGCAAAACCCCATCGAGTTTGGGCTCATTTGATTCGTCTTGATGAGTACTTTGATAAGATATAGTAACCAGGGTCTGATGATGGAGCTGGAAGGTGGTAACAGGAAACGCGTAATTAAAAGACAAAACCCATCGAGTTTGAGCTTATTTGATTCGTCTTGACGAGTACTTTGATACTATGCATATAGTAACCAGGGTCTGATGATGGAGCTGGAAGGTGGCCATAGGAACTCCGTGATTAAAAGACAAACCCCATCGAGTTTGGGCTTATTCGATTCGTCTTGACGAGTACTTTGATACTACATAGTAACCAGGGTCTGATGATGGAGCTGGAAGGTGGCCATAGGAACTCCATGATAAAAAGACAAAACCCCATCGAGTTTGGGCTCATTTGATTCGTCTTGACGAGTACTTTGATACTATATAGAAACCAGGGTCTGATGATGGAGCTGGAAGGCAGCCATAGGAACTCCGTGATTAAAAGTCAAAACCCCTTCGAATTTGGGTTGATTTGATTCGTCTTGAGGAGTACTTTGATACTATATAGTAACCAGGGTCTGATGATGGAGCTGGAAGGTGGCTATAGGAACTCCGTGATTAAAAGACAAAACCCATCGAGTTTGGGCTCCTTTGATTCGTCTCGAGGAGTACTTTGATACGATATAGTAACCAGGGTCTGATAATGGAGCTGAAAGGTGGTAACAGGAACCACGTAATTTAAAGTTAGCATTTATTACACGATATCATTTTATATTGCTAAAACTAAAATTATAAAAAGGCGAATTTGTATTTTAGTCGAATTTCGTCGTTACACGGTCTTTTATATTATTATTATTCTACTTTTAATACCTAATATTAAAAAAGAAAGGATTTAACGTTATTTCGTCGGGTATGAGATATTTGAATAATATCTGAAATTTGATAGATATATTATAATAAATAGTTTGAGTACGTAGATATATGATAGTTTCCTTTCAGAAAATTTCATTTTAGTTTTTTTTATACAACGATGTAAGAAGACGAGCAAGATGCTCTCCTGATGGTAAGAAATAACGCTGGGATTTAACGAAGGTTAAATTCTGGGTGCACTGCTGAGTATAAAATGTTAAGATTCTTCAGCCCAGTAATTTCACTAGCTATAGTGCCCTCCTACCGAAGCACAGTAATGTCTGCACATCACTGTTCAGGCGGCAGAATAACTGACACTGTAGGGGTACTAGCCGACCTCCTGCAGAGGAAGTCTACCCACGGTAAAGAGATCACCATTAAATGACGCGGAAAAGAGTCAAGAGTAAGTGTACGGAATCAAGCTGTTATTATTCCGTATTTTTATTAGTTTTTCTGATTTTAATGATAATTTGATATATTTTTGTTTACTGTATTTAATCTTGATGTACTAATTTGTGTAAGTGGTAATTTATGGCCGTTCTAATACTGTACTCAATTTCAATTTCAAAAGATCTTTATTCATAAACTTATAAGAATACAATCGTACAATCACTAGTGTAAATCTAATCCTAGTGGTAGGGGAAGCTGGGTAACAATGAATAACGTTTTTTCTAACGCTAAAAATTACTATACTCTTTATATCTAGGAAATTATTTTTACACAAATACTATAGATACATTATCGAAGCACAAGGGGAGCACATAATTTGGACGCTAACATCAATAATTACGACTCAGTGAGGCATTTAACAAAAAATGGGAAATTATTCATAGTTCCCCAGGACTGGGTCACTATGAATAATTGCTCGGGTAACAATGAACCAATGGGGTACAATGAATTTTAATGGAAATATGAGGCACAAAAAGTGAAAGAAACTTGAGTTTGTCATGGAAAATAACTTTCTTTAAATAATTGAAGATCAAATTGTATTTAACTCTTAAGGCTGTAACATAAAAACTGCATTTATTCATCAAAAATATATTTAAAAAACAATCTCTTCTCAATTGTAATTTAAATCGTAATTAAAAGTATAAAAATCACGTTTTTACAAGCTTTTAGCTACTTTCACCTATCTGTTGTCTGTCTGCCTGTAATCAAATCTTTCAAGTTAAATTATACCCACTTCCCGCTTTCGATTGAGCTGAAATTTTGCGTGCAAATCGGATGACAATGCAATATTATTATGACATGGAGCTGATCTGATGATGGAGCTAGAAGGCTGGATCTGATGATGGCTATACGAACTCCGTAATTAATCGACGTAACCCCATCGAGTTTGGGCTCATTTGATTCGAATGACAATTTCTTGAAGAAAGTACATAGCATGGTTCTAGAATTACAAAAGCTTGTTTTTTAAGTTTTTTTATTTTTATTTCACTTGTATACAACCTATGTCTAATAAATATATGGAAGAAATGCCTGACAGAGTATTGATTGACTGATCTATTAAATCAAAGCCCAAACCGCGGAACTGATTGGGTTGAAATTTGAAGATGTTGAACATATTGACATTGTGTCGATATATGCCGTTGTCCGGCACCCCGAGGTGGCACTCAAACTTCATTTATCCAAATAGGCTACAATAGAGTACATTTGCAAGTCAATTTTATATTTTTTTTCAAATTTCAATGAATCCATTTCCAATTCATCTATTTGGCTACATTTTAAAATTTTATCAGAGATAGAGCGTTGCGCAGCTTTGGATGTCTTTCGAATATAGTTACGTGCCATTTTATATACCTAAATAATAAAGGATAAGATTCAAAAGTAAATAAGAACGAGGTAATTTTCATTGTACCCCATGCTTGTTTGTTATGGGGAACAATGAATAACCTATTCATTGTTACCCAGCGGCCGATTATTCATTGTTACCCAACGACCGTTTGACCAAACTAATTAAAAAAAATAATATTCTATCACGAGTATCAAAGTTGTAAAACAGAAAACACAAAATTAAAACATTACCGATCCCAAATTATCTATCGGAAAAATAAAAATTGAATCCAGAACTACGTGAAACACTTTTCAAAAAGTAGTGAAAATTTACTTTTGTTAATCATTGTTCCCCAATTTTCGGCAGCGGGTCTCTCTCCAACCACAGCTCAGTGTGGACTGGATTGAACGATTGGTATCACCCACGGCTCATTTCAGTTCATTCGGTGTGAGTGAATAACTAAAGCACAGATACTTATTGGAATTTATTCACTGTTCCCCATTATCCATTGTTACCCAGTTTCCCCTACACATAATCATATAATAATATTCAACTATTTTATAAGCTCTTAGGCCTTTCAAAATTTATAAAGGTGGAAATTATGCTTAATTATTGCTAAGATAAGTAATTCTAATTTAAATAGTTTTATGAGTACATAGGTTTTAGAACTTAACTCTATGTTTATAAAATTGATTATTGATGAAGTTAACTAGGGGGTATTTAGTAAAAACATTTAGTGAGCGGGCCGTGCCGCATCGTCCACAGCGAGCAACAGGAGGAGCCGACGCGACGCGTCGTCATGATCTGGTCACGCACACGCACGCGCGCACACACCGGCGCACACCGCGCGCAGGCCACTACCACCCGATACTCGCGGTAATACGAGTCATAGTGGCGCGCGCGCCGCACACGCACACCGGTCGTGGAGCTCGCCCGAGTGACGTAGCCTATTGTTCATAGCAGTCTAAGAATAAGTGATGGGGCAACTTGTATCTATTATAATTATCGATAAAAGATAGATTATTTTTACGAGATTTGCACAAGTTTTTAATTAATTTATTTTGATTATGTGGGTTATTAAAGAGATAAAATTTCTCGGACAATTTATAAATATATACATCGATTTTTGGTAAGCCGATGACTAAGTGCAGTTTATGAAGATTTGTACGTAGTGGAGTATTAAATGCGTGTCTGATAGCCTTATTCTGGATTTTTTGGAGTTTATATATATTTGATTTGCAGGTACTGCTCCATACCGGGCAAGCATACGTAATACAAGGTCGGACCAGGGTGCAATATGTTCTGAGCTTAGTTGCGCTGCTGAGACAAGATTTTTTATTTATTATCGGGTATAGCGCATTAAAAGCCTTAATACCTTTACACTCTAATTTAGCCGTATTTTCCGACCAATTAAGTTTAGTATCCAGGAATATGCCTAGATATTTAACTGATCTGCTCCATGGGATGGCGTAACCTTCGATTTGTAGTGTTTTCGAGGGAAGCGATCTTCTCCGGGAAAACATGATAGCTTCAGTTTTTTTTTTTTTTTTTTTTTTTTTTTATTTAATTGTTTTCTCCGAAACCTCATTGAGGGTGGGATGAGACGTTGGATCTCTATCTTTCCTTTCATATCCTTTGGTAAATTTGTTAATGTTTGCGCTGCTATGCGCTATGTCTTAAATCTTTAGCTAAATCTTTGTACGTTTTCTATCTTAATTATATCTGATTTTTTAATTATCTGAAATATCTATATCTTTGCTCCAAAATTTTATTTTTTTTTTTTTTTTTTATTAAACTTTTCTGTATGCTACCACTTTTGTAATGTTTTATGTTTATTGTATCCAATTCACTCTTCTCAACGCTATTATTTCTATCATTTCCTGTTGTTTCTTTCACTTGCCTTCTTCCTATTGTCCGGTCGGTTTCAAAACTATTTAATTCCTTTCTTTTCTCTTTCTCTCTCCTTGAGATTTCTTCCACCCCAGTGCGTGCCTTCCACCAAAACAGCATTAACTTTTTGGCAAGAATTGTCGCTGTGAAGTAATTCTTCCGCTGTGTTTTCGCCTTGGGGTGGAAGAAGGACTCCACCATTTTATTATTCTTCCGTATATGATTTTTTTCGATGCCGAATCCAGATGTTTTGATCCTTCTCACTCTTTGTCTCCGCCGCAACTGTCTCACTCGTGTTCCAAATTTTTCCCCGCTAATTTTCCTTTTCCTCCAAATTTGGGCTGGTTTCCCATGAAACCAGTCCCCATTTGCCTTCTCTGTTATAAATTTGCTAACTGCAATTTTATCTTTCTTTATTTTCTTTCCTAATTTTAACCCGAGTGAAACTGCCGCGTGTCGTTCTGATTCCATCCCGTTTTCCTCCTTTCCCTTGTTTATATCTTCACCATTTACCTCTTCCCTTCTCTCTCGAGCCCATCGTCCCTCAGCGTCTCTCCCTCCCGTTCTTCCGGCTACGTCTACTGCTTTGGTGTTGTCGTGGGTGCCTTCAGCAGTATTGCACCGTTGATCGAGCGAGTGCATCCCAACGCCTTCTAATAGGACAATCCTCACTGAAGGCGTTGTGATCCACTCGATCCAACTTGGCACTCACGCAATTGACACACCGCGGCAGAGAGCCATCAGCCAGCCCGGTGCACTCCGACCTGAGGTGCGGCCCCCCACAGTGGCTGCATACGTCCACGGGATCTCGACAAAATCGTTTCCCGTGGCCGTATCCAAGGCACCGCGCACACTGTATAAGTGGCGAGTGGTCTGCCACATGCACCCTCTGCAGGTCGATGTGCACCTTGCCAGCGTCTGTTAGACGGCGCCAGAGCTTCGGGGACACTTTGAGTACGATGTGCTCGGCGAGTGGGTTTCGTGTTCTCTTCCGGTACTTAATTTCTACTCTGTCTTCATCCTCTTCGAGTCCCTCAAACAGTTGCCTGTTTTGCACCCTAAGACCTTGGATCACTTCCTCATCCTTATTATATTTCATCACCTCCTTTAGAATAACTAAGGGGTCATTATTCTCCATCTCTTTCACATTTAAGTTCTTTCCCGCAGTCCTTATCTTTTCCTTGATCTTTCCCAATTCCTCCCGCGATCCACATCCTATAATTACCTTTCCATCTTTTGCCTTCCTTATCTTTTCGACTCTTATACCTTCCTGTCTTGCATTTACTGCGGTTCTAACCTTCTCGAGAACCTGCTCGCTGGTCTCCGTATCGTCGGAGGAGTTCACCACTACCGAGTGCACGGCCGTTCCTCTTACAGGTTTTACACTAGGAGGGCCGGCCGTCACACTCGCGTAGCTCCCTTTTACCAGCTCCTGGTGATTTTCCAGCGCTTCCTTTAGTTTTCCCATCTCTTCCTTATTTTCTTTTAAAATCTTTGCGTGTCCTTCTATTAATTCTACCATCTTCTTTTCCTCTTTCCTCCTTTCATCACTTATTTCCGTAACCCTAACCGTCTCTCCATTTTCCACCACTTTGGGTTTTACCCCTTTCTCCTCTTCCGATACCCTTATCATTCTCAATAGGCTTTCCAAGCACTCGATAATATTGGCCTTGACGTCCCGCTTCATATTAGTGTTCTCGCTCATAATGCGTTTTGTTTCCTTTATTAACTCCCTTGCCTCCACCACCCGCTGAGACTCGGCGAACAACACTTTTTTATTGAGGGTCGTGTTGTTCGCTAGCGGGTTAGTGAGGGCGGGGGCCTTCGCCTTGGTGACGGTCTTCTCCAGCAAGCGAGGCGCGGCGGCGGTGGGCGGGGTGACACGGGCCGCTGTACTCAGCGACTCGAGCTCCCCGGACAACCGCCGCACGTACCCCTCCCTCACTGGAGGAACCCGCGCCAAGGCGGCGGTGGACGTTTCCCTGGGCTTAGGAGGCCCCTCGGTCGTTACGCGGGTTTTAGGCGGGGTGGAAAACATGGCTAACCTAACCAACAATAAATAAAATTTTTAATATATAATTTAGTTAAAAGCTCTGCAAGGTGTAAACTGCCTTGCAGAGGATCCAAATGGTTAAAAGGTTTGGTCAATAAACCACAACACAAAGACACACACGAACAAATATATCACAGTAAACTCCTTAAAACTAGTACTCTGCAAACTGTAAAGAGGTTTGCTGATCCAAAAATAAGAACTACTATGATAGTGTCAAAATGAATTAATATTTTTATTGTTTATTTATCTAATTTTTATCAAATTTGATTTTTTCCTAATTATTGTCTATTTTTGTTTCAGGTGCAGAGCGACGCGACGGCAGCCGGGAGAGAGGAGCTACGAGCGGTCTACACCAAGTCTTAAGTACACGGTAAGTGTACCGAGGTAAGTCTTACTCTATTATAATCTAGATGGCGCTTCCGTCAAATTAGATCGCGCAAGCGATATGTTCACCCACTCTTTTAATCTAGTACTAAAGTATATTGGGTGGCGTGGGGGTGGGTAAGAATTGTACTTTCACCTTGTCCGATCGCGACGTGCAATATATCTGGAGACGCAGGAGGTTACGAGGATGTCAAATAAATTGGTTTTACTAAAAAGTTTCCTGAAAAAATTTTGAAGATAGCCGAAAAACGTGATTTTTAAAGAAAATGTATCAAAAAAGTTGGAATTTTGCACAAATGTAGGTCGCTGTCTGCCGAAACAATTAGGGGCGGTCGAGATAAAGGATCTGACACACCTAACACCAAAATTGGACAACAAACAACGAAGAAATTAATTATTAATGAAGATTTTCACTGAATTTACTAAAATACCCCAAAAATATGCGTAAATATGTAAAATTTGGATTAAAACTATTACTGTCGTAACACACTCGTCCAGACCTTTCAATAGACGTATCAAACGTCACTGTCACTTAAAAACCAAAACTTAAGTTTAGTGATAGCTTCAGTTTTAGAAGCGTTGATTTTTAGTTTCCATTTTTTGAAGTAAGAAAGGAGAAGATCTATCGATAGTTGGAGGCGACTTATTACTAAGTCTATATCGTGAGAGGAGGTAAGTGAAGCTGTGTCATCAGCAAAACAAGCTATATTGGTGCGTGGCTAAACAGGAATGTCATTCAGATACACCAGGAACAGATATGGGCCAAGTATTGAACCTTGGGGCACGCCAGCAGGTACAGTTCTTGGCGATGAATGTAAGTTATGGACATGGACGTGGAAACTGCGATTATTTAAGTATGATTTTATAATATTCACAAGATGAGGTGGAGTCCCTAATTGCTGTAGTTTAAATATGAGAGCACTATGCCAGACTGAATCGAAGGCTTTTTCTAAGTCTAACAGAAACATTCCAGTGGCCTGTTTGAGGTTGAGGTTATATGCCACAGTTTCTGCTACTCTGGCAAGCTGTTGAACAGTCGAGTGACCCTCACGGAAGCCGAACTGCTCATTGATAAGATGTTTATTAGTCTCGGCACTTAAGCGTTTATAAATGATTTTTTCAAAGAGTTTGCCAAACCCGGGAAGTAAACTAATCGGACGATAGGATGTAGGGTCGGCTGAGTCTTTCCCAGTTTTGTAGACAGGGATAACCTTAGCTAACTTCCATGCAGATGGGAAATAATTAAGTTGAAGGCAAGCATTGTAAATCTTTGTGAGCATGACAATGCATTTTTGGGGCAAGTTTTTAATAAGCAGGTTAGTAATATGGTCAGGCCCAGGTGCCTTGCGCGGTTTTAAGTTTGTTATGTATTTTTTGACCTCAAAAGGTCTCGCTAATTTGATTCCGAGGTCAGGACCTTGTATTACATCACCTGCTAACGGCTCAGGTTGGTTAGGGTAAAGAGCAGCTTCACTGGGCCAACTGTGCGTAAGCAACATATTACCCAAAAATGCATCGGCGAGAGTGTCACATTGGTCTTGAGGTGTAGTAGACAGTGTGCCATCGTGTTTCTTAAGTGGTGGCATAGTGGGGTTTTTAGTGGATCGCAGACTCTTAACTAAACGCCAGATATCATTCCTGGGATTATCTACCCTTTTAAGTTTTTTGTTCCATTCACGATCATTAAATTCTGTTAAGGCTTGCTTTATTAGATGTTTAAGGTTATTGATGCGATTAATCAGTATTTTTCTAACAGAAAGACTGGTTTCCTTTAGAAAAAATCTACGTAGTTTATTTTTCTTAGTAATAAGTCTTTTAATTTTTCGTGGTAAAGAGGACGTATTCCATGGTTTAAGACTTGTAATAGGAATAGTTGCATCTCTACATTCTAAAATTGTACGCTGGAATTTCTCGACCTCATTTTCAATTTCTAAAGGCGAGCAATAGGTTTTGACTGAGAGAGATATATTTTCATTTAAGAGGCGACGATATAGTTTCCAATCGGCTTTACTGTAGTTGTACTTAAGAATTGGGCTTCTATCAAAGATTCCGTGGAGTGTGAAGAAAACAGGAAAATGGTTAGAGGAGAGTTGAGGCAACGTGACAGTGTCTATCGGGGGATTGATGTTTTTACATAGAACTATATCAGGTATGGACGGGGCATGATGTGCAGTATAGTGCACAAGGGTACTATTCTCAGGCGCACACACAACATATTCACGAGAAATCATATGATCATACAACTTTTTACCATGCATGTTGCTAACACCTGGAGACCAAAGAGGGTGTTTAGCGTTCATGTCACCCATTGCTAAGACTTTAGAGCTGGCAGACATGATTTTGTCTATATCATCGCAGATTAGTGGGAGATTAGGAGACTGATATACGGAGAATATAGAGGTTTGACTGCCATTAAAATTTAAAGAGATCCCGATGGCTTCGATGTTTTGAGTATTGGGGCAAGGAACAACATTGTGTGTAATATCTGACCGAACAAACAAAGCGACACCCTGGCCAACATTACCGCGGTGCTTGTCCGCACGGTAGCAGTCATAGCCCGAGATGTTTAGAATAAGCCTACTTGTGACTCTAGTTTCAGAGACTGCTATGATGTCGGCTTGCAATCTACTTACCGCAAGATCAGCGAGCTCCTGTTGCTTTCTGTGAACGCCATCTGCGTTCCAATATAATACGCGTAACTCGTTACAACTAGACATAATGACCGAGGTGGGTAAGTACTAATATGACTTTCTCCATAAACGACTTGCATTTAGTAAACTCTTGCTTGATGGTCTGTAAGGTAGTGAGAATGTCCAGCATTTCCTTGGTTTCGAGATCCCGAGGTGGGTTGTAAGTAGTTGCTCCAGCGCTAGAAGATGGCTGAACTTGTGTGCTAAAAATTGGATGGCTCCTTGTTAAGACTTCTGGAACCGCTGTCAAAGGTGAGTCTCTTGGCTGAAAGCAACTCTGCCTTAATCCTTGATCTTCAGCGAATGCTCTTGGGTTTACGGCGATTTGAGCCCAGGTTTGAGTGCTTTGAGCGGGGGTAAGTTTTTCTTTCCCGACATCTGAGGTTAGGTTCCTGCGAAGCAGTTCTCTCCTAGTTGCAATACGTTCGATGTATTTAAGGCGTTCTTTGCATTGAGAGAAATTGGCGGGATGAGGTTCTTGGCAATTGCAGCAGGTCGCTGGCGCCTCACGATCTTTTTTGGCACATTCCACGGTAAGATGGTTTTGCGCACATTTAACACACCTTGGCGGCCGGTTACAATTGCGAGAAGCATGGCCAAATCCTTGACATCTATAGCACTGAGTACCACCCTGTTTCTTGGCTTGTTTGAAAGGCTCCACAGATATGGAACAACTAGCTAGATATTTGATCTGTTTAAACTTGCTCATATTAGTCCCACTCGGCAGCTGGACAAGTATGGGTGGGCACTCAGTAGGTCGAAGGGTCTTTATTTCAGAGACTGAGGCACCAGCAAATCCTATTGAATCTAGTTCCTCCGGGACCGAGGTGTGGATGAACTTCGGGAGGCCTTTAATAACAGCCTTGGGGAGTTTCTCGTCCTTCCTTGTAAATGTATGAAAGACCACGTTGTCTTTTAACAGGCCTTCCTTAAGCTTTTGGTGGCTTTGGGCAGTATAGCATTGCACTCTTACTGTATTGTTACCATTGTACTTCATATGGTAGTCTTTAATGTGTCTGTTGAGTGAATCTTTGATGTTTTCATGAGTCCACTCTCCTTTAATTTGTACGACAATTGGAGGGGTGTTGTTCCCTGTCTTTCGCCTCGTAGCGTTCAGGAAGGGCACTGATCCAGATTCATTATCGTCGACAGGTAAGGTGTCAAATCTGTTGCGGATAGGTGTTTCCTTTTCATTGGGCACTCTTCTTGTATTCGTTATGAACTTCTTAGGTTTTCGAAATTGATCCGGAGAAGTCACGTCTATTGGCCTTTTACTGGCCGAACTGATGTTCTCACTAGTTTTAAGAAACTTTTCCATCTTTCGGGCTAAGGTGTAATGTATCGACAGTTGTCGATATCGGCCTCAGCCCAACCCTATTTGGGATCGTTGAATAGCACGGAGTAAATTATTAACTTAGACGTGCGGCCGCAGTGGCAACCGAACGCACACTGAATACTGTACTGTGGTATAGGTATAACGATAGTTCTGGGACTTATCCCAGGACGTCTCTAAAATCTAAGTATTATTCACAAAAAATGTTTCATTTTATTATTTACTAGCTTATGCTCGCGGCTTTGCCCGCACGGCAAAATCCTTTCTTAGCAGTGGTCTACGTCATGAAACCTTTCTATGTTCCAAATTTCAACCCAATCCATCTAGCGGTTTAGGCTGTGCGTTAAACAGATTCATCAGTCACTAGCTTATTCTCATGGCTTTGCCCGCATGGACGGGTTACGTATCATAATACCTACGGTCGTTTCAACTACGGTCGATATAACTACGGTCGATTCGCCTATGTTCATTTCACATATTGGACGACTCGCTTACAGTGCAACTCGCCTGCGGTTGATTAAACTATGGGCATGTGAACTAATGGGCGATTCGGCCAATGTTCATTTGATATATTGGTTAATTCAAGTATGGACGACTCACCTACGGTTTATAAATTCTTTGTTACGCGTGTTTTTAGTACAGTATTCAGGGCAAACCGAAATCAGTTGGTTAGGTTAGGTTTGAACAGTGACCACAATGAGCGAGTGAAGCGAGCGTGCCGCGGCAGCGGCCGGCGAAGCGCCAGATATTTTTCTTATTACTGAATGATTTATCCTGTGTCATAGCATCTTCAGGCATTTTGGCATCTTCTTTCATCTACCTCATCATGGCAAAGTGGCATAATAAGCTGTCTGCGCACCTACAGATAGAAATCATTCAGGTATCAAAAACAACACGTTTCTGAATTCTGTACTATAAACAAGTATTTTTTAGCTGTCATACCTGACTAGCAGCCAGAAACATGGTCTAAAAATACGTGAACCGTCCGTTAGTTCGGTCAAAAATAGGCAAATCGTCCAATAGTTTAATCAACCATAGCTCAATCGACCGTAGCTGAGTTAACCGTAGGCGAATCGTCAAATAGTGATTTCGACCAATAGTTATTATGAACGTAGGCGAAACGTCCAATAGACATTTTGAATAGTAGGTGATTCAATCGTAGTTACATATTGGTAAGGTTTGCTAGCCTTTGCTAATTCTACGCCCATTAAGTCGCAGAAAACCCCTCTTTTCCGTGGAAATGGAAATCGAATTAAATGGTCTGCACCAAATTCATTAATATATGAATAATTTACTGTCACGCGCTACGAAGTGCGCGCGGGTCAGCTAGTAATAAATAAAGCTTGTTTTTAAAAAGTATTTTTAAAATTTCACTTGTTTATTAACCCCCGACGCAAAAACGACGGGGTGTTATAAGTTTGACGTGTCTGTCTGTCTGTCTGTCTGTCTGTCTGTGTGTGTGTATGTGTCTGTCTGTGGCATCGTAGCTCCCAAACGGATGAACGGATTTTGATTTTGTTTTTTTTGTTTGAAAGTAGAGTTAGTCGAGAGTGTTCTTAGCCATGTTTGGTGGAAATCGGTCCAAGATGGCCGCCGCTACAAAATGGCGGATTACTTTTTTTTTCCACGACCCCCTCAATATGGGTATCAAATGAAAGGGCTTAACGAGTAGATTACAGTCCCCTATATAAAATTTAAAATCCAATATGGCCGCCATACAAAAAATGGTGAAATACGTATTGCGTTGGGGGTTTTTTAAATTTTTAATTTAATTCACTTGTTTTAATTTTTGGGTTGCCAGTTTATCGGTCTTTTACAAAGTGCATTTCGGTGAATGCACCCGCCCAGGAGTTGCATGATCTGATTCCGCCGTCTCCATTTTACAACCGAACATCTAGAGAAACGGTACGGCGCCATCGCTACATGGTTAATATTCCGTTTGTCCGCACGAAGCGATTTGCTTCGACCTTCATAATCCGGACGGCGAAGATTTGGAACTCCCTACCTGCTTCAGTGATTCCCGAAAATTACAACTTGGGTGTCTTCAAGTCGAGGGTTAATAGGTATTTGCTAGGCCTGTGTGTAACAGCTTCGACCACGTCTTCACTTACCAACAGGTGAGACTGTGGTCAAACGCAGTCCTATTTTATATTTAAAAAAAAAAATATTTATTAGTGAGATTATACTGCATAAATTTGTCCGTCAAGTAGAATATAAAAAATATTGGACATTTAAAAAAAAAGAGCAATTTAAAGTATGACTTGCATAAATTTTACACAAGTTTTTGACCGTGAAGTAAAACATATTGTGAATTGCAATTTATGTATTCTGTGATAATATTATATTATTTATGTTTTTTATTGCATGACAATATGATTTGTTAAAATGTTTTGTTATTTTTTTGCCAATCTCATGACTCCAACTTTCCTGTGACCTCAGTTTAAACAAACAATATTTCAAACAAAAAAAACCCATCTTCTGACATTATAGGGTCAAATGGAAAGGTCAATATACTCTCAGTTTCAAAGGAAAGAAATTTGACGAATACATAGAATAAAAAACTCTTTATTGCACACACAAATACAATAATATAAACTTAGAACTAAAGAGAGTGTCACAATTGGCGGTCTTATCGCTAATAGCGATCTCTTCCAGACAACCATGAAAAGGAAATAATAAAAAATTAATAAATGAAAATAGAGTGATGAATAGAGAAAAATGAATGATTATTAGAGTAGCTTTTCCATTGTGGTTGTTTTTTTTTTTAAGCAAAAAAGAAAGAAAACGAGCAAGGCGCTCTCCTGATGGTAAGAGATAACGCTGCCCATAATAATAAATATTTCAGGACATTTCACACAGCGCCACCTAACCCAAAGCTAAGCAACTTAATGCTTGTGTTATGGTGGTTAGGATAACGGATACAATACTTATATACTTTTCTTTTGTACCTACTTATAATAGATATTGAAAACCACCCAGACCAGAAACAAATATCTGTGGATCACACAAACATTTGTCCTATGCGGGAATCGAACCCGCGACCTACTGCGTTGCAAGCGGGTATTATCCCAACGAGCCAGAGGTCGTCAATAATATCAGTACAGTGCCTCCAAGGATTTCACAATGATGTCACCAACGCTTCTTACTCAAGGATCATAAGATGTTAAGACTAAATTTAGAACACTACACGTCGCCGGCGCTACGTGTGACCTAGTTTTAAGTTATAATAATAATATTTGGGGTTTATACTCCAACAGAACAGGTTACCCTACTTTCACTGTCAGAGTCAAATCACAATTTATAGGTCGTGTGGCGAACCTATATGTTGCAGTTTTAGGTCGCCGAGATTACTACGGGGCCTGCAACATGACCTAACGACTACCTCCTACATATCTTATAGGAAACAACCGGGACCACAGTTTTACGTGCCTTCCGGTAACACGGTAGCGCCCAGGCGAAAATCATTGCCACACTGAGATTTGAACCCTGGACCTCAGGCTTACAAGCCGGACCAACGACCACTGGGCTACATGTATTATGTATGTTAGTCTATAAGGTATAGGTATATTGATATGGGTCTCTGGTACATTGCCATTGTTGGCAGTGTACTATTGCCTGAAATAAATGGATATAATTTAGAAAATTCTAGGTGCACTGTACTTTTTGAGAGTGCGAGTGGTATTGTAGTGTCGTGATGTCTAGATTTTTATTAGCACGTCACGATTGTATTGATAAAAATATAATAGGCGTGATGACAAGGCTAACATTTTTTAAATGTTATTAGTCCGTAATTTAAATAATAAAAAAATATTCGATACGTATTTTTTTTGTTTGTCAATATCATTGAATTTGACTGAGATATAAGGAATCTAAAATTATGGGGGGAGAAACACTACGTCACACCTCAGTACAAATCGTACTGAGGCGTGACGTCATTACCCCCTTCTCCGCAACTTTAAGGCGCTGTAACTTACTCATTTTTCATTAAATTTACAAGAATAAAAATACGTGTCCAATATTTTTTTTAAATCTACATTATGGACAAAAAAAAAAATTTTCTGTCCACATGCCTATTATAAATATTTATTAGTAAATAAATAATTAAATCATTACTCAGTGTGCATTCAAATCAAAACTTACCCTTTGTCCTTGGCGTGGACATCGGCGCCTCTTTGTAATAATAATTGAGCTAATGGCAGTCTATTATATCTGTAACAAAATAACACTAGTTAAAATCCTGGCGCATCGCCGACCGCTGCCGCGACTCGTCTGTTTCGCGTATTGTGGACAGTGTCCAACCTAACTAACCTAATCTACTGATATCGCACTACACTGTAATAAGGACAAGTCTTTTCTTACAAATATAATTTCTATTGTTGTCAAAACAAGTGAATTAAATTAAAAATTTAAAAAAACCCCAACGCAATACGTAATTCACCATTTTTTTATGGCGGCCATCTTGGATTTTTATATAGTGGGCTGTATTCTACTCGTTCGCATATTGAGGGGGTCGTGGAAGAAAAAAGTAATCCGCCATTTTGTAGCGGCGGCTATCTTGGACCGATTTCCACCAAACATGGCTAAGAACACTCTCGACTAACTCTACTTTCAAACAAAAAAAACTTAATCAAAATCCGTTCATCCGTTTGGGAGCTACGATGCCACAGACAGACACACATACACACACACACACACAGACAGACAGACAGACAGACAGACATGTCAAACTTATAACACCCCGTCGTTTTTCCGTCGGGGGTTAATAAAATAGCTTCGAATAATAATTAATTGATCTGAGGAATAGCAAACTGAAGTGGCAATGGGCTGGTCACATTTGCCGCAGAATCGATAACCGGGGTGGGGCAGGCGTGTTCTAGAGTGGAGACCGCGTCTCGGCAAACGTAGTGTAGGGCGGCCTTGGGCGAGATGGGGAGATGATATCCGGAGGTTGGTTGATTTGCACCCAAAATGGTATATTATAATGTATAATATTTTAACTAACAGTGAGGTTAATCAACAGCTGCACCTAGGTTTAGTCCACTAAAACTAGGTTTTATCCGGAACGGATAAATCTATGTATTTAACTCATCTAACTTACCCAGCAGCAAAATGCAGCGGTGTAGAATGTCTTCCGTCCACATCCCTACAGTTAACCAATCGAGGTCTAGCATCTATATATCTATCTCACTCTCCCAGCACTCCAATACATCTATCTATCTCACTCACCCAGCAGCAAAATGCAGCGGTGTAGAATGTCTTCCGTCCACATCCCTACAGTTAACCAATCGAGGTCTAGCATCTATATATCTATCTCTCTCACCCAGCACTCCAATACATCTATCTATCTCACTCACCCAGCAGCAAAATGCAGCGGTGTAGAATGTCTTCCGTCCACATCTCTGCAGTTAACCAATCGAGGTCTAACATCTAATACATCTCCTATATATCAATCTATCTCATTCACCATGCACTCCAATATACATATTTATCTATTTCACTCACCCAGCATTCCAATATATCTATTTCACTCACCCAGCATTCCAATATATCTATTTCACTCACCCAGCATTCCAATATATCTATTTCAATCACCCAGCACTCCAATATATCTATCTATCTCACTCACCCAGCAGCAAAATGCAGTGGTGTAGAATGTCTTCCGTCCACATCCCTACAGTTAACCAGCCGAGGTCTGGCATCTAGAATGGCTCGCGCTGTTTCCACGTCGCCACATCTGGCTGCTTCTAGCAAACGCAGCGCCGCTTGATTTGTGCATTCATCTGGAAACAATGGGGAAATTATAAGGTTGTCTGTAAGAATTGACTTCCTTTGCAGGAGGTCGTCTAGGTGGGTACCCCAACAGTGCCAGTTATTCTACCGCCTGAGCAGTGATGTGCAAACATTACTGTGCTTCGATAAGAGGGCACTGTAGCTAGTGAAATTACTGGGCTAAAGAGTCTTAACATCTTATGACTCTTGAGTAAGAAGCGTTAGTGCTGTGCACTTAGAATTGCACATCATTGTGAAATTCTGGGTAGCACTGTACTGATTATGGACAGCGTTATCTCTTAACATCAGGAGAGCGTCTTGCTCGTCTTCTTACTTGTCCACATAAAAAAAAAATGCCTAGTGCGGTTATTAACGTAGCATCTTACTAAAATTGTAAACGTGAAAGTTTGTAAGAATGGATGTCTGGATGTTTGTTACTCTTTCACGCCTAAACGGGTGGACCGATTGAGCTGAAATTTTGTTTAGAGATAGCTAAGACCCTGGAATAACACATAGGCTACGTAAGTACTGCGGGTAAAACCGCTGGGCGCAGCTAGAATATTATAAAATCTAGCTCTGTGTATGTTATTATTGTAAATTTGTGTTTTGCAATAATTTTTTAAACATGTTTTTTTGTCAGTACATTTTTAAACTGATGGTAGGCTTCGGCATGGCCATGACAAAATCGTGTCGACAAGAGGTCATTGTGACCGTGTTCCGGCACGATATTCAGTGAACCCAGCGATAAGACCGTCAATTATTGTAACATTTAATTTATTTTTAAAAGTATTTAATTTTTGTTTTTTATATATAAGTTATATAGTAGCTTGTGCTCGGGCTTTGCCCGCGTGGGTATCCTTTCTTAGCGGAGGTTTACATCATAAAACCTATCTGCATTCCAAATTTCAAGCGAATCTGTTCAGTGATAGATCAGTCAGTCAATCAGTCACTCTTTCCTTTTATACACATATTTATATATATACGCTGTACTGTAGCCTATATGTTAATCCAGGGTCTAAGCTATCTCTATACCAAATTTCACCGTCCACCCGTTCAGTCGTGAAACAGTAACAAACATACATCCATATTCTTACTAATATTTTTTTTTACGAGATAGGCCTACGTTTGACCACATCCCACCTGATGGAAAGTGAAAATGCGGTCGACGATGGATCACGTAAGATGCCTAGAAAGGTACCTATTCACTCGTGCCTTGAAGATACCCAAATTGTACCGCTCGGGAAACACGGATGACGGCAAAGTGTTCCAAACGCGACCAGTTCTCATTAAGAACGACGAAGCAAAACGCTTGGTGCGGGCAGTAGGTAACGCCACTAAGTAAGGATGCCGCTTTGCCGTCTGCCGTGACGTACTAACTTTCACGTTTATAATATTAATTAGATTGTTATTGTGGTGTATAAAGCTAGGTATCTAGGCCTAGGTATATCAAACGGATATTGCAAGTACCTAATTACGAGTGTTATTGCAAAGTTAAACCAATTTTTAATTACAATAAATTTACAATGTAATTATTCAATTAATCCATTGTTAAGGGGAAAGGCCTGATGACCTGTAATGTAATATAAACCTCAATAATTATATATTAACTAGCTTACCCGGCAAACGTTGTTTTGCCATATAAATAATTTCCTAGTAATTTCTAGTGTAGACAAAAAATAGCTTACTTATTGGAAGTATGTATGTATTTTAGAATGTGTATATTGTATGTATGTAAAAATGTGGTATATGCGTGAAATAAGCATTATTTTATGGAAAAATTTTTCAAACAAAAGTAAAAAATTAAATTTTATGAAAACATTGTCTCTTATAATTTTTTCATACAACCAATATTTCCATTGACATTTCAAAATAAAGATTTATAATGATTGATTTTTTGGAAACTATGAAAATATTAATTGTTCAATTACATTTTTTAAATAAAATTAAATTAAAATTACATTTTTATAAGATCAACAACATTTTCGATATATAAATAAAAAAAAGTATACTTACAACACAAAATCTGTTGTTATTGAAAGCTCGTGTCACGTGTTGAGTACTTTTGAGGCTATAAAATCACTTGATTAACTAATCGTGCAAAATACACTCAAAATTGATAATTTAATTATTATTGATATAATAGGAATGATTAAAAGTTGAGAGAGAGAGAGTTACACTGAGATAGCAAAATAATAATTGTCAACGTTACTACTACACTTCATGCATAAACAATAATGATGGCCGACAACTGTGTAGGGAGTGAGAAAGAAAGGAGACCGGCTTCGTTCTCATCCCTACTCCGTGCTGTTTACTGTGTCAGAAGTGACACCTGTAGACATCTGGCTGGGATAACTAATTAAATGACGATTGATCAGTTTTCGACCGGAGAGGAAAAATGATTAAATTACTAAAATGGCTATTAAAAAATAAGGGTTGATCGTAGAAGGGTGAAAATTGAGGATTGTATGTATTTTTGTATGTTGTATCATAAAAAAATAGAAATTAAAAATTTTGTCTAAAAAATAAAATAAAAAAATTTAGGGGTGGACTACCCCTAACATTTAGGGGGATGAAAAATAGATGTTGGTCGATTCTCATAGATACCGGATAAGCACAAAAAATTTCATCAAAATCGGTCAAGCCGTTTCGGAGGAGTATGGCAACGAAAACTGTGACACGAGAATTTTATATATTAGACTAGCTTACCCGGCAAACGTTGTTTTGCCATATAAATAATTTCCTAGTAATTTCTAGTGTAGACAAAAAATAGCTTACTTATTGGAAGTATGTATGTATGTTAGAATGTGTATATTGTATGTATGTAAGAATGTGGAATATGCGTGAAATAAGCATTATTTTATGGAAAAATTTTTCAAACAAAAGTAAAAAATTAAATTTTATGAAAACATTGTCTCTTATAATTTTTTCATACAACTAATATTTCCATTGACATTTCAAAATAAAGATTCATAATATGATTGATTTTTTGGAAACTATGAAAATCTTAATTGTTCAATTACATTTTTTTAATAAAATTAAATTAAAATTACATTTTTATAAGATTAACAACATTTTCGATATAAATAAAAAAAAGTATACTTACAACACAAAATCCGTTGTTATTGGAAGCTCGTGTCACGTGTTGAGTACTTTTGAGGTTATAAAATCACTTGATTAACTAATCGTGCAAAATACACTCAAAATTGATAATTTAATTATTATTGATAAAATAGGAATGATTAAAAGTTAATATGAGAGTTACACTGAGATAGCAAAATAATAATTGTCAACGTTACTACTACACTTGATGCATAAACAATAATGATGGCCGACAACTGTGTAGGGAGTGAGAAAGAAAGGAGACCGGCTTCGTTCTCATCCCTACTCCGTGCTGTTTACTGGGTCAGAAGTGACACCTGTAGACATCTGGCGGGGATAACTAATTAAATGACGATTGATCAGTTTTCGACCGGAGAGGAAAAATGATTAAATTACTAAAATGGCTATTAAAAAATAAGGGTTGATCGTAGAAGGGTGAAAATTGAGGATTGTATGTATTTTTGTATGTTGTATCATACAAAAATAGAAATTAAAAATGTTGTCTAAAAATTAAAAAAAAAAATTTAGGGGTGGATTACCCCTAACATTTAGGGGGATGAGAAATAGATGTTGGCCGATTCTCATAGATACCGGATAAGCACAAAAAATTTCATCAAAATCGGTCAAGCCGTTTCGGAGGAGTATGGCAACAAAAACTGTGACACGAGAATTTTATATATTAGATAGATATGGTCTTTGGTGGTAATTCGGGAAGGGGCCGCCCAAAAAAGGTTTGGATGAACTGTGTGAAAGACGATATTTATTACAAGCTTTATATTACTTTTACCTGTCTGTTGTCTGTCTGTCTGTCTGTCTGTAATCAAATCTTGCAAGTTTAATTTGACCCACTTCCCGGTTTCCAATTGAGCTGAAAATTTGCATGCGGTTGTAAATCGGATGACAATGGAATATTTATATGACATCGAGCTCATCTGATGATGTAGTTGGAAGGTGGCCATAGGAACTTCGTCATAAAACAACGCAACCCCATCGAGTTTGGAATCATTTGATTCGTCTTGACGAGTACTTTATGATACAAGACGATAATAATAATTAATTAAAGCTTGTTTTTAAAAAGTATTTTTAAAATTTCACTTGTTTATTTATTGTTTATTGTTAATTAACACGTTACATCACGTTAACACTTACATTAATTAACATTAAAATTAAAAACTAAAAATTATTTAAAAAAGAAAAATATTTACAATAACTATACAAATCTTAGATAGAATTCTTAGATATGCGTGCAAGGGGAGTGGATGAAGATTTGACGGATGATAGAGTGGAATGGAGGAGAAAAACGTGTTGTGCCGACCCTACCTAGTGTGGGATAAGGGCAGGAAGATGATATCGAGTGCGCTCTCTCGCTCGCACTATTTGACAAATTTAGAAATATTATAAATTCGTAAAATTAATTAATTGAAAATTCCTTAAGACCAGCCCTCCATAATATTATTGCACACATTTTAAAAGTGTTTTCAGTTGATTTGTGTTACCGGTGATGACTTACGGCACCGAAACGTGGTCCTGCACTATTGACCTCATCACGAAGCTCAAAGTCGCCCAGCGTGCTATGAAAAGGTCTATGATCGGCGTTTCTCTATGCGATCGAATCAGAAATGAAGAGATCCGTAGACGAACTTAACTTAAGTGCTACGCTATGGTACGCTGTTGGGCTCATCATCATCATCACTGGCCTTTTACATCTATAAAAGATGATTTAAACAGCGTCCATATTATAATTGGGGTTTATACTCCAACAGAACAGGTTTCCCTTATTACACTGTCAGAGTCAAATCACAATTTATAGGTTGTGTGGCTAACCTATATGTTGCAGTTTCAGGTCGCCGAGACTACTACAGGGCCTGCAACATGACCTAACGACTGCCTCCTACATATTTTTTAAATGAAACAGCCGGGACACACAGTTTTACGTGCCTTCCGAAACACGGTAGCGTCCAGGCGAAAATCTTTGCCACACTGAGATTTGAACCCAGGACCTCCGGCTGACGTATGACCACTGGGCCACGGACGCTACAATTTAGTTTTAATATTAAGTTGTTCGACACTTACGATGGGCTATGTCTGTACGTATGATGGATTAGCAAGCTGAAGTGGCAATGGGCAGGCCACATAGCGCGCAGAGCGGATGGCCGATGGGGTCGAAAAGTGCTCGAGTGAAGAACACGGACTAGCAAACGCAGCGGACACCCACAAGGCAGATCGACGACCTTACAAAGGTCGCCGGAAGACGCTGGATGTAGGTCGCTTCAAACCGGTACATATGGAAGTCCAAAGGGGAGGGCTATGTTTAGCAGTGGACGTCCTACGGCTGAGATGATGATGATGATTTGCTTTCACCTGTCCGTTGTCTGTCTGTCATCAAATCTTGCAAGTTATATTTGAACCAACTTCCGGTTTCCAATTGAGCTCACATTTTGCATGCATGTATAAATCGGATGACAATGCAATATTATTATGACATCGAGCTGATCTAATGATGGAGCTGGAAGGTGGCTAGAAGGTGGCATAGGAACTCCGTAATTAAACGACGCAACACCATCGAGTTTGGACTCATTTGATTTGTCTTTTTAAATTCATTAATTTTGTATAGCGTAAAAATTCCCGAGCGGTACAACTTGGGTATCTTCAAGGCACGAGTGAATAGGTACCTTTCTAGGCATCTTACGTGATCCATCGTCGACCGCATTTTCACTTTCCATCAGGTGGGATGTGGACAAACGTAGGCCTATCTCGTATAAAAAAAAAAAAAAAAAAAAATACATAAAAGTATGAGTCTCAAGCATAATGTCCGATGTCGAAAAAAATCAGACATCCGACTTTATGGTTCTAGCGTTGAGAATTATTGTTTAAGAAAAGCCATAATGGATCATATTATATGAATGTGTGTGCGTTTGAATGTATGTGTGTCGTGTGTGGATATAACAACGTAAAAACCATGGACCATACACCCCCTAGACGGACCAATAGGGATGTGTTAAAAATATATGAGTTTGTCCGACAAGTAGATATTATAAAATAATGAAGACGTATTTTTTGATTTATTGACTTAATTAAAAAAACGGCGAATAAATGTCGTATTTTTATTTATAACAGAATAGAAATACTCTTTATTTTGTCCAATGTAACAAAAGGTACTTAAAATTACTATGACAATATTATGTATAACACATTGTTGGCCCACAATGGGCGGCCTTATCGCTCAAAGCGATCTCTTCCAGGCAACCATCTTTTGGACGAATACATTATCTTATGAAGAGTAGGGGTTATGTGGAAAATGTTAGGTATTTTAAAAACTTGTAATAATAGTTATAATAATATGTTACTTTCTACATATACTATAAACTCAAACTCAAACTCAAAATTCATTTATTCAAATAGGCTACAATGGAGCACTTTTGCAAGTCAATTTTACATTTTATTTTAATATTCTACCGCTCATTCGCAAGGCACCTCTATGAGAAGAATGAGCAAGAAACTCATAGGGATTGCTTTTTTTAAATATGTGTTTACAATTATTATCTTGGTTACATAATTTATTTACAGGTGGTTGCAGAGGTTTCCAGGCATCTTTGTCTTCTATGTATTGGCTAATTTTATAATAGGCTTTCTTTTGTAATATGTCTTTACCACGGCTTTTGAATTTACCTTCTGTGAGCCCCGTTATTTCATCAGGGATTTTATTATAAAAACGTACACAATTCCCTAAAAATGATTTATGGCTCGTTTTGGACAATCTGAATCGTGGTACAGCTAACTTATTCTTATTTCTAGTATTAAAGCTATGAGTGTCACTATTTAACTTGAATTTATCTAAATTTTTTCTGACATACATAATATTTTCGTAAATGTACAAAGATGGTAGGGTCAGTATATTTATCTCTTTAAAGACCTCTTTTAAAGAGTCTCTTGGGCGCATCTCATAAATGGCACGAATTGCACGTTTTTGCAGTATGAAAATAGTCTCAATATCTGCTGCCGACCCCCACAGTAAAATACCGTATGACATTAGACTATGGAAATATGCAAAGTAAACTAATCTAGCTGTAGCTACATCTGATAGTTGCCTGATTTTATACACCGCATATGCTGCAGAGCTTAATTTCCCTGACAATACGTTAATATGATTACCCCATTGTAACTTAGAATCTATATTCATGCCAAGGAATAAAGTTGCATTGTCAAGCTTTAGTATTTCACCATCAAGAACTACATTCGATTCTATGTACCTAACGTTAGGTAATGAAAATTTCAGGCATTTAGTCTTTTTCGCATTCAATAACAGATTGTTAGCTGCAAACCATTTAGATATTACTACTAAAGCGTTATTTACATGTACAAGCTCACTATCTTTCCTATCCACTTTGAATATTAGCGAGGTATCATCGGCAAATAAAACGATGTCTGCTAGGTCTTTAACCATGTAAGGGAGATCATTTATATATGCCAGAAACAAAAATGGACCAAGTATTGACCCCTGTGGCATTCCCATTCTAACAGGATGGCTTGATGAAATGACACCGCCAATATCCACTATAAATACATAAACATACATAATATAATAAATACACTGATTTTAATATTATAGTTTTATATTAATGTGTAACAATAATATATAATTAATGTTAATTATGTAAATATACATAATTAATTTCTTTTAAATTTAAAATTCATATTTTCAGTAGAACAATATAATATTTGTAACAATATAGTATATGTGACTTGGCCGTTGAAGGGTACACAAGGGTACAAAACCAGATGCTCCATGACACTTGGATCGCCTAAACATAAGTATTATTGAAATACGCAGCTTTATCAAGCCTACAATTGACTGGTTATCCAATCAACGTTTTCCAAGTGGAAATTTTCTATCGTGAATGGGTAGCGGACAGATTGGTGCAATAGTGTCATGGAGCACCTGGTATAATACCCTTGTGTACCCTTCAACGGCCAAGTCACACAACATTAACTATAATAATAAAGAAATCGCAGTAAGGAACCTTATACTTGGCACGACTTTGTCTAGATTTCATTACTTTTTAGAGATAAACAAGCAGCTCCATCGAGACTTGGCTAGTTTTTTACAGAATGTTTTGGTGGGATTTCACTTATTTTTGTAGAAACGCTATATTATAAGGTTATCAGAAATACAAACCGTAAGCGCGTTTTAAAATACAGTCAGCGCCATCTAGATACGTTTGCGTTCACTCTTAGTCCAATGCATCATAATATTATACCGGGAAGTGGGCCTAATTAAACTTGCAAGATTTAATTACAGACAGACAGACCGACAGGTGAAAGTAAATAAAAGCTTGTAGTAAAGGCGGTATGTCGATCTCTTCTAATAGTTTGGTTGGGCTCTTATTTTAGTTGACCACGCTAGATATCGCCTGATCATAACTGACGATTTACGACACATATACACACTCACGTATACATATACTATGCCTTAAATATATTTTGAATTAATAAGTTGGATATTACACAATTTTAACCATTGACTGCAAATGTAACTTTGTAATCCTATACATTTATATAAGATTACAAAGTTATTTATGCAGATGAATTATTTCGAAAACGAGACCGAAATTGCATGTTTTTTTAGTTTTCCTATGGCTTATACAATAAATTCTAAGTATGTACCAAATTTCAGCTCTCTGAGTTTATGGGAAGTACTAGTTCTATTTTGATGATCATGAGTGAGTGAGTGTCGAAAATGCGAAACTTTGCTTTCGCTTAACTTCGGAACTTAATGACCTACAGACTTGAAATTTTGGATTTTAAGTATGTAATTATAGCTTACTGGATGACGAAAATTTCTGTGTTCTGGTCTTATCCAGAGGTTCTCAAATAGGGGCCTGAAAATGCGACGAAATGGTTCCTGTAAAGATGGTACGGCAGTGCTTGCTTCGCGCTCGACTTGGCGGGGGCACTACCGTGCCCCCAGATTAGTGCACAAACAACCATCTATCAATTTAAAACTGTAGTTCAAACTAAAAGTTATCTTCCTTAACCAATCCCATCCCACTAACAAACTAGAAGTGACGTGAGTGAAGTGACGATTAGGCGTCTATCGACGTACAAGTCGATGGTGTACCATAAAACTATCATTTTATTACATCAAAGTAAGCGAAAAACAGTTTTCAGTCAGTTTCCCTTCTGTAGTCGAGTAGAATGCTAACAAAAAATTTAAATTGTTTAGTATTATTTTATTTAATTATTATATTAACATACGAGTACTAGTTAATTGCGTAATTGGTGAATTTATGATTTTATGTCTTGTGTGCTGTAATTTCGAGGTAAGATATTTTGTTTTTAGGCTTTCGTAGTCATTAAGCATAATTTCCACCTTTATAAATTTTGAAAGGCCTAAGAGCTTATAATTTTTTTTTTATACAACGTAGTAAGAAGACGAGCAAGACGCTCTCCTGATGGTAAGAGATAACGCTGCCCATAATTAGTACAATGCTACCCAGTGCACTGCGCCAACGCTTCTTACTTGAGAGTCATAAGATGTTAAGACTCCTCAGCCCAGTAATTTCATTAGCTACAGTGCCCTCCTACCGAAGCACAGTAATGTTTGCACATCACTGCTCAGGCGGTAGGATAACTGGCACTGTTGGGGTACCCACCTAGTCGACCTCCTGCAAAGGAAGTCTACCCCCGGTAAAATAGTAGAATATTATGATTTACACTAGTGATTGTACGTTTGTATTATATATTATTACTAGCTTACCCGGCAAACGTTGTTTTGCCATATAAATAATTTCCTAGTAATTTCTAGTGTAGACAAAAAATAGCTTACTTATTGGAAGTATGTATGTATTTTAGAATGTGTATATTGTATGTATGTAAGAATGTGGTATATGCGTGAAATAAGCATTATTGTATGGAAAATTTTTTCAAACAAAAGTAAAAAATTAAATTTTATGAAAACATTGTCTCTTATAATTTTTTCATACAACCAATATTTCCATTGACATTTCAAAAAAGATTCATAACGATTGATTTTTTGGAAACTATGAAAAGCTTAATTGTTCAATTACATTTTTTTAATAAAATTAAATTAAAATTACATTTTTATAAGATCAACAACATTTTCGATATAAATAAAAAAAAAAAAGTATACTTACAACACAAAATCCGTTGTTATTGAAAGCTCGTGTCACGTGTTGAGTACTTTTGAGGTTATAAAATCACTTGATTAACTAATCGTGCAGAATACACTCAAAATTGATAATTTAATTATTATTGATAAAATAGGAATGATTAAAAGTTAATATGAGAGTTACACTGGTATAGCAAAATAATAATTGTCAACGTTACTACTACACTTGATGCATAAACAATAATGATGGCCGACAACTGTGTAGGGAGTGAGAAAGAAAGGAGACCTGCTTCGTTCTCATCCCTACTCCGTGCTGTTTACTGGGTCAGAAGTGACACCTGTAGACATCTGGCGGGGATAACTAATTAAATGACGATTTATCAGTTTTCGACCGGAGAGGAAAAATGATTAAATTACTAAAATGGCTATTAAAAAATGGGGGTTGATTTTAGACGGGTGAAAATTGAGGATTGTATGTATTTTTGTATGTTGTATCATAAAAAAAAATAGAAATTAAAAATTTTGTCTAAAAAATAAATAAAAAAATTTAGGGGTGGACTACCCCTAACATTTAGGGGGATGAAAAATAGATGTTGGCCGATTCTCATAGATACCGGATAAGCACAAAAAATTTCATCAAAATCGGTCAAGCCGTTTCGGAGGAGTTTGGCAACAAAAACTGTGACACGAGAATTTTATATATTAGAAGAGATAAATAAAGATCTTTTGAAATTGAAAAATTGAGTCATCAAGGAAGCCTTAAAGTTTCGCTTTGTCTGTCCGTCGGACCATTTGTCCGCGGCTTTGTGGACAACTATGAGTCCTAAAAAGCTGAAATTGAAAAATAAATTGATGGGGATGATTTTTTTTCTGGTTGATCCCATCATATGGGGTATTACAAAATGAGGGATGCTCGGAAACTTTTTCGATTTAGTATTCTGTTTGAAATATATTGTACTTTAAAAATTTTTTGAGCGCCCACCCTCTAAGATCTGAAATCAAGGCTTAAAAAATCTGAAATAAAATCAAGAATTGAAACCTTATATATATAAGAAGATAATATTCATCTTCTTTCTTTGAACACGTAGCAAATTGTCCAGCCCAATTACGTTCAAGCTTACAGCTAGTAGGTACAGTCCACTACAAAGAGATGTATCCATGTTAGTCTTACAAAATGAAGGAACTTTTAGTATGCAAAAATTATTTACCCTTAGGGGAAACTGGGTAACAATGGATAATGGGGAACAGTGAATAAATTCCAATAAGTATCTGTGCTTTAGTTATTCACTCACACCGAATGAACAGAAGTGAGCCGTGGGTGATACCAATCTTTCAATCCAGTCCACACTGAGCTGTGGTTGGAGAGAGACCCGCTGCTGAGGATTGGGGAACAATGATTAACAAAAGTAAATTTTCACTACTTTTTGAAAAGTGTTTCACGTAGTTCTGGATTCAATTTTTATTTTTCTGATAGATAATTTGGGATCATTAATGTTTTAATTTTGTGTTTTCTGTTTTACAACTTTGATACTCGTGATAGAATATTATTTTTTTAAATTAGTTTGGTCAAACGGTCGTTGGGTAACAATGATTAATCGGCCGCTGGGTAACAATGAATAGGTTATTCATTGTTCCCCATACCAAACAAGCATGGGGTACAATGAAAATTACCTCGTTGTTATTTACTTTTGAATCTTATCCTTTATTATTTAGGTATATAAAATGGCACGTAACTACATTTGGAAGATATACGAAGCTGCGCAACGCTATATCTTTGATTAAATTTTATAAAATGTAGCCAAATAGATGAATTGGAAATGGATTAATTGAAATTTAAAAAAATGTAAAATTGACTTGCAAATGTGCTCTATTGTAGCCTATTTGAATAAATAAATTTTGAGTCAGCCTCGGGATGCCAGGCAACGGCATATATCGACACAATGTCGATAATATGTTCAACAACTTCAAATTTCAACCCAATCAGTTCCGCGGTTTGGGCTTTGATTTTATAGATCAGTCAATCAATACTCTGTCAGGCATTCCTTCCATATATTTATTAGACATAGGTCATATACAAGTGAAAAAAAAAACAAGCTTTTATAATTCTAGCAGCATGACGAGTACTTTCGTCAAGAAATTGTCGTTCGAATCCAATGAGCCCAAACTCGATGGGGTTGCGTCGATTAATTACGGAGGTCGTATAGCCACCTTCCAGCTCCATCATCAGATCAGCTTATGTCATAATAATATTGCATTATCATCCGATTTGCACGCAAAATTTCAGCTCTATCGAAAACCGGGAAGTGGGTATAATTTAACTTGCAAGATTTGATTACAGGCAGACAGACAACAGACAGGTGAAATTATATAAAAGCTTGTAAAAACGTGATTTTTATACTTTTAATTACGATTTAAATTACAATTGAGAAGAGATTGTTTTTTAAATATATTTTTGATGAATAAATGCAGTTTTTATGTTACAGCCTCAAGAGTTAAATACAATTTGATCTTCAATTATTCAAAGAAAGTGGTTTTTAAAGACAAACTCAAGTTTTTTTCACTTTTTGTGCCTCATATTTCCGTTAAAATTCATTGTACCCCATTGGTTCATTGTTACCCGAGCAATTATTCATAGTGACCCAGTCCTGGGGAACTATGAATAATTTCCCATTTTTTGTTAAATGCCTCACTGAGTCGTAATTATTATAGTTAGCGTCCAAATTATGTGTTCCCCTTGTGCTTCGATAATGTACCTATAGTATTTGTGTAAAAATAATTTCCTAGATATAAAGAATATAGTAATTTTTAGCGTTAGAAAAAACGTTATTCATTGTTACCCAGCTTCCCCTACTTCGTGACATTTTCAGTATCCACCAAATCTTATACTATATTCGATTCATTTTAAATGCTATTATTATGTATCACCTAAGGAAAAGTAGTGGGATACATCATTGTTGCATATTAAACGAGTCGATGATAATATAAAGTTTGATTGCTACTACAAATGTCACGAACCAAGGGTAGTTCATTGTGGCAAATGAAAATTTACTTCATTTTGTAAGCCTAACATGGATACATCTCTTTGTAGTTGACTGTACGAAATATAGTCAACAGTCTTACTTTTTTCTAACAAAATTTATACAATAAACTATAATTAAAATATCTTCAATCTTCACATAGCCATTAAGGATTTTTTCTATACATTATGGTCATTATGTCAAAAACTACAAAAACTTGCGTTCAAGGCATTTTGACTATTTCCTACGAGCTAAGTAATATAATTATATTAATAGAATAAATGATACTTTATTACAAACTAAATATATACAAAAGTGCTTATTACTATAAGATGTTATAAGTAGGTTAACGATCGGCGGTCTTATCGCACTAGGCAATTTCTTACAGACAACCTGGACAGACATTATTCTTATATATTTCTAGCTGCGCCCAGCGGTTTTACCCGCAGTACTGTAGCCTATGTGTTATGCGAGGGTCTAAGCTAACTCGATACCTAATTTCAGCTCAATCGGTGGACCCGTTTAGGCGTGAAAGAGTAACAATCATACATCCAGACATCCATACATTCATAGGCGGATTTAGGGGGGGGGGGGGGGCAGGGGGCCAAGGCCCCCCCCAGAACCATTGTAGAGTTTTGCACATATTTCATGGTCAAGATTGTAATTTTATTCTCGGCACTTATTATTAAGGATATTTGAACTTTCTAACTGTTCAGAGCGAGCTAAACACACTTTTCGTAGTAAAAATAATAATATTTTTGTCCGTTTGCACCTTGCCCCCCCCCCCCCCAAAACCAAATCCTGGATCCGCCCTTGCATACATTCATACAAACTTTCACGTTTATATAATACTAGCTGTGCCCAGCGGTTTTATCCGCTGTCCTATAGCCTATGTGTTATTCCGGAATCTATGCTATCCCTATACCAAATTTCAGCTCAATCAGTCCAGCCGTTTAGGCGTGAAAGAGTAACAAACACACATCCAGACATCCTGACATCCAGACATCCATTCTTACAAACTTTCACGTTTATAATATTAGTAAGATTTGTAGGATTGATAGACACCTAAAATCACTTTTTTAAAAGTTTGTCAAAAATCCACGACCTTCATAAAACTCTGTAAACATAACCCAACCATAAAACACATTCTTCGTTGTTTACCTAGTTTTTACATTATATCCTTGAGTTAAAAACTTACAAAAAACTACCAAACGTCGTAAAGATTCTTTTAAAGACATTGTTCTGAAGACGGCAAATACATAATTATGCTAAACAAAAGGCTAAAGAAGACAAAAAAATTGTGTTACAAAAAATTACCTCTACATTTTTTATGTAAGAGACAAAAAAACAAGCATCATGATTGCCTATAATAATAATTGGGGTTTATACTCCAACAAAACAGGTTACCCTACTTACACTGTCAGGGTCAAATCACAATTTTATAGGTTGTGTGGCGAACCTATATGTTGCAGTTTCAGGTCGCCGAGATTACTATACCTGCAACATGACCTAACGACTGCCTCCTATATATCTTATAGGAAACAGCCGGGACCTACAGTTTTGCGTCCCTTTCGAAACGGTAGCGTCCAGGCGAACTTTTTGCCACACACTCAGATTTGAACTCAGGGTCTCTGGATTAAAAGCCGGACGTATGACCACTGGGCCACGGACGCTACAGACACAGACTCTACAGACGCCTATATCAGATACAGTGTCACCCAGTGTTTTGAAATACAATTTTTTTTATACAACGAAGTAAGAAGACGATCAAGACGCTCTCCTGATTGTAAGAGATAACGCTGCCCATAATTAGTACAGTGCTATCCAGTATTTTAATATTATAATTCTGCACCAACGCTTCTTACTTGAGAGTCATAGGATGTTAAGACTCTTCAGCCCAGTAATTTCACTAGCTACAGTGCCCTCCTACCTGTGCACAGTAATCTTTGCACATCGCTCAGGCGGTAGAATAACTGGCACTGTTGGGGTACCCACCTAGTCGACCGAGTGCAAAGGAAGTATACCCCCGGTAAAAAAAAAACATGCCGGAACACGGTCACAATGCCCGCTTGGCGACACGGTTTTGTCCAGTGGGTGGTAACTAGCCACGGCCGAAGCCTACCATCAGTAAAAATGTTGCTGGTGTGAACGTTCTGGTACTTGTTTGAAGTTTAAACCCCAATAAAAACAATAAACTCATTTGTAAATTAAATGATTAATTTATTTGTACAGTCAACTACAAAGAGATGTATACATGTTAGGCTTACAAAATGAAGTAAATTTTCATTTGCCACAATGAACTACCCTTGGTTCGTGACATTTCTAGTAGCAATCAAACTTTATATTATCATCGATTCGTTTAATGTGCAAAAATGATGTATCCCACTACTTTTCCTTAGGTGATATACATAATAATAGCATTTAAAATGAATCGAATATAGTATAAGATTTGGTGGATACTGAAAATGTCACGAAGTAAGGGTAAATAATTTTTGCATACTAAAAGTTCCTTCATTTTGTAAGACTAACATGGATACATCTCTTTGTAGTTGACTGTACATAAATTAATGCTAATTTAATATTTGTATGCCAGCGACGCTGGCCAGACATGCTGTACTAATTTAACCATAACATAACATGTCTATGTAACCATGTTTGAAAAAAATAAAATTACTTTACTTTAATATATTACCAGCTGAACCGATTTCGATAAAGTAATCACACAATTAGTCAAATACAATGATAAGTACATACCTGCTAGACATAATTAAGTAATAGAGACAAAAATATTATTAATAGGGATGTTGACTAATTTTTGGAATTGCTTTTATATGATAGATAGACTTATTACATACACGAATAATATTTTTATGCAAAAATATATGAAATTTCAATATAAAAATACGTAATTAAAAATGATTTTACAAGCTTTATATTACTTTCACCTGTCTGTTGTCTGTCTGTCTGTCTGTCTGTCTGTCTGTCGGTCTGTCTGTAATCAAATCTTGCAAGTTTGATTTGACCCACTTCCCGGTTTCCAATTGAGCTGAAAATTTGCATGCGTGTGTAAATCGGATGACAATGCAATATTATTATGACATGGAGCTGATCTGATGATGGAGCTGGAAGGTGGCTATAGGAACTCTGTCATAAAACAACGCAACCCCATCGAGTTTGGGCTCATTTGATTCGTCTTGACGAGTACTATATGATGCAAGATGGTAATGATAATTGAAGCCCATTACACACGGCGCTATACTATATCTTGCTATATGACTCCTGGTACCATATAGTATCGTATCGCAAGGCCTTGCTATACCTCGCTATGCCGTGCTATATTATTTTTAGTGATGGCCGGGTTACTGATCGGAACTATATTTTTTAATAGTTCATTCTTTGTGATTGAATCTTGAGTCGATCTTTGAAATAAAATCAAGTGACATTAACATTCCTTTTTTCACAAATCAAGTGATATTAATGACTACTTTTTTCCTCTTTACAAACGCACTCAAATATTTGGAATAACTTGTCAATGAATGCTTTGAGTGCATTTAGAATAGGTTTATTAATATGTAGACAGATTAGATAGGGCAACATTGTAATTACGCCATTTCCTTTAATTTTATCGGTGGGCAGAGTTGAAAATGGCAAACTCTGGCGTAATACTTATAACGGGCGCTGATTCGTCAATATAAAAGCTTCGCTTCGTGGCGGCCTGTGATTGGCCGATAGTCGGGGGACGCGTATTGTTGGCCAATGAGCGTGGAGCAAGTGTTGTAGAAAAGATCCGATGGTGGCGCTAGTAAGCGAGTTTACGTGGTACGGATCTCGATGTGGGAGCTCACTTTTGGCTTGGGGTCGGAGAGCTCACTTTGAGTTTCAAATTTGGGAGTAACACGTTGGGAGTCTTCCAACTGCGGGTATTAGCGTCCATTACGAGTGGAACGCCGAGTCCACCGAATAAAGCTAAGTATAAGTAGTGCCATATATAGATTAGCTAGGTAGCATTTTTATCATTGTCTAAGTGAATAAAATTATAATTCATTGTGCTAATGCTTGTAATGTTTTATTATCCTCGGCCGTTATTATCCACACCATCTAATGATGAGGGGCTTTAGGAATTGACCATATATATAGGCAGGCTGGGCTCAATATTCTACAAATACAAAAATAAAGAAAATTTATATTATTTCAAAATAAAAACAAACAAGTGCAAGTTGGACTTGCCACATACTTGTATGAAAAAATGTTATCAACATGTTGCGTATAAAATTACGTATAAAATATTATTATTCCAGAAATCTGCCCTTAAGGGGAAAAATACGGCCTTTAAATTGGAAATCTGTAACCGCTGCTCTTCTCTATCTCTCTTCTCTCTTAATATTAACGTGGTTCAGTCTTCAAAAAGGGCACAACAGTTTTTTTTTCCTATGCGGGGTCTATTTTATGCACTTTCATATATGCACGCACGTTTGTGCTTAACAGACCACTTTTCATCAGTTAAAAGCTAGTTAATATTTTTTAGGAAGTAGGTACCAGGAGTACCAGAAGTAGGAACGGAGATTCAATCACTTGATTGCAAATAGTGCCACAATGATTCCCCAACACTACTTAAACAAATGAATTTGACAATTTTTTCTACATAAAGGATGTTTCTTTTTTCCTTGATTTTGGTTTCGTTCCAGTCTGCTCCTGGTATAATTTAAAAAAAATGACGATTTAAACTACGTCAAGAAATCCAGAAAACTTTATTCGAAATTATCATCGTTTACTAAAAGTATGAGAGTTCATCGAATAAGATCGATTTGAGTTAGATTTGACCGACTTTATCAGAGAATTCTCGAGTACTTTGGCCAAATGGCATGGATGGAAATCTAGAGATGGTCATTGTTTCGGGCAAAATCAAAGGAAAGCGGTCCCAAGGTGGTCCGATGTGCTGGTCAGATCAGATCCGCACCACCCTCGAAGTTCCTGTTAAGATAAGATAAGATAAAAATATATTTATTATCAGTTCCAAAAAGTACATACATGAAAAATTATACACATAAATATAGTGACATGTTAGTATGAGATACGAACAGAAGATAATAAAACGACATAAACAATAGGTACCTACACTGATAAATGGAATAGGCTCAGCATAATGCTGGGCAGGGAGGTCCTGCACAGCGCTGATTTTCAGCCTGCCCCGTGCTCGACTAAGATGACGCTGTTGCTGTTGTCCCGTTGTCTCGTGGCTCCTGGCCATGAAAATCGCATCCAACCAACCCAGATAGCACTCCATCATCAGAAATCGAATCCTACAAAGGAGGGGTCATGACTCCCAGTAATAGAGAATATGACAAGGACAAGGAGAAGAACTCCAAACGATCCATTTCCGAGCAAAAATGTCGAAAAAAAACTAAAATAATGATTTGTTTTTTTTTTCTTTAGAGGTACCTACAAAACCCTTGAAACAATGTTTTTGCATTATTACAGTTTTAACTGACAATCACTTTTGTAAAAAAAAAACCATGGCAAACTCCTGGTACGTACTTTTTAAAAATGTGAAAAAAAAATCATGAATTTTTTCACACGTCCTGTATAAGACTCAAAATTGACATTGTCAACAGCCATGTTGCTGTAAAACCATACAATTTGGCAAATTCCATTTGAACTAGATAAAAAAAAATGCGTAGCCATTTTGTAGCATGACTTAGCCGGTTAAGCGAAAGTCTACTGCAAGGTATTCAAAGCTTTCAGTTTTACGGACAAATAATCATTATGCATAATATGAGCATCTATTACAAGTAAATAGGAGGTGAAATTTAAAATACAAATTAAATTAATTTGTTTCGAAATACTAACACAAAGAACTGTAAACACAACAAAATATTTAATAAAAATAAAAAACATTTTTTTCTAATTTGTTACACAGCGGTTAAGCATTTGCTACTATTTAGTTTAATATATCGCGTAGGTAATATGAGTTTGTTTTCTTTTGTCTCCGTAATACAAAACGGCTTAGTCATTTTATCACCTAGTCAAAATGAAAAATGGCGGATTCTACACATCAACTGTAAATTATAGCGCGATATAGCGCTATATGTCATTTATAGCTACGTGTGTGACGGATGCCGATTTGTATTGAAGCTATGCCGCGCTATGTGAAGCTATATAGCGCTATATAGCGACGTGTGAAATGGGCTTAAAGCTTGTTTTTAAAAAGTATTTTTAAAATTTCACTTGTTTTGAATTCTGGCTAAAACGTTCCGAACAGTCATCTGACAGCGCGTGACGTCACACCACTGGCCTGTACTTACGCTTCCTAAGCAATGTTCCTGATTTCGATACATTTTAATTATTCATAACTTAAAAACCACTGAACCGATTTTGATGTAACTTATACTATGCCCTTAGTTGGTCAATATTTAAGCCAAAATAAAGTCAATAACTAAAATGTCTCTCTGAAAATATAAGATCCATTTTGGTTATTGACTTTTTTTTTGCTTAAATTTAGACCAACTTAGAACACAGTATAAGTTGCATCAAAATCGGTTCAGTAGTTTTTAAGTTATGAATAATTAAAATGTGTCGAAATCAGGAACATTGCTTAGGAAGCGAAGTACAGGCCAGTGGTGTGACGTCACGCGCCCTGATTGGCGTTCGCATTCGCGTAATAATATGTAAAAATTATTGAAATTAAAATTGATTTTATTCCATTTTGGCTTGTAAATAGATCCTTAAAATGTGATTGTAGGTTTTTAAATACTGTCTTTTATGTGAAAAACATAACTTTATACATATGAATTCGTAACATGTGTCAACATCCCTATTGAACAGCTGAACAGATTTTAATAAGAAATTCAACATGTGTATTTTAAATTGAGAAATATATGTACTCCATATAAATGTTAAGGTGCTATGACTCGCATACAAAATTGAATTGAAAACATATTATTGTGGCTAGAACGTCGTGTGCAATGGAATATTTTAACTTATACATCTGGAAATAGTGAATAACAAGTATACATTACATTTCATTTCATACATAATATAGGAGATGACATGCATAAATTAGACATAATATATTCAGATAAAAAGTATGTCATATCATTTGTTAGGACTTAATCTACCTCTGTACCAAATTCTAGCTCAATAGGGTCAGCGGTTCTAAATTTTCCATACAAACTTTGACCCCCCCCCCCCTTTACCCCCCCCCTTAAAAGATAATTTCTGACAAAAAAACTATTTAGTGTTTCTAAACACAACCCAAAAAATCGTTTTACAAAATTTCAGCGAAATCGGGTCAGCGGTTACGGATTTGCATACAAACGTTTTTTTGGGAATAATTTCCGTTCCGGTGGGAATTTTCCAAAATCGCTTCTACCTAAAGAACACGCTGGCCAAATTTCACTTCAATTGGTCCAGCGGTTTTGTCTGTACGATGATGAGTCAGTCAGTCAGATTACCTCTTTATATAATAGTATAGAAGATATAGATTGAAAATATTTTTTGGAGTTTGTACCATTTTTCATATGCGGGGGGATGAAAACCATAGTCCATGAATATAGCGATAGGTGAAAAACCGGGAAGGGGGCGCCTGAAAAAAATTTGGATGAACTGTGTAAAAGAGGATATTATGCGTGCTAGGGGACTGGATGAAGATATGACGAATGATAGAGTAGAATGGAGGAGGAAGACGTGTTGTGCCGACCCTACCTAGTGTGGGATAAGAGCAGGAAGATGATGATGACCTTTTATAGCTTGTTCACGCTATAACACGCGGGCGCGGGCGAGGGCGCGGGCGCGGGCGCGGCAGACTTTGCTCACACCGCACGTGCGTAGTACGTGAACACCTTCATAGCACGTCATATGTTTGATATTTCGCGCCCGCGCCCGCGCCCGCGCCCGCGCCCGCGCCCGCGCCCGCGCCCGCGCCCGTGCGTTCACGTGAACAAGCCCTTAGACTTTAGTTACTCAATGTTTTGCTCAATGCATATTATGCAATAATATGTCGTAGGTGTTAAACTTTGTATAATTTATGAACGCACCCGATCCCTAATTTTATACTCTATGTAAAAGAAGCCTATGAAAGAATCCTCTGGAAAAATGCCATGAAAAAATGTAAGATTTGTTTTCGTGTGTAATATTGTAATTAAAAGGAAAAGTTTTTAATATATCGGCCTCTGGACCCAAATACACATAAATCTTAACAGCAGAGCGTGGTTCCGATCCACGGAACCACGTATTTGGATGGGTGACCCAGTGGTCCCCCAACTTTTTAATGTTTTTTGTATGAAACCCTCGGTGGGTAAGTCAGCACTTGATACTCTCCTGATGGTAAGAGATAACGCTGCTGAATAATTAGTACACTGCTACCCAGGAAGGATCAGTAATTTCACTAGCCACAATTTCCACCCTTGTACAAATTTAATATTTACCGGGGGTAGATTTCCTTTGCAGGAGGTCGTCTAGGTGGGTACCCCAACAGTGCCAGTTATTCTACCGCCTGAGCAGTGATGTGCAAACATTACTGTGCTCCGGTAGGAGGGCACTGTAGCTAGTGAAATTACTGGGCTAAAGAGTTTTAACATCTTATGACTCTTGAGTAAGAAGCGTTGGTGCAGTGCTCCTAGAATTTCACATAATTGTGTATACCTAGGTAACACTGTACTGATTATGGGCAGCCGTTATCTCTTAACATCAGGAGAGCATCTTGCTCGTCTTCTACTTCTTCACATAAAAAAAAAAAAGGTAGCACTCCGGGAGTGCCGGCAGAAGTGAAAACTTCAATATTAACGTTGTGTTTAATTATAAGTATAAAAATACTATCATTTATGAGGTAGAATACAATGTTTATTTATTGCGCTATCGTACACAAATATGACAATTTATATGTTGTTATTTATAATATTATATCGTTATTTATATATAACACTAGCAAACCCGGCGAACTCCGTTTCGCCACCAGATGGCTTCGTTTTAAATTTTTCCTGAATTTTCTTTGCTATAAACCTCACGGAGCCCGAGACCTTTCCAACGAATGCAAAACCGTGGAAATCGGTTCGTGCGTTCTGGAGTTATAGCGTCAGGAAGGAAAACCCGACTTATTTTTATATAGTAGATTAAAAGTTTTCAGATTTTTTCCCGTATTTAAAATATATGTTAAGGTATGCCAAATTTCATAAACATAGGGTAACGGCAAGTTCTCTATGAATATTGATTTATTCAGAGGGTCAAAACATTTTTTGAAGGATAAACGGGTGTATTTTTTCGACTTAAAGTTAAAGTTCTTGTATTAGGATATTTTAAAAAAAGTCTAAGGTCTAAAGTCTAAGGTTTAACGGAAATTGGGCCGCGAGGTCCCAGTTTGAAGCGGAACCCAAAGAACTTGAACTGTTGGGAACTTTGGGTTTGGGTTTGGGCGTTTGGTTCTGCGGATCATTATGTGATTTTTTTGTGTAATCACATTTTAACGTTTAATCCTTTCTTTTTTAATATTAGGTATTAAAAATAGAATAATAATAATATAAAAGACCGTGTAACGACGAAATTCGACAAAAATACAAATTCGCCTTATTATAATTTAAGTTTTAGCAATATAAAATGATATCGTGTAATAATGCTAACTTTAAATTACGTGGTTCCTGTTACCACCTTTCAGCTCCATTATCAGACCCTGGTTACTATATCGTATCAAAGTACTCCTCGAGACGAATCAAAGGAGCCCAAACTCGATGGGTTTTGTCTTTTAATCATGGAGTTCCTATGGCCACCTTCCAGCTCCATCATCAGACCCTGGTTGCTATATAGTATCAAAGTACTCCTCAAGACGAATCAAATGAACCCAAATTCGAAGGGGTTTTGACTTTTAATCACGGAGTTCCTATGGCTGCCTTCCAGCTCCATCATCAGACCCTGGTTTCTATATAGTATCAAAGTACTCGTCAAGACGAATCAAATGAGCCCAAACTCGATGGATTTTGTCTTTTAATTACGCGTTTTCTGTTACCACCTTCCAGCTCCATTATCAGACCCTGGTTACTATATCTTATCAAAGTACTCATCAAGACAAATCAAATGAGCCCAAACTCGATGGGGTTTTGTCTTTTTATCATGGAGTTCCTATGGCCACCTTCCAGCTCCATCATCAGACCCTGGTTACTATGTCGTATCAAAGTACTCGTCAAGACGAATCGAATAAGCTCAAACTCGATGGGTTTTGTCTTTTAATTACGCGTTTCCTGTTACCACCTTCCAGCTCCATCATCAGACCCTGGTTACTATATCTTATCAAAGTACTCATCAAGACGAATCAAATGAGCAAAAACTCGATGGGGTTTTGTTTTTTTATCATGGAGTTCCTATAGCCACCTTTCAGCTCCATCATCAGACCTGGTTACTATATCGTATCAAAGTACACGTCAAGACGAATCGAATGAGCCCAAACTCGATGGGGTTTTGTCTTTTAATCACGGAATTCCTATGGCCACCTTCCAGCTCCATCATCAGATCCTGATTACTATATAGTATCGAAGTACTCGTAAAGACGAATCAAATGGACCCAAACTCCATGAGGTTTTGTCTTTTGTTTACGCGGTTCCTATGACCACCTTTCAGCTCCATCATCAGACTTCAGATCACTTCCATGTCATAAAATTATTGCATTGTCATCCGATTGCCGGTATGCGAAATTTCAGCTCAATCGGAAACCGTAACTGCTAGGTAGAGTCTAGTATTCTTTTATCTGTGGTAGAGTGCTTTTCACGAAAGGAGTTCTTTTTGCGGGGCGCCACTATCGCAAATTTTAAAAGTTAGCATATTAAATAACTTTTTAACACCTCATAATTTCTCATGTGTAATTTCTTTATGAGACATTTTAGTTATTGACTTTATTTTTGGTTTAAGTATGGACCAACTAAGGGCACAGTATAAGTTGCATCAAAATCGGTTCAGTGGTTTTTATGTTATGAATAATTAAAATGTATCGAAATTAGGAACATTTCATAGGAAGCGTAAGGTCCAGCCAATGGTGTGACGTCACGCGCTCTGATTAGCGTTCATTTATTTTATTTATTTTCATCCCTATTTAACCTCAAATTCACGATCCACATAATTTACACAGTTCAAATTACCACCTTAAAGACAAATGCCTGCTGTTGAAATTTAATAAAAATTTGCCCAAGAACACGCTTTTTTTTTTGTATTCATCCAAGGAGAGCCATTGGCTGCTACATTGCCAGTATTAATTCGAAATAAGGTTGCAATAAAACTTATCAATATCCTCCGCGCCGACACGGCCATTACCACCTTAAAGACAAATGCCTGCTGTTGACATTTGCCCAATACGCGCGTGGTTTCCAATTGAATATTATTATATTATTTTTACTTTTTTTATTTCTTTTGAAATTTTTCCTGAATTTTCTTTGCTATAAACCTCGCGGAGCCCGAGACCTTTCCAACGAATGCAAAACCGTGGAAATCGGTTCATGCGTTCTAGAGTTATAACGTCAGGGAGGAAAACCCGACTTATTTTTATATAGTAGACTAGCAAACCCGGCGAACTCCGTTTCGCCACCTGATGGCTTCGTTTTATGTAACATTTCGTTTGGTGATTAAAAAATGAAGAAATGTCTGTTGAAATTTTTCCTGAATTTTCTTTGCTATAAACCTCACGGAGCCCGAGACCTTTCCAATGAATGCAAAATCGTGGAAATCGGTTCGTGCGTTCTGGAGTTATAGCGTCAGGAAGGAAAACCCGACTTATTTTTATATAGTAGATTAAAAGTTTTCAGATTTTTTCCCGTATTTAAAATATATGTTAAGGTATGCCAAATTTCATAAACATAGGGTAACGGCAAGTTCTCTATGAATATTGATTTATTCAGAGAGTCAAAACATTTTTTGAAGGATAAACGGGTGTATTTTTTCGACTTAAAGTTAAAGTTCTTGTATTAGGATATTTTAAAAAAAGTCTAAGGTCTAAAGTCTAAGGTTTAACGGAAATTGGGCCGCGAGGTCCCAGTTTGAAGCGGAACCCAAAGAACTTGAACTGTTGGGAACTTTGGGTTTGGGCGTTTGGTTCTGCGGATCATTATGTGATTTTTTGTGTAATCACATTTTAACGTTAAATCCTTTCTTTTTTAATATTAGGTATTAAAAATAGAATAATAATAATAATATAAAAGACCGTGTAACGACGAAATTCGACAAAAATACAAATTCGCCTTATTATAATTTAAGTTTTAGCAATATAAAATGATATCGTGTAATAATGCTAACTTTAAATTACGTGGTTCCTGTTACCACCTTTCAGCTCCATTATCAGACCCTGGTTACTATATCGTATCAAAGTACTCCTCGAGACGAATCAAAGGAGCCCAAACTCGATGGGTTTTGTCTTTTAATCATGGAGTTCCTATGGCCACCTTCCAGCTCCATCATCAGACCCTGGTTACTATATAGTATCAAAGTACTCCTCAAGACGAATCAAATGAACCCAAATTCGAAGGGGTTTTGACTTTTAATCACGGAGTTCCTATGGCTGCCTTCCAGCTCGTTCCTATGGCTGCCTTCCAGCTCCATCATCAGACCCTGGTTTCTATATAGTATCAAAGTACTCGTCAAGACGAATCAAATGAGCCCAAACTCGATGGATTTTGTCTTTTAATTACGCGTTTTCTGTTACCACCTTCCAGCTCCATTATCAGACCCTGGTTACTATATCTTATCAAAGTACTCATCAAGACAAATCAAATGAGCCCAAACTCGATGGGGTTTTGTCTTTTTATCATGGAGTTCCTATGGCCACCTTCCAGCTCCATCATCAGACCCTGGTTACTATGTCGTATCAAAGTACTCGTCAAGACGAATCGAATAAGCTCAAACTCGATGGGTTTTGTCTTTTAATTACGCGTTTCCTGTTACCACCTTCCAGCTCCATCATCAGACCCTGGTTACTATATCTTATCAAAGTACTCATCAAGACGAATCAAATGAGCAAAAACTCGATGGGGTTTTGTTTTTTTATCATGGAGTTCCTATAGCCACCTTTCAGCTCCATCATCAGACCTGGTTACTATATCGTATCAAAGTACACGTCAAGACGAATCGAATGAGCCCAAACTCGATGGGGTTTTGTCTTTTAATCACGGAATTCCTATGGCCACCTTCCAGCTCCATCATCAGATCCTGATTACTATATAGTATCGAAGTACTCGTAAAGACGAATCAAATGGACCCAAACTCCATGAGGTTTTGTCTTTTGTTTACGCGGTTCCTATGACCACCTTTCAGCTCCATCATCAGACTTCAGATCACTTCCATGTCATAAAATTATTGCATTGTCATCCGATTGCCGGTATGCGAAATTTCAGCTCAATCGGAAACCGTAACTGCTAGGTAGAGTCTAGTATTCTTTTATCTGTGGTAGAGTGCTTTTCACGAAAGGAGTTCTTTTTGCGGGGCGCCACTATCGCAAATTTTAAAAGTTAGCATATTAAATAACTTTTTAACACCTCATAATTTCTCATGTGTAATTTCTTTATGAGACATTTTAGTTATTGACTTTATTTTTGGTTTAAGTATGGACCAACTAAGGGCACAGTATAAGTTGCATCAAAATCGGTTCAGTGGTTTTTATGTTATGAATAATTAAAATGTATCGAAATTAGGAACATTTCATAGGAAGCGTAAGGTCCAGCCAATGGTGTGACGTCACGCGCTCTGATTAGCGTTCATTTATTTTATTTATTTTCATCCCTATTTAACCTCAAATTCACGATCCACATAATTTACACAGTTCAACTTACCACCTTAAAGACAAATGCCTGCTGTTGAAATTTAATAAAAATTTGCCCAAGAACACGCTTTTTTTTTTGTATTCATCCAAGGAGAGCCATTGGCTGCTACGTTGCCAGTATTAATTCGAAATAAGGTTGCAATAAAACTTATCAATATCCTCCGCGCCGACACGGCCATTACCACCTTAAAGACAAATGCCTGCTGTTGACATTTGCCCAATACGCGCGTGGTTTCCAATTGAATATTATTATATTATTTTTACTTTTTTTATTTCTTTTGAAATTTTTCCTGAATTTTCTTTGCTATAAACCTCGCGGAGCCCGAGACCTTTCCAACGAATGCAAAACCGTGGAAATCGGTTCGTGCGTTCTGGAGTTATAGCGTCAGGGAGGAAAACCCGACTTATTTTTATATAGTAGATTAAATTTTATCTCTCAGAAAAATCAACTTCCATCCATAATTTCGACGACTTTTACACCATCGTTATTATCAGAATCATCATCGCAAATTTTTACAACTGATACAATTGGTTTATGATAACTGAAGTAAGATACAAACAGTTTTGATTCGAACCTATTTAAGTGTCTAATAAAAAAAATATAAAATATTAAAAAAAAATATCGGGCGCGCGCTTGTCTAAGCCCCCTGTGCCGCCTAAACAGAGCAGCACACTCAGGCACATGGAACAAAATACTCTACGAGAAGAATGACAACTACGTAGGACGGGACGGCTAACACGCGGACACTAGGGCTGCCGTGTTATAGCACGGAACTAATTCATAACGCGGGAAAATTTAAAAATCCATCTATAGGTACCTACATATATATGTTTACTATATCTACCTATAAATGTATATTGCTATGTATAGTAGGCGTATAGGTATGAAATAAAACTAACATGATTTACACATTTTTTTAAATATAATTTATTTTCTTTTCAATGCCCATCTTGATTCATCGTCAACAAACTGCCTGTTTCTGACCACACAAAATCGATTGATGCACATGAGCACTGTGTTTTCTTCTAAAATTCCTTTGCCAGGTTTCTGTAAATATATAAAAAGACATGTATTTTGGTAACAAATTATAAACTAAATATTATTATAAGAAATTACTAGTGAAATGGGTGAACTCCATAATATTAGGTACCTACTATATTTTATCTTACATAATATATTATAAATGTCAAAGTTTGTAAGAATGTATGGATGTTTGGATGTATGTTTTTTACTCTTTCACACCTAAACAGGTGGACTGATTGAGCTGAAATTTGGTATAGCTTAGACCCTGGAATAACACATAGACTATTAGTACAGCGTGTAAAACCGCTGGGCTCAGCTAGTTATTATATAATAGTATAGTACAGGATATTTGTACAGGAAAATGAATAGTTGTTGTTTAACCCGGGCCCAATTGAGCCGCTTGGGTTAACCTGCTCAATTGGGCCGCAACCACCCCATTAGAATTTAGGCTCTAATTTAAATATGCTAGAAACTTATTCAATCCACCCCTGCTAAAAACAATTGAAGCGCTAGTAGCGGAGGAGTTAAGACATACATATTTTATTACCTGGAGCAGATTAAGCCTCGGAGGGCTCAACTCCTTTGAAAATTCAGAAGAAGAACCAGTGTTCTTTGTTCTTCCATCCATCCCAGCAAGATGTACTGGGTTGAATGCTTTGCTAAAACAATGAAAAAAGAACTTTAAATTTTGAGTCACACACTCAATAAAATTGGTGGGCAGGCTTACTTAATAGATTCATAACTAATGACATGAGTGATGCATAAAATCAATAAAACCTGTGAATAACCTATGGTCTTTTTTGGTACACAAATAATATCTCTTCTATCTAAAATTATTTAATTAAATTTGAACTTACTTGAACTTTCAATGTTTGGTTGTTGTCATTATTTTCTTCTCTCTCCTGGGCCAAAATATTTTTTGCATAAGGTACAGCAAACTTATTCAATCTTGTTTTTTTTAAACATGTGTAATAGCGGATTCATCAAAATGTATTCCACATATTCCAGACACGTACAGCTTATATAATGACTGCTCAGATGAACAATCATCATTAGGAAAACAGTACTATGCCCAAATCTTGGCCCTGAAAATAAAATTGTTATTGGTTAGGTTGTTCTTGGTTGATTAGGTTGGTTAGGCACTAAAGCATTTGAAGTGCAATAAATGTACATAAAAAACTTACAAAGATCCGGGTGTGGATCTGGAAGGTAGAGGGAATCTATGGAAGGTAATAGCAGGATTTTCCAAAGAAAATATGCCACACATCGCACGGGTTTTACACATGAGTCAATTACTTACAAAATAAATATAAAAACAAACTCGGTCTGTGTCGTTAATCGTTATGGAGTCTTTTTCTCACAAAACTTATACAATTAATATTATAAAACGTCTCTATCGTGGTGGTTTTATCGTAACAGTTTATTGGAGCCTCAATTTTACATAGAATTTATCATTAAAAAGGGCATTTAACACAAAAATTCAACTTAACAGAAAATCAGAAATTTTTTAAGATGACATTGACATTTGAAATGAATTGACAATTGACATCAAAATATTTTTAATTGCCAGTATATGAATACAAATATGCTATTCATTTTCTACCAATTCATAATACGACTAAAAATAAAGTTTTATTTAATGCAAAAAAACAGCTTAAAATCGAACTTATTATTATTATTTACTTATAGCAAGTGAAATTATTTATTATAGACTAGCTTATGCTCGCGGCTTTGCCCGCATGCCGAAATCCTTTCTTAGCGGAGGTCTATGCCATAGAACCTATCTGTGTTTTGAATTTCAACCCAATCGGTCCAGCGGTTTAGGCTGTGCGTTGATAGATCAGTCAGTCACTCTTTCATTTTATATATTTAGATTTAAGAAAGTTATATCATTATCAAATCTTTGTAATTTATTTATGAAAATACTATTCAAGGATGAAAAAAAAAACTACCATGGACAAATGTATTTTGTAATGGTATTATCGTCGGTTTAAATTTTGTTTCTCATTCCATCTTGTATAGCGCTGGCTCGTTCTAACAAAACATACACAGTGCTGGCATTGGCTAGTTCAACAGTTGACCCCCCCCCCCTCAGGCACGGTAGAAAGAGTGGGAGATACTAGTTCCTCTCCCTTCCCCTCGATCTTACGCTTTTTCGATCAGCATCACGTGACCCTGACGCGAGTTTGAAAGTTTTTACCCATACAAAAAAGTGCTCAGCGCCGCTAAAGAAGTTTTCACTTCAAAAAATTACTCGTATAATAGTACTCGTATATTGTTTTTTCCTCAGATCATGGCGCCTCAAAACAAGACCGACGAGATTCCCCTGAACCGACCAGAAGAAGATACTAAGCCGACCACAGCCGCACCAAGAAAGTACGAGATCATCAAGGTTAACTTGGTCACTTTTGGCTATTGGCATTTAGCTGGAATGTACGGACTGTACTTGTGTTTCACTGAAGCTAAATGGCAGACTATGATGTTTTGTAAGTAATTGGTGGCTGATATCCCGTACTTATTTATATCTAATATATAAAATTCTCGTGTCACAGTTTTCGTTGCCATACTCCTCCGATGAAATTTTGATTTTGATGAAATTTTTTGTGCTTATCCGGTATCTATGAGAATCGGCCAACATCTATTTTTAATCCCCATAAATGTTAGGGGTAGTCCACCCCTAAATTTTTTTTTTTTTTTAGACAAAATTTTTAATTTCTATTTTTTTATGATACAACATACAAAAATACATACAATCCTCAATTTTTACCCTTCTACGATCAACCCTTATTTTTTAATAGCCATTTTAGTAATTTAATCATTTTAATAACTTAAAAATAATGTTTGCCTTTTGTTATTTTTATATTCCCTCATCGTTCACAGCGCTCCATGCTTATTTCACGCATATACCACATTCTTACATACATACAATATACACATTCTAAAATACATACATACTTCCAATAAGTAAGCTATTTTTTGTCTACACTAGAAATTACTAGGAAATTATTTATATGGCAAAACAACGTTTGTCGGGTAAGCTAGTATTTATATATTATTCGTACTTATTGTTAGGCTAGGGCGTTAGGTACACTTAGACAATAGGTAGGGTAGGGACAGTAGGTACACATAAAGCTAGGTACACACACTTACACACACACACATAGCTAGGTCCACACACAAGGGGTCCAGACTCTCGAATATAATTAACTGCTAGGGGATAGGGATTGTTAGGGAATAGGGAACTATTCGGGAAGTAGGGAACCGACAGGAATAGGTGTTAGGCTCTTCATCGTAGCCGTACCCGACTCACTCACGCCCGCGTACGTACCACGCGTAGGGTTAAGTGCAGGAAGTCGGGGCGTTTACATTTGGTTAAAAATGAGTCAAATTACTAATTTGACTCATTTTTAACCCCCGACGCAAAAACGACGAGGTGTGAGTTTGACGTGTCTGTCTGTGTGTGTCTGTCTGTGGCATCGTAGCTCCCGAACTGATGAACGGATTTTGATTTAGTTTTTTTTTGTTTGTTGTAGTGGTAAGGCTCTATTTCATAGACCGCCTGGGGAAGTATTTTCGTTATTCATCCGCCAAATAGAATAGAAATACTCTTTATTGTGACCAATATAACAAAAAGTAGGCACTTAAAATTACTATGAAAATATTACAAAACATTGGCCCACAATGGGCGGCCTTATCGCTCCAAAACTCCAAGCCTTATCAATCTCTTCCAGGCAACCAACAGGGGGTTATATGGAAAATGTTAGGTATTACTTATACCCATAGGCGGATTTAGGGGGGGGGGGGGGGGCAGGGGGCCAAGAAACCCCCCCAGAAGCATTGTAGAGTTACGAATTTAGCACATATTTCATGGTAAAGATTATAATTTTTTTCTCGGCGCTCGCAGCAAACTGCTCGCGCACTTATTATTATGAATGTTTAAGCTTTCTAACAGCTCAGAGCGAGCAAAACACACATTTTTCGTAGTAAAAATTGTAATATTTTTGCCCGTCCGCACCTTGGCCCCCCCCAGAACCAAATCCTGGATCCGCCTATGCTTATACCTATACTTCAAAATTTGTGTGTTCCGGACTGAATGGGTGGATGGGTATTGACGCATTTTTTTTTGAAAAGCAGTAAGACGATGAGTAAGACGCTCTCTTGATAACAAACGCTTCTTACTCAAGAGTCAAAAGATATTAAAACTCTTCAGCCAAGTAATGGCACTAGCTACAGTGCCCTCCAACTGAAGCACAGTAATGTTTACACATCACTAATCACTACTCAGGTAATTGGCACTGTTGGGGTACCCACCTTTTTTTTTACCCAGGAAAAATTCGTTACGCATCATCACCCCACGCCGGGGGGCGCGGGGCGGTATGTGGGACTCCCCCGCCAGAGATGGGAGCGGCGGGGATACCCACTAAAAAACCTGGGGGTGTTCCTGCGGGACGCCATAATGCCGGGGCAACGGGTACGCCGAAGCACTCATCCGCGGCCCCGACGGCTTGGGGTACCCACCCAAGTCGACCTCTTGCAAAGGAAGTCTACCCCCAGTAAAATATATGTCAACTACCTGCGCCCAGCGGTTTTACCCGCTGTACTATATCCCTTTAATAGCATATGTGTTATTTCCGGGGTCTAAGCTATTTCTGCGGATGAGTGCTTTGGCGTACCCGCGGAAATAAGTCGTCCCGCAGGAACACCCCCAGGTTTTTTAGTGGGTATCCCTGCCGCGCCCATCTTCGGCGGGGGAGTCTCAAATAGACTGGCCCAGTTGTTATAATTCGACGACCTCTGTGACGCGGTGGGCTAATACCCGCTTGCAACGCAGTAGGTTGCGGGTTCGATTCCCGCGTGGGACAAACGTTTGTATGATCCACAGATATTTGTTTCTGGTCTGGGTGGCTTTCTATATCTATTATAAGTATGTATTTACAAAAGAAAAGTATATATAAGTATTATATCCGTTATCCTAACCACCATAACACAAGCATTGAGTTGTTTAGCTTGGGGTTAGGTGGCGCTGTGTGAAATGTCCTGAAATATTTATTTATTTATTATTTATTTATTAATTACAGTAAGATAATGAAGTCAAAGGATCTGAGCATGAAAATAAAAAGGAAAGCTTTTAATACATGTGTCCTCCCAGTGATCACATATGGGTGCGAGACTTGGGCCTTAACTAAAGTACACAGAGAAAAATTAGGAATATGCCAAAGAGCCATGGAGAGAAGTATGCTTTCAGTCAAAAAAATGGATAAAATACCAAATTCCAACATAAGAAATAAAACAAATGTAATAGACATTCTCACTAGAATAGACCAACTTAAATGGAGGTGGACAGGCCACATGATGAGATGTGGTCAAGAAAAATGGAGCAAACTCCTAACAAACTGGTATCCCAGAGATGGGAAAAGGAGTAGAGGACGTCAACACCTCAGATGGGAGGACGACCTGAGACAGACAGCAGGCCCATTTTGGAGGAGAGCCACCGGCGATAGACAACAATGGAGACGGCTAGAGGAGGCCTATGCCAAAAGGCACACTGAGCAGCTCGATTTAATCTAAAATAGAACATCTACAGAAGAAAGCTCAGTTTAGTGGCTCGAAATGAATTACAGTAAGTCGAAAAACTGCGATGGTGGGAAATGAAACTGAGTTATTTAACTGAAGGTCAATTTCTCACCATCACAGTTTTTCGACTTACTGTAATTGTAACAGCGGGGGCAGTACAGCCCCGCGTCTCTAAGCTCTATACAAAATTTCAGCTCAATCGGTCCAAACACTCACAAACTTTCGCATTTTTATAACATTAGTGTATATTAAATACCTCTTTTTTATTATTATTTATATTTAATTATTTGAAATTTAATTCTTCCACTGGCAACACTGCAAAAGTCATGACATTGTGTAATATCTTCATTTGACATTTTAATATTATGATTTTATTCTGATTTGTGCATGAAATGAATTAATTATAATTTAATTGTGTAAGTGTTACAATAATTATTGCATGTCAATTTTTATTTTATTTAATTTCCACAAATTGTTTTTAATATTATTAATTTGTACACCGGAGCTCCGGTAGAATATTTGCAACTTTTTATTTTATTTACCAACTAATGTATTACAATATTCTAACAAATAAATGCTTTGATTTGATTTGATTCTATACTTAATTCCATTTTTTTTCTTCCAGCCTACATATTATTCGCGATCGCCTCAGTGGGTGTCACGGCCGGTGCCCACAGGTTATGGACCCACCGCAGTTACAAAGCAAAGTTGCCGCTTCAAATCATACTGATGGTGATGAACAGCGTCGCTTTTCAAAACTCTGCTATCACTTGGATAAGGGACCATAGGCTTCATCATAAATACTCGTAAGCTTTTTTTTTTTTTTTTATACTAAATAGGCCTACGTTTGACCACATCCCACCTGATGGAAAGTGAAAATGCGGTCGACGATGGATCACGTAGGACGCCTAGAAAGGTACCTATTCACTCGTGCCTTGAAGATACCCAAGTTGAACCGCTCGGGAAACACAGATGACGGCAAAGTGTTCCAAATGCGACCAGTTGGCCATGTAAGTTGGCGTGTATTAAGTTTTGGAACGAAGCGAAGTTCCTTATCGCGCGTTGTGAAAGGGGGCTAGACGGAAAAAATTCTAACGAAAAGTTGTCACGACACTTTTTGCTATAGTAAGCTATTGTAAGCTGTGCGGCGTGCGCATGTTTCTCTGTCTCTCTCTCTCTCTCTCTTATAGAAAGCAAGCCAGATATTTTCATTAATCGAACTTCGTTCCATCCGGGTGTCCCTTGACACCTCTCAAGTTTTTTTTTACAAGCTTTTATTTACTTTCACCTGTCTGTTGTCTATCTGTCTGTTAATTAATTGGGGTTTTATACTCCAACAGAACAGGTTACCCTACTTCCACTGTCAGAGTCATATCACAATTTATAGGTTGTGTGGCCAACCTATATGTTTGCAGTATCAGGTCGCCGAGATTACTACACCTGCAAAATGACCTGACGACTGCCTCCTACATATCTTATAGGAAACAGCCGGGACCCACAGCTTTACGTGCCTTCCGAAAGACGGTAGCGTCGAGGTGAAAACTTTGGCACGCTGAGATTTGAACCCAGGACCTCTGGCTTACAAGCCGGACCAACGACCACTGGGCCACGGACGCTACAACGGGGGGTGAATAGATAAAATGACCTATAACTAATATATAACAAAATACATGTGATGTCTTAAATTTTAATCATTGTAATTGGTGTAATACCGTTTTGATTAAATAAATAAAATAAATAAATAACTTTTCAGTACTTGGTGAACGCTCGGCTTTTCTTGTCTGTTTTGTGCCGACTCAAAATTACTAAGGACTTAGGTACAGTCAACTACAAAGCGATGTATCCATGTTAGGCTTACAAAATGAAGTAAATTTCCATTTGCCACAATGAACTACCCTTGGTTCGTGACATTTCTAGTAGCAATCAAACTTTATATCATCATTGACTCGTTTAATATGCAACAATGATGTATCCCACTACTTTTCCTTAGGTGATACATAATAATAGCATTTAAAATGAATCGAATATAGTATAAGATTTGGTGGATACTGAAAATGTCACGAAGTAAAGGTAAATATTTTTTGCATACTAAAAGTTCCTTCATTTTGTAAGACTAACATGGATACATCTCTTTGTAGTTGACTGTACAATAACATTAGTTTATTATTTTTTGCAATTTAGTTTTTTCGGCAGTTTATTTTTTTGGTAAAAAGTTTTATAACTCAATAGAGAATGGTTAATTATATGTAATTATAAATCATTTAACTCTCAATAATCAACATTTTAAATGATTCAAAAAGGTTTTTTCGTCTTATAAGTTACCTATTATAATTATGAATAATAATTATATTATTTAAAGCTATTATATAGATATTTATTATTTTTGTTATTTAACGGCAACTATCAATATTTAACGATATAATATTATCATCAATTATATTTTTAAAAGTAGATAGATAGTTAACCCATTATGTATTACAAGATTTTTTTTTTCATCTGTCTGTTGTCTGTTTCATTTGATCCGCTTCCGAGTTTCCGATTGAGCTGAAATTGCTTGCATGTATGAATCGGATGACAATGCAATATTATTATGACATCGAGCTGATCTGATGATGGCGCTGGAAGGTGGCCATAGGAACTCCGTAATTAAGCTATCGAGTTTTTACAAGCTTTATATTACTTTCACCTGTCTGTTGTCTGTCTGTCTGTCTGTCTGTCGGTCTGTCTGTAATCAAATCTTGCAAGTTTAATTTGACCCACTTCCCGGTTTCCAATTGAGCTGAAAATTTGCATGCGTGTGTAAATCGGATGACAATGCAATATTTTTATGACATCGAGCTGATCTGATGATGGAGCTGGAAGGTGGCCATAGGAACTCTGTCATAAAACAACGCAACCCCATCGAGTTTGGGCTCATTTGATTCGTCTTGACGAGTACTTTATGATGCAAGATGATAACAATAATTAAAGCTTGTTTTTAAAAAGTATTTTTTAAATTTCACTTGTTTTAATTTTCACTTGTTTTTTCTCAATAACTGCTTGGACCAGTATGTTGACAGAGCTATTTGACCACCGCCGCTTAAAAAGTCTCTTTCGAGAATTAAAATAAAAATTTAAAAAACCCCCAACGCAATGCGTTCAATATGTAATTCGCCATTTTGTGGTAGCGGCCATCTTGGATTTCAAGTGTTGTATTCTACAAGTCAAGCCCTTTCATTTGAGATCCATATTGCGGGGCTTGTAGAAGAAAATAATCCGTCATTTTGTAGCGGCGGCCATCTTGGACCGATTTCCAGCAAACATAGCTAAGAACACTCTCGACTAACTCTACTTTCAAACAGAAAAACTAAATCAAAATCTGTTCATCCGTTCGGGAGCTACGATGCCACAGACAGACACACACACAGACAGACACGTCAAACTTATAACACCCCGTCGTTTTTGCGTCGGGGGTTAAAACGCGTTAATATAGAAAGTTGTTTTTTTAGAGACACCGACGCGGACCCCCACAATGCGAGGCGCGGCGCGTTTTACAGTCACATCGGTTGGCTTCTGGTGAAGAAACACCCTGAGGTCATCAAACGGGGCCGGACTATTGACATGACTGATGTATATGCTAACCCTGTGCTCAGGTTTCAGAAGAAGTGAGTAAATCCCACTACAATTATAGGTTCTTTTTATTATACAACGAAGTAAGAAGCCGAGCCAGACGCTCTCCGACGCTATCTGTCCGCCTATGGAATAATCTCCCTGTGGAGATAAGACATGCGCCTTCACTTGCTTCTTTCAAAACTCGTGTAAAAGCTCACTTCCTTTCATTATAATAATATCTATATATATTACTAGCTTACCCGGCAAACGTTGTTTTGCCATATAAATAATTAATAGGAATGATTAAAAGTTAATATGAGAGTTACACTGAGATAGCAAAATAATAATTGTCAACGTTACTACTACACTTGATGCATAAACAATAATGATGGCCGACAACTGTGTAGGGAGTGAGAAAGAAAGGAGACCGGCTTCGTTCTCATCCCTACTCCGTGCTGTTTACTGGGTCAGAAGTGACACCTGTAGACATCTGGCGGGGATAACTAATTAAATGACGATTGATCAGTTTTCGACCGGAGAGGAAAAATGATTAAATTACTAAAATGGCTATTAAAAAATAAGGGTTGATCGTAGAAGGGTGAAAATTGAGGATTGTATGTATTTTTGTATGTTGTATCATAAAAAACTAGAAATTAAAAATTTTGTCTGAAAAATAAAATAAAAAATTTAGGGGTGGACTACCCCTAACATTTAGGGGGATGAAAAATAGATGTTGGCCGATTCTCATAGATACCGGATAAGCACAAAAAATTTCATCAAAATCGGTCAAGCCGTTTCGGAGGAGTATGGCAACGAAAACTGTGACACGAGAATTTTATATATTAGACTAGCTGACCCGGCAAACGTTGTTTTGCCATATAAATAATTTCCTTAGGAAAAATAATTAAATTACTAAAATGGCTATTAAAAAATAAGGGTTGATCGTAGAAGGGTGAAAATTGAGGATTGTATGTATTTTTGTATGTTGTATCATAAAAAAATAAAAATTAAAAATTTTGTCTAAAAAATAAAAAAATAAATTTAGGGGTGGACTACCCCTAACATTTAGGGGGATGAAAAATAGATGTTGGCCGATTCTCATTGATACCGGATAAGCACAAAAAATTTCATCAAAATCGGTCAAGCCGTTTCGGAGGAGTATGGCAACGAAAACAGTGACACGAGAATTTTATATATTAGATTTATATATCGCATAGCATAAATATGTAGTATAATTGTATGTATAATTATTATTTTATAATATTATGTATGTATTATAATTTATTATATTTGTTTTAATAGTATGTATTATATATATGATTAAAAATATGTACTTATGTCTCCCTATATATCTTTATAACCACCGTCGCTCTATTTTTATGTATTTCCTTTCCCTGCTTGGTTGTCTGGAAGAGATCGCTATTAGCGATAAGACCGCCAATTGTTACACTTATTTCTGTGTAATCTTAGTTCTAAGCTATATTGTTGTATTTGTGTGAACAATAAAGAGTTTCTATTCTATTCTCTCCTGATGGTAAGAGATAACGCTGCCCAGAATTAGTACAGTGCTACCTAGTGCTCTGCGACAACGCTTCTTACTTGAGAGTCATAAGATGTTAAGACTCTTCAGCCCAGTAATTTCACTAGTTACAGTGCCCTCCTACCGAAGCACAGTAATGTTTTGTTTGGTTAAGATATCTTTATTAATTTTAAAGATATCGTCAATGAAAGTTAAGGCTGATAATATTCCATTTGAAAGTAATACGGAAGCCTAAATTGCCTTATCCACCTGTGTGCAAAATTACAGCTTTTTAGGACTTATCGTTTCTGCGCAAACCTGCGGACGGACGGAAAGACAGACGGACGGACATACAAAGCGAAACTATAAGGCTGCCTTGTTCACTACAGAACCGTAAAAATTAAATACCTATTTATTTAATTTGACTTTTCATAAAAGTATTATAGTTGTTACATAACCATAATACAAACATCCGTAAACCCATAATGCATGCATTAATACATAATATTATGCTATGAATTCGGTTGTGGAATGAATACTAATTACTAAATTATTAGTATCGTTTGAATTCCTCGCCACCTCTAAAAACTTAGTTAGACTCACAAATTAGAGCGGATTGACATTAACTTTTAATATTTAACTAATAATTAACATGAATTTCCGCAAAGTAATGCCTAATTCTATTAAATATAATCTTCTTCTTCCTCCCCTTATCCCACACTAGGTAGGGTCGGCACAACACGTTTTTCTCCTCCATTCTGCTCTATCATCCGTCATATCTGCATCCACTCCCCTAGCACGCATATCCCTGCACACACAGTTCATCCAAATCTTTTTCGGGCGTCCCCTTCCCGGATTAGCACTTATTACAATATTCATGGACTTTTTGGTAACATGATTTTCATCCCTCCGCATAATATGTCCATACCAGGACAATCCATTAATTTACCGGGGGTAGACTTCCTTTGCAGGAGGTCGTCTAGGTGGGTACCCCAACAGTGCCAGTTATTCTACCGCCTGAGCAGTACACACATTACTGTGCTACGGTAGGAGAACACTGTAGCTAGTGAAATTACTGGGCTAAAGAGTCTTAACATCTTATGACTCTTGAGTAAGAAGCGTTGGTGCAGTGCTCCTAGAATTTCACATAATTGTGAAATCTTGGGTAACACTGTACTGATTATGGGCAGCGTTATCTCTTAACATCAGGAGAGCGTCTTGCACGTCTTCTACATAATCACATAAAAAAAATTAAAAAAAATCTTCCACTCTTTAATTTCTCTGCCACTGGTGCAACTTTCAGGCTTCCTCTCACATACTCATTTCTGATTTTATCCATTCTTGTTACTCCTATTAAATATAATCATAATGGTGAAAGCACATCTATCCGTATCGATCGCGCCGAACAAATGGAATTTTGAATTCTTTATATGAAATGTCATGAAACCTCGCACACTTGCCGGAGTCAAATCGTCCGAATCGGAAGAAGATTTCCTATACACGTAAAATAATAAAACAAGTGAAATTTAAAAAATACTTTTTAAAAACAAGCTTTAATTATTGTTATCATCTTGCATCATAAAGTACTCGTCAAGACGAATCAAATGAGCCCAAACTCGATGGGGTTGCGTTATTTTATGGCAGAGTTCCTTTGGCCACCTTCCAGCTCCATCATCAGATCAGCTCGATGTCATAAAAATATTGCATTGTCATCCGATTTACACACGCATGCAAATTTTCAGCTCAATTGGAAACCGGGAAGTGGGTCAAATTAAACTTGCAAGATTTGATTACAGACAGACAGACAGACAGACAGACAGACAGACAACAGACAGGTGAAAGTAATATAAAGCTTGTAAAAAAAAAACTATTTAAAAGCAAGCTTTTATTATGATTACCATTTAGCACCATAAAGTACTCGTCAAGACGAATCAAATGAGCCCAAACTCGATGGGGTTGCGTCCTTAAATTGCGGATTGCGGATTTTCCTATGGTTATTTTCCAGCTCCATCATCAGATGAGCTCGATGGCATAATAATATTGCATTGTCATCCGATTTATACATGCATGCAAAATTTTAGCCATAATAATTGATGTGCGAGCACTATAATTCAATCATTGAGTTGCTTAGATAACGCTGTATGACCTACATATACAAAGAAACTTTTTCTGATTTCAGATACGCAATCCCGTTCATAGGAACAATCTGCTTCATCCTACCCACAGTCATACCAATCTACTTCTGGGGGGAGAGCCTAAAAGTGGCATGGCACGTAGCAATGCTTCGTTACATCTGCAATCTTCACAACACATTCCTAGTCAACAGCGCAGCTCACATATGGGGCAACAAACCGTACGACAAGAGTATCAAACCAGCTGAAAATCTAGCGGTTTCTTTTCTAGCTTTCGGCGAAGGGTTCCATAATTATCATCACGTCTTTCCATGGGATTACAAAACGGCTGAGTTGGGGAACTACTGGTTGAATTTCACCACGATGTTCATAGACTTTTTCGCTTGGATAGGTTGGGCGTACGACTTAAGATCGGCCAGCTGGGATGTAGTTTCGAATAGGGTTGAGAGAACTGGCGATGGTTCGTATGAAAGTGAAGAAAAATGTTGGTGATACGTCGTGATTTTAAGTCAATAACGGACGAAAAGTTTAAATTCTATAAAAGTGATTCTATTGTTTTATATTTGTTCATCGATTACACGAAGACGCCCGAACCGATTTGGACAATTCTTTTCCAGAATTTGAAATTAACCCTTAGTTTTTGGAATCGAAATTAAACACAACATTAGTTTTCTTAATAAATTAATTATTTATGTATTAAGATTTGTGTAATTTGTTACCAAAAATAAAAGAATCATTTGTATAATTTATTTCTTATACACATAATTTCTCCTATTTCCTGATCTACCCTGATTTTCTGATTATAAAGTTCTCTCTCAGTTGATTATAAAGTTTTAAGCTGTTAAGTTAGTTTTAAATCACAAACCAGCGAAGTGGTTTAGAATTGAAACACGAGCGTAGCGAGTGATTTTATAAACAGACCATAAAACGACACATTCTCGTCAAAAAAAATCTCCGGTGAAACGTTTTTACTATTGTTAGTAGATAACCAGAAAAGAGGTTGTTTTTAGAGTTAAATTAATGTTTGATCCATAAAGGAGCCAAGTCAAATAGTCTCTGTCTACCCCTATGGGAACTAGGCGTGATTATATGTATGTATGTATGGATAATACATAATATAGTATAGAAACCGTCATATCTTGTTAGGTTCTACGAAGTGCGTGCGGGTTCACTAGTACAGTATTAACTCACCTTATTTGACGACCTCTGTGGCGCGGTGGGCTAATACCCACTTGCAACGCAGAAGGTTGCGGGTTCGATTCCCGCATGGGACAAATGTTTGTGTGATCCACAGGTATTTGTTTCTGGTCTGGGTGGTTTTTCAATATCTATTATAAGTATGTATTTACAAAAGAAAAGTATATAAGTATTATATCCGTTATCCTACCCACCATATTACAAGCATTAAGTTGCTTAGTTTGGGGTTAGGTGGCGCTGTGTGAAACGTCCTGAAATATTTATTTATTAACTTACCTTGTTGTACATAATGTGTGTCAGGCCTCGTATCAGCTCCACAAGCCAGTAACAATCTGCAAGCGGCCGCGGAATCTCTTCTAGCTGCTATACACAATGCTGATTCACCGCGACCGTCGCACGCGTTCACTTTGGCACCTAAAACATAGGACTTTAATAATATGTCGAAGTATTTCGTAGCTAGTGAAATTACTGGGCTGAAGAGTCTTAACAGCTTATGACTCTCAAGTAAGAAGCGTTGGCGCAGTGCACTGTGTAGCACTGTACTGATTATGGGCAGCGTTATCTCTTACCATCAGGAGAGCGTTTTGCTCGTCTTCTTACTTTGTTTTATAAAAAAAAATGTCACAGCCCAATTAATAATCATGATGTTGACAAGGTCTTAAAATTTAAAATACAATTAGTTCGTAATTTTAATAATAAAAAATATTCGCTACGTATTTTTTTTTCTTGCTAAAAAAGTAAAATATGGCTCAGATACCACGCTTATAAGATTCAGTGTTGGGACGCGTGACGCCCCAACACTGAATCACTAAACAAAAATGTTAAGGATTTAATGGTGTGACGTCACGATCAAGCAACTTTAATGCGTTGTATCTCCCACGTTTTTATCAGATTAACGTGTCCAATATTTTTCAATAATCTTCATCATAAACAAAAAAACATTTTTAGTTAACATCCCTATTGGTTATCTTAAAACGAATTAAATCGCTTATGTTTGAATAAACCATAAATTTAATTGTTACATTATATGTACATTGTACAGTACATCTACTATGATCAATCAAATCGTTAAAACTTCTTCAAGATTCAAGATAGTTTTTAAGTTTTTTATTCAAGAAATAAACGCCTATTTTATCTAAAGTAGGAATAAATACGAGCTCATAACTCACCGTGCCTTAAAAGTAAGTCCATAGCGTCCAAATGCGAGTGTTCCGTCGCAACGTGTAACGGAGTTTGTCCATCTTTATTCTTCTCGTTGACTCTGGCGCCTTTTCGTATTAATATCTCCATTACCTGTACAAATAATATTAATTATGTAGTTTTAATCGCACCTCAAGTAAAGCCGTCGTCAACTAAAGGACGGACAAAGGGAAGTGTTACAAGCCATATCGGCGGCCGGCGAAGCGCCAGAAAGGAATGTTGATAATAAAATAAAAAGAAATAATAATTGGGGTTTATAATAATAATAATAGATATGTTTATTGCAGACACAAGATCCATAGTTAAATCTAATTAAGATTAAAAATTAAATTTATACTAAAACAGAACAGATTACCCTTCCTACACTGTCTGAGTCGAATCACAAGTATAGGTTGTGTGACCAACCTATAAGTTGCAGTTTCAGGTCGCCAAGTTTACAAAGCCTGTAGAATGACCTAACGACTGCCTCCTACATATCATATAGGAAACAGCCGGGACACACAGTATAACGTGCCGCCGAACACGGTAGTGTCCAGGCAAAACTAATTATAATTGAGTTTCTACAATGTTAAAATCAAGAGAAAAACATAGACTGGGGATTGTAATTTGTATTGGTAGGCCTCTATTGCAGAGCATGAAGTAGCCTTTGCCAGTTCCGGAAAATAGTATTTACTATGTTCCGGTCTGAAGGGCCACAATAACAGCCGCGTCGGCGGCCGGCAGTGCGCCAGAACCTACCTGTTTCCGTTTAGCATGAGGCGCGGCGGCGGCGCAGTGGAGCGGCCGGTCCCCTGTACTCGCGTGTTGTACGTTAACTAACGACTCCACATTGCACCACCCCGGGATTGAACTGGACGATGATGTTGATATAATATGATGATACATACCTCTTCAAGTTTCTGAACGCCTAGTACCTAGTACCCGATGAGCTTTAAGAAAATCTACCTTTATTGCTATCAAATTACGTTGCCTAACCTACAAAAGGGTTAGGTTTGGAATAAACACACATATACTTGTTCCAACTATATAAGATGTTGATATATGATGATACATACCTCTTCAAGTTTCTGAACGCCTAGTACCTAGTACCCGATGAGCCTTATGAAAACCTACCTTTATTGCAATCTGCTTTATTTTTCGGTATATATAAGGTATGACATATATACCTGTTTCCGTTTAGCATGAGGCGTAGCGGCGGCACAGTGGAGCGTTCTGTATCCTATACTCACATTTAGTACGTTAACTACGATGGTATACATTTCTTAAAGTATCTGAACGCCTAGTACCTAGTAACCGATGAGCTTTATGAAAACCTACTTTTATTGCAATCGGGTTACGTTTTCAAGTTAGGTTAGGAATAAACACATATATACTTGCTCCAACTATATATTATGACGATATATGTAAGATATATATGAGGTATATATACCAGTTTCCGTTTAGCATGAGGCGCGGCGGCGGCGCAGTGGAGCGTTCTGAATCCTATACTCACATTTAGTACGTTAACTATATATTAGGATGGTGTTGATATACGACGGTATACACCTCTTAAAGTATCTGAACGCCTAGTACCTAGTAACTAGTAACCGATGAGCTATATGAAAATCTACCTTTATTGCAATCGGGTTACGTTTTCGAGTTAGGTTTGGAATAAACATATATATACTTGTTCCAACTATACATATAACGGTATATATAAGGTATATATATGACATATATACCTGTTTCCGTTTAGCATGAGGCGCGGCGGCGGCGCAGTGTAGCGGGCGGTCCCCTGTACTCGCGTGTTATACGTTAACTATATATGATGGAATATACCTCTTACAGTTTCTGAACGCATAGTACCTAGTACCCGATGAGCTATATGAAAACCTACCTTTATTCCTATCAAATTACGTTGCCTAACCTACAATCGGGTTATATAAGATGTTGATATAATATGATGGAACATACCTTTTCAAGTTTCTGGACGCCTAGTACCTAGTACCCGATGAGCCTTATGAAAACCTACCTTTATTGCAATCCGCTTTATTTTTCGGTATATATAAGGTATATTTAAGGTATATATAAGGTATATATAAGGTATCTGTAAGTTACATGTGTGAATAAATTAAATTAAATAATAAATATATGGCATATATACCTGTTTCCGTTTAGCATGAGGCGCGGCGGCGGCGCAGTGTAGCGGGCGGTCCCCTGTACTAGCGTGTTGTACGTTAACTAACGACTCTACATTGCACCACCCCGGGATTGAACTGGACGATGATGTTGATGCTGATGAACTCTGTAAGATTAAACGAGAGAATTTAATGAAAACTTTTTAAAAACAAGCTTTTATTATTACCATCCAGCACCAAAGTACTCGTCAAGACGAATCAAATGAGCCCAAACTCGATGGGGTTGCGTCGTTTAATTACGGTATTCCTATGGCCACCTTCCAACTCCATCATTTAGATCAGCTCGATGTCATAATAATATTGCATTGATGCTAGATCTAATTTCACCTGCAAGATTTGATTACAGACAAACAGACAACGGACATGTGAAAGTAAATAAAATTTTGTAACAATGATTTAGTCATTTCAGCACAAAGTTAGGGCTAAAAAATGTTTTTGTAAATTTTTTTTGTGGTCTATTTTTTGGCAAGTGCCTTTATTGAGAAGATCAAGGAGGCACTAGGTACATAGTATTACATATTACAGCAAAAAAAATACTTGTATTAGCACACATCTACAGAATTATTTTTCTTTGCGGAGGTCTATGTAAAACGAAACATGTTCCGAATTTCAACTCGATCCGTTTAGCATTATTGTACTCTTTTCTGGTAATAAATGGCAATATTTATTATATATGGTAATATTTATTAAATTTATTTATAAGGCCAGGAAGATGATGATATATTAAATTTCAAGTATAAATAATTATTTTTTGAAGTTATACTTCTCTTGGCGCGATAGAGAAAAATGATGAGAGTGAATTTTTACGATGCGCGCGCACACCGACACCTAAATTCTACATCGTGAAGTTAGTTCTAGGTGGCATGCATGAAAATTGATAACTATGTTCAAGTTGTATATTCTAGTATTTTTATATTTAGAACACGTGTTTCGTAAGGGTACGATGAAACAGTGTGAATAAATAAATATTATTTTGGTGTTTTTATTAAATCTATTTCATATACGACGGTGATACTAATAATTTATTATTTATTTTTCCATACGCCAAAGAAGTATAACTTCTAACGCGTGTATATAAGTACACACACTCTTTTTTATTATTTATTTATTTTATTTTTAGCCTGTGTCGTCCCACTGCAGGGCAAAGGCCTCCCTTCTCTCTTTCCACCCCTTCCTTTGGGTAGAATAATAATGATAGTGCTTTAATTTCTATTACCTGGTGTTGTTGCGTTTGGTTCTGTGAGTTGGAAGACAGTTGTTTTTTCACTCTCGCTGGGTCCGCCACTCTGCACGCTTCTAGGAGGCACTGCCCGCGGTATTCAACTGAAAATATACGTTTTATGACAATAAATATTATATTTTGTGTAAAATATGTGTAAATATATCACATCATATATGTGTATGTCTAAATATATAAAAGGAAAGAGTGACTGATTGACTGACTGACTGATCTATCAACATACAGCCCAAACCGCTGGACGGATTGAGTTGAAATTTTGCATACTGGTAGGTTTTAAGGCGTAGACATCCGCTAAGAAAGGATTTTTGAAAATTCAACTTTTAAGTATGCAAAAGGGGGGCCCAAAGTCAAGTAAGGAAAATCAACTTGGAGCTTAAACCAGTAGAATGGTTAAGTTGAAATTTGGTATACAGGTAGGTTTTAAGACGTAAACTTCTGTTAAGAAAGGATTTTGGAAAAATTCAACTCCTATGTATAGAAAAAGGGGGCCCAAAGTCAAGTAAGGATACCAAATTCATCACTTTATGAATTAACTGTCACGCGCTACGAAGTGCGCGCGGGTCAGCTAGTATTATATAAATAATAAGTATTTCAACACTTCCGTCTATTTAATGTTTATTTGCAGACAAACCAAAAAAAAAAAAAAACATACATTTGACAATAAGTAATATAAAAGATTAAAAAACTTGATTTGCAGCAAAAAGGTACCAGCTCAGCATTGTGTAGGTCTAGTATGAGCTACGCTGGTCTTCCGCTGGTACCCAAGCTTAGAAAGTAATTTTTTTTTAATACAAGGAAATAAGAAGACGAGCAAGACGCTCTCCTGATGGTAAGAGATAACACTGCCCATAATTAGTACAGCACCCAGGATTTAACATAGGTAAAATTCTGGATGCACTACGTAAACGCTTCTTACTTGCGAGTCATAAGATGTTAAGACTCTTCAGCCCAGTAATGTCACTAGCTACAGTGCCCTACCTGTGCACAGTAATGTTTGCACATCACTGCTCAGGCGGTAGAATAACTGGCACAGTCAGTACAGTGCCACCCAGGATTCAACAAATACGAAAAATTCTAGGCACCATTGCTTCTTACTTAAGAATTATAATAAGGTTCTTTACCCCAGTAATCTCACTAGCTACACTGCACTCTTATCGAAGCACAGTAATGTTTGCACATCACTGCTCAGGTGGTAGAATAACTGACACTGTTGGGGTATCCAGTCGACCTCCTACAAAGGAAGAGTCTACCCCGGGTAAACTTTTATTTGTATAACTCCGCACAACGGTTTGACCCGCTTTTCTATAGCCGATGTGTTATTCTAGGCTAAGCTATCTGTATACCAAATTTCAGCTCAATCGGTCCACCCGTTTAGGCGTGAAAGAGTACCAAACATCCAGACATCCATTCTTACAAACTTTCACGTTTATAATATTAGTAAGATAAATTCAAAATGTGGAATGAGCTTCCGCCCGCGGTATTTCCGATGAGCTTTAACATGGGACTCTTCAAAAGGCAAGTGAATAGAGTGTTGAAAGGTAGGCAACGTACCAGCGGTACCCCTGGTATTACAGGTATCCATAGGCGACGGTAGCCACTCACCATCAGGTGGGCCGTCTGCTTGGCCGTCACCTATTACATGAAAAAAAATGATACTTACAAGCTAATCTCTCCTGCAGTTCTCTAGTGGGCGCTACATCTATTGCTGATTTTCCGTGACAATTCAATAAAGTTGGATCCGCACCTTCACTTAGCAGTAGCGAGCAAACCTGAAACGATGAAATGTAGGTGTTAGAAAATGCCGTGTCGTTTTTCCACACACACATTTTTCCACTTTGGAAGCGTCGGACGGACGGACAGACATGACGAATCTATAAGGGTTCCATTTTTTGCCATTTTTAGGGTTGCTACTGCTACCCAACCCAAGTCGCACTTGCCCGCTTTTTATTTTCTTTATACAACGAAGTAAGAAGACGAACAAGACGCTCTCCTGATGGTAAGAGATAACGCTGCCCATAATAAGTACAGAGCAACCCAGCATTTTACAAAGGTAAAATTCTGGGTGCACTGCGCCAACGCTTCTTACTTGAGAGTCATGAGATGTTAAGAGTCTTCAGGCCAGTATTGTGACTAGCTACAGTGCCCTACCTGTGCACAGTGCACAGTAATGTTCACACATCGCTCAGGGTGTACAATAACTGACACTGTTAAGGTACACACCTAGACGACCGAGTGCTAAGGAAGTCTACCCCCGGTGACGCAAAGCGGTCATAGTGACAGTGTTCGGGAATGATGTTCAGTGAAGCCAGGGAGATTTATCCCGCCTTCTAGGTTTAGTCTACTACCATCTACGACCGCATCGTCGCTTAAGATCAGGCGAGATCGTAGTCAAGGGCTAACCTATAACGAATATAAAAATGCGTTGAAAAACCGGTAAAATAAAACAATTTTGCATGCTGGCCACACACACAACAAATTTCCTGCTTTCGATGATCTGTGGACTCGCCCCTTCTCTGTTCCTCAGGTACGAAAAACATGTCACTTTGCAATTTTAATTAAATTAATTCAAATGTTGTGAAGTGAGTGCAAATATCAACAAAGCCACCTGCACGCTATCGAATTAGCTAAGGATTCGACACCTATCTTTCTATTGAAATAATGTATGTACCTCAACTCTAGCTTTACTAGCAGCTTCGTGCAACGGTGTGAACGCCCACAGATCGGTCGCGTTCACATCTGCGCCGGCGCGTATCAACAGCTCTGTCACTTCGTAGTGGCCGTATGAACACGCATTGTGAAGCGGGACTAGACCTCTGTGGACAAAAAGTATTTATTAAATGGATTCAAGACACGAGAATAGACGTCTCGCGGGTGTTTAGTGTCTTATGAAGTAAAATTATCTCAAATTTGGTACAAATGTATGATGTCAGGTGTAATATGTGTCAAATAAAGTACAAAATATGTTAAAATAGATAAAAATGTATTAAATTATAAACAAATTGCCGCTGCTATGCTATATGCTGCTTTTAGCGATAAGACAGCCGGTTGCGTCATCTTTGTATCTTTGTTTTGTTTGTTAATTACCGTTGTAAATTTTAATTTTAATGTGGCGTTACAATTAAGTATTAATAAATAAATATATAAAAAAATGTGTTAAGTTTGGTACAAATGGTATCAAATCGACTTAAAATTTGTGAAATAAGATTCAAAATGTGTCAATTTAAGTACATAATGAGTCAACATTGGAAAATATGTATGTCTCAAATTGTATACAAAACCTATCTAAATAAGCAAAAACCGGTCAAGTACGAGTTGGACTCGAGCACCGAGGGTTCCGTACCAACCTACGGGTTTCTACGGAACCCTAAGGAAAAGTGGGTATAATATTATATACTGTAGGTTTTGATTCCCTTGCGAGTACTTGCGAGTTTGAAAATATGCGGCTAAAATTGCTGTTTCTTTTGATTGCGTTCACACAGATGTTTGATTTTTTTACAGCTTAAAGTTATTAAAAATCTGAGTATTTAATATGAATTTCAATTTCATATCTGTACGCGTTCATGAGAAATAAGGTAGTAAGTATGAAATGATTAAAAATAGTTTTTTTATATGATGTAACTAAAAATTTACAGTTTTCGCAATTTTTCCTGTGCCTGTGATTTAAGACGTTGCTGCGTACCAAATTTCAAGATTCTGAGTTAACGGCAAGTAACCTGTAGGTTTTGATTCCCTAGAGAGTAGTCGCGAGTTTAAAAATACAGCTAAAATTGCTGTTTCTTTTGAATGCGTTGAGATAGAGGTTTGATTTTATTACAGTTTAAAGGTATTATAGACCTTAGAATTTGATATGAATTTCAGTTTAATACCTGCACGCGTTCATGAGAAATAAGGTAGTAAGTATGAAATTAATAAAAATATTTTTTTACATGATGTAACTAAAAATTTACAATTTTCGCAATTTTTCCTTTATCTGTGCTCTAAGAAGTTGCTTCGTGCCAAATTTCAAGATTCCAAGATCACGGGAAGTACCCTGTAGGTTTTGATTTTTTGAGAGTAATTGCGAGTTTAAAATTGCGACTAAAATTGCTGTTTCTTTTGAATGCGTTGACATAGAGGTTTGATTTTATTACAGTTTAAAGGTATTATAGACTTGAGTATTTGATATGAACTTCAATTTAATACGTCTACGCGTTCATGAGAAAAAGGGTAGTAGGTATAAAATTATTCAAAATATTTTTTTCATATGATGCAAATAAAAATTTATGGTTTTCGCAATTTTTCCTTTATTTGTGCTCTAAGGAATTACTTCGTGCCAAATTTCAAGATTCTGAGTTCACGGGAAGTGCCCCGTAGGTTTTGCTTTATTTGGTTATGTCGAAAATTTGCTGAAATTTGCGACATATTCGACTATATCTTTTGATTGCGTTGGCCTAGAAGTTTGAAACTTTCACAGCTCTAAGAGGCAATAGACCTTAGTATTCCCTATAAATTTCAGCTTGTTACCTCCACGCGTTTCAGAGAAAAAGGGTCTTGACAGACAGACAGACAGACGGACGGACAACAAAGTGATCCTATAAGGGTTCCGTTTTTTCCTTTTGAGGTACGGAACCCTAAAAATGGAGTCAAAATGGGTAAATACGTGTCATTTTAGGCACAAATGTGTCAAATCATGTACAAAATGTGCCAAAAATGTCTCGAACGCTCCCTATAGCCCATACAAACTCACCCCTTATCCTTAGCATGGACAGTAGCGCCAGTCTGCAGCAGTAATCTAACTGCGCGCGCCCGGTTGTACCCCGCGGCTAAGTGCAGTGGGGTGGAGCGACGACCGTCGTGTGCGTGTACATTCACGCTTAATGGAGGGAGGAGGGAGGAACTGTACTGACTAGGTGTCGGGTGTCTAGTGGGAGGGAGTGGTATTGGGTAAAATGTGTTTAATTTTTGTAATAATGTATCAAAACTGGTAAATATTGCCTTGTGTATGTGTTAAATAAGTCAAATCAGATGCAAAATGAGTCAAATTGAGAACAAAAAGGGGTAAAAATGTGTCAAAATTGGTAATAAAACCGGTCAAGTACGAGTAGGACTCGAGCACCGAGGGTTCCGTACAAACCTACGGGTTTCTACGGAACCCTAAGTAAAAGTGGGTATAATTTTATATACTGTAGGTTTTGATTCCCTTGCGAGTACTTGCGAGTTTAAAAATATGCGGCTAAAATTGCTGTTTCTTTTGATTGCGTTGACATAGATGTTTGTTTTTTTTTTACAGCTTAAAGTTATTATAAAGCTGAGTATTTGGTATGAATTTCAATTTAATACCTGTACGCGTTCTTGAGAAAAGGGATAGTAAATACAAAATTATTAAAAACTAGCTGACCCGCGCGCACTTCGTTGCGCGTAACAGTCAATTAATAAAGCGAAATTTGGTGCTGCCATTAAGTCTATGATTGTATTTCCATCCCCGCGACTTTGTGAGTGTAAAAGTGGATATTTTCTCTGTGGCGTAAAATGAGTATAGGTCAGTTTAAACTATGGCTATAATATTTACTCCCGCGTAGTGAAGGCGCGGTGGGTAATAAAGAACATCGGGCTGGATATTTCTATGCAGTTTTGTTTCGCTACCGTAGGAACCAATCCTATGTCCGATGTCCTTTCCCAGAGGTCAAACTATCTCGGTTTAGTGGTTGTTGATTGCCTTCACAAATTTCCACGGCACTTTTTAGGAATTAAAACTATTTGTGGTCCTTTCCCGGTAACTCTTTAACTTATCTCTACTGTAATGTACCGAAGCTAAATTATTATTGATAACTAATATCTCACACTATCCTTCCCGCGACTCAAATCAATTCCGTGGGTCCTGAATTCGCATTAAAACTCTGACCCTCCTTCTCCACCTCTTTTAATACTGATTCTCCCTAAAAGTTAATTTCTGACATAAAAAACTATTCATTAACAAACTAAAACTATTGCTTAACAAAATATCAGCTCATTTTCGGTTCAGCGGTTACTAATTTCCATGCAAACGAATTTCGGAAATAATTCCCGTTCTCGTGAGAATTTCACAAAATCCGTTCTTATAGATCGCCTACGTTACCTAAGAAACACGCTGTCCACATTTCAGCTAAATAGAGTCAGAGGTTACCGATATCCTACTTAAACTTCCACCTCCCTCTTTCCCACCATAAATGTTGATTCCCGAGATAAAAAGTATTTCATATCGTTTTTGAAAACTCAAGCTACCTTCATACCTAATTTTAGCTCATAGGGTCAGCGGTTCTAAATTTCCCATACAAACTTTGACCCCCCTTTACCCCCTCTTAAAAGTTAATTACTGAAATAAAAACTATTTGATATTCCTAAACACAATCCAACAATCGTTTTACAAAATTTCAACTCAATCGGTTTAGTGGTTACGGATTTGCATATAAACGTTTTTTTGTGAATAATTCCCGTTCCCGTGGGAATTTAGAAAACTCCCTTCTTATCGGTCGCTTACGTTACTTAAAGAACATACTGTGCAAATTTCAGCTAAAACAAAGAAGCGGTTAACGATTTCTTACACTAACTCGCACCCCATTTTCCCCCCCTTGAAAGTTTATTTCTGGGATAAAAAGTATCCCGTATCATTTTTTAGGATTTAATCTACCTCTGTACCAAATTTTAGCTCAATAGAGTCAGTTGTTCTAAATTTCCCATACAAACTTATACCCCCATTTACCCCCCTTAAAAGTTAATTTCTGACAAAAAAGCTTTTAAGTGTTTCTAAACACAACTCAAACAATCGTTTTACAAAATTTCAGCTCAATCGGTTAAGCGGTTACGTATTTTGATAAAAACGTTTTTTGGGAATAATTCCCGTTCCCGAGGGAATTTTGCAAAATCCCTTCTTATTGTTTGCTTACGTTATCTAAAGAATACGCTGTCCAAATTTCAGCCAAAACAATGAAGCAGTTAACGATTTCTTATACGAACTGGCACCCCCTTTTATCCCACCTTGGATGTTGATTTTTGGGATAAAAAGAATGCAATATCTTTTTTTAGGACTCAATCTACCTCTGCGCCAAATTTTAGCTCAATAGAGTTAGCAGTTCTAAATTTCCCATACAAACTACGACCCCCCTTTACCCCCCCTTTAAAGTAAATTTCTGACATAAATACTATTTAATGTTCCTCAACACAATCCCAACAATCGTTTTACAAAATTTCAGCTCAATCGGTTCAGCGGTTACGGATTTGCATACAAACCTTTTTCGGGAATAATTCCCGTTTCCGGGGGAATTTTGCAAAAATCCCTTTTTATAGGTCGCTTACGTAACCTAAAAAATACGCTGGGCAAATTTTAGCTTAAACATAGAAGCGGTTACCGATTTCCCATTCAAACTTTGACCCCCCGTTATCTCGCCTTGGAGGTTGATTTCTGGGATAAAAAGTATACAATATCATTTTTTAGGACTCAATCTACCTCTGTATCAAATTTTAGCTCAATAGGGTCAGCGGTTCTAAATTTCCCATACAAACTTTGACCCCCCTTTACCCCCCCTTAAAAGTTAATGTCAGACATAAAAACTATTCAATGTTCCTCAACACAATACCAACAATCTTTTTACAAAATTTCAGCTCAATCGGTTCAGCGGTTACAGATTTGCATACAAAGGTTTTTCGGGAATAATTCCTGTTCCCGAGGGAATTTTAAAAAATCGCTTCTTATTGCACGATGAAATCTTTCAAGAAATACGTTGTCCAAATTTCAGCTCAATCCGTGGAGCCGTTTGGACTGTGCGTTGATAGCATAAAAGTGTATTAACGATTTTATATAATAAGAAGATTTTATAAGTAAATCTTTAGATTGATATAACTCTATTATTTAAAAAACGATTTAAATAAAACCAATACTATTTAAAAATTAGAGAAATTTGCAACGTTTAAGCGAAAACTGCATACAATTCGGTTGTGCCGTTTTATCACACATAAGTAATAACCTTTTTACATATTAAGCCTAATAAAACTACTCTGGTAAATTTTCGTTTATGGCCACATCGATAGATGGCGTATTTTTAGTTTGTCGCACTTTTTGCTTTTTGATTTTTTTGAATTGAATTTACTTTATATTCTATTACTTTTACTTCGAAATTTTGATGTAAATTAGGGGCGATGTGTCCGATATAAATGATTATTATTTATTTTATCATTTTATTTTACGTTTCCCTTGGAAAAATTGACAAAATGTTTTACGAATTAGATCGCGCAAGCGACTTTTTCGCGTCGTTTTGTTCATATGCGTATTTTCACAGTTCACCTTAGTAAAGGATCACAATGAATGGGGAGAAATTTCCATTCTTATTATATGTATGGATATTTTTTTATATGTAACTAAAAATTTACAGTTTTCGCAATTTTGCCTGTGCTTGTGATTTAAGACGTTGCTACGTACCAAATTTCAAGATTCTGAGTTAGCGGCAAGTACCCTGTAGGTTTTGATTTCCTTGAGACTACTCGAGTCCGAGTACTAGTCGCGAGTTAAAAAATATGGCTAAAATTGCTGTTTCTTTTGAATGCTTTGAGATAGAGGTTTGATTTTTTTACAGTTTAAAGGTATTATAGACCTTAGTTATTGATATGAATTTCAGTTTAATACCTGCACGCGTTCATGAGAAATAAGGTAGTACGTATGAAATTATTAAAAATATTTTTTTATATGATGTAACTAAAAATGTACAATTTTCGCAATTTTTCCTTTATCTGTGCTCTAAGGAGTTGCTTCGTGCCAAATTTCAAGATTCTAAGATCACGGGAAGTGCCCTGTAGGTTTTGATTTTTTGAGAGTAGTTGCGAGTTTAAAATTGCGACTAAAATTGCTGTTTCTTTTGAATGCGTTGACATAGAGGTTTGATTTTGTTACAGTTTAAAGGTATTATAGACTTGAGTATTTGATATGAATTTCAATTTAATACGTTTACGCGTTCATGAGAAAAGGGGTAGTAGGTATAAAATTATTCAAAATATTTTTTTCATATGATGCAAATTAAAATTTATAGTTTTCGCAATTTTTCCTTTATCTGTGCTCTAAGGAGTTGCTTTGTGCCAAATTTCAAGATTCTGGATTCACGGGAAGTGCCCCGTAGGTTTTGATTTATTTGGTAATGTTGAAAATTTGCTGAAATTTGCGACATATTCGACTATATCTTTTGATTGCGTTGGCCTAGAAGTTTGAAATTTTCACAGCTCTAAGAAGCAATAGACCTTAGTATTTCCTATAAATTTCAGCTTGTTACCTCCACTCGTTCCTGAGAAAAAGAGTCTTGACAGACAGACAGACAGACAGACAGACGGACAACAAAGTGATCCTATAAGGGTTCCGTTTTTTCCTTTTGAGGTACGGAACCCTAAAAAAGTGTGTCAAATCAGTAATAAATGTAGCAATTTAAATACATGTCAAACTGGATACAAAATGTGTCAATTTGAGAACAAAATGGGTAAAAGTGTGTCAAATTTTGGAAGAAATGAGTCAAAACAGGTAAATATGTGTCAAATTTTGTATGAAATGTGTCAATTTGTGTACAAAATGCATGAAATCATGAACAAAATGTGTGAAAAAACTCACCCCTTATCCTTAGCATGGACAGTAGCGCCAGTCTGCAGCAGTAATCTAACCGCGCGCGCCCGGTTGTACCCCGCAGCTAAGTGCAGTGGGGTGGAGCGTCGACCGTCGTGTGCGTGTACATTCACGTTTAGAGGTGTAAGGAGGGAAGCGAGTCGCTCGTCTGCGCCTGACCGGGCCGCTTCTAGAACGTCTGAGGCGCAGTATTCACCTGGGGAAGGGAAACCAAATATAGATATGAAGCTAAGCTTACTTGCTCTTCCAGTCACGCCATTTCTTATCAAAAAAAACTTTTTATAAAACTAGCTTTTATTATTATTACCATCTAGCACCATACAGTACATACAGGGTTGCGTAGTTTAATTACGGAGTTCCTATGACCTTCCAGCTCCATCATCAGAACAGTACCAGCACCAGCAGTCATAATAATATTGCACTATCATCCGATTTACACATGCATGCAAAATTTCAGTTCGATCGGAAACCGGGAAGTGGATCAAATTTAACTTGCAAGATTTGATTACAGACAGACAAACAGACAACAGATAGGTGCAAGTAAATAAAAGCTTGTAAAAAGTTGAAGCAAAACGCTTGGTACGGGCAGTTAGTAACGCCAATACTCTGATGTCCGTAGATGGGACGGGCTTGGTGGAATTAACTCATGTAACTCGTGCATACACTCTCTGAATAGAGTCCTATGGAAAAGTGATAAGCAGATGACCCTACTGCGGTGTTCAAGGCTCTGCAATCTTGATTATAAGCTTTTCATCACCCACTAGCTTTTTGGCCCATATTAAAAAAGAAAGAAAAATCATTTATTAGACGGCTTATGAAAACAACATAAAAAACAAGACAATCACAATAATATCAATACATAACAAGTGAAATTTTTAAAATACTATTTTAAAAACAAGCTTTTATTATTATGACCATAAAGTCCTCGTCAAGACAAATCAAATGAGCCCAAACTCGATGGGGTTACGTTGTTTAATTACGGAGTTCCTATAGCCACCTTCCAGCTCCATCATCAGATCAGCTCCATGTCATAATAATATTGCATTGTCATCCAATTTATGCATGCATGCAAAATTTCAGCTCAATTGGACACCGGAAAGTGGGTCAAATTTAACTTGCAAGATTTAATTACAGACAGACAGACAACAGACAAGTGAAAGTAAATAAAAGCTTGTAATGAGCATTCACTAAACCGCTGAATGGGAACTGCTTCAGCATGTAATGATTTTTACTTCTTTCGAGTAGGTATTTAGATTCACGGCATAAACTCACTTGTATTTACTTCGGCTTCGTGCCGACCGTTTCGATCCTGTACGAGGATCTTCTTCAGGGAGTAGCTGCGGTTACGCGCCGGCGTCCGCGCCCCGCGCCGCACTGTCCGCAGTCCGTTTATTTTCGAAGATGGACCTAAGACTTAAGCAAAAATCTTACCAGTAAGCACAGGTCTGGTAGCGGTGTCTGCTAAGTCCAATGGTGTCTTGCCTTCTGTGTTCCTTATGTTGGGGTCGGCACCATGTTGGAGTAATGCTGGAACAAACATCGAATATTTCAGCAGAAATCGAATTCGGTCTTTCTACCGCCTCGGTTATTCTACCGCCTGATTGCCATGCTTAGGAAGGAGGGCATTGTAGCTAGAGAAATTACTGGCGAACGAAGTAAGAAGACGAGCAAGACGCTCTCATGATGGTTAGAGATAACGCTGCCCATAATTAGTACAGTGCTACCCACGATTTTACTGCGCCTACGCTTTACTTGAGAGTCATAAGATGTTAAGACTCTTCAGCCCAGTCATTCCACTAGCTATAGTGCCCTCCTACCTGTGCACAGTAATGTTTGCACATTACTGCTTAGGAAATAGAATAACTGGCACTGTTGGGGTATCCACGTCAAGAGTATTTGTACTGTATTGTACATATACAAACATATGTCTTATGGCCGATGATAAACATCCTTACCTATACAAACATCGACCTTCCCTTTAGCAGCAGCCTCGTGCAACGGAGTGTACCCCCAGTTATCTCTAGCCGCGGGCGCCGCGCCGGCCGCCAGGAGAGCCCTAACTACATCAGCGTGTCCGAATGAACACGCGTTGTGTAATGGCTGTAAACCACCGTCATCTCGAGCTTGGAGCGCTGCACCCGCTGCTATTAATATCTCTACTACTTCTCTGCGACCGTATCCTGGAATTAATTTTGATTATTGATTAGACGAGTTAATATTGTGACATTTTTTTTATGTTATGAAGTAGAAGACTAGCAAGACGCTCTCCTGATGTTAAGAGATAACGCTGCCCATAATCAATACAGTACTACTTAGGATTTCACAAGGATGCGAAATTCTAGGAGCACTGAACCAACGCTCCTTACTCAAGTCATAAGATGTGTTAAAACACTTTAGCCCAGTAATTTCACTAGCTACAGTGCCCTCCTACCGAAGCACAGTAATGTTTGCACATCACTGCTCAGACGGTAGAATAACTGGCACTGTTGGGGTACCCACCTAGACAACCTCCTGCAAAGGAAGTCTACCCCCGGTAAAACTTATTTATATATGACTTCAGACAGATTAGAATTAAAAGGGAAGATATGGTATGTGCTATTGTATAGCTGAAGTAGGGCATGCTGCACAACATAACTGCTCCCTGTCTTTATTATTATTCTCATGCACAAGTAAGTTACATTACACTAGTGGGCGTTTTGTGGTAGTGTGTGTGGAGCTCTAATGAGCAAGACAGAGTCTTTAAGTTCTGTGTGAGCGAGACAGACTCAGGAAGTTGAAAAGTGTTGATTGTCATACTGAATTGTGTGCATGAACCTAATTGGGCCAGTACATTTGTGAGACACCTGTATACCTACCATATCTTCCCTTTTTATTTCAGTCAAAGGTGACTTTACAAAAAGGTAAAGTTTTCAATTCATCAAAATCTTTATTTTGTCAAAAATTCTCTTTAGTTTCAAAGAGTGGTCACAGGTGGCTCAGACAGTACATGGCTATTCATGGACTTACTGAGTTGGCATCCTTTTTACAAGCTTTTAATTACTTTCACTTGTCTGTCTGTCTACCTGTAGGTAATCAAATCTTGCAAGTTAAATTTGACCTACTTCCCGGTTTCCGATTGAGCTGAAATTTTGCATGCATGTATAAATCGGATGACAATGCAATATTATTATGACATGGAGCTGATCTGATAATGGAGCTGAAAGGTGGGCAAAGGAACTCTGTAATTAAACAACGTAACCCCATCGAGTTTGGGCTCATTTGATTTGTCTTGACGAGTACTTTATGGTGCTAGATGGTAATAACAATAAAAGCTTGTTTTTAAATTTCAATTGTTTAAATAAATAAATAAATATTTCAGGACATTTCACACAGCACCACCTAACCCCAAGCAGTATTACCAGCACCCCGATCACATAAAAACATTGACATAAGACTAGCAACAACCATCCCACTGTCAAGAGTAATTGACGTTTGTAAGAGCACAATGACATTGGGAGTAGCTGCACATTGTATGCAATGACAGCGCGAGTAGCAAGAGTAGCGTCTTGATATATGTCAGATTACTCTTGACAGTGGGACGGGAGTTGCTACTCTTAAATCAATGTCTTACTATGCTAAAGGGGCTGGGCAAAGCGTTGGTAGTTGGTTGTCTGTCTTAAGACTATCTATGTTCCATATTTTTTCCAAAGTAAACTATTTCTATTCGTAATTACACTTATTATAATGTACCTGTCACCTACTCAGAATACTCTGTATCTATTGCAGTAACTTCATTTTAACCCAATCGATTGAACAAACTTGATGTGAAAACAAAATTATCTACGAACTAAACAAAATCTTTTGTATTTGTAACAATGCTGGGATTTAGACTTTTTATATACCAATGGATTAAAAATTGATCATACCAGAGCGCTCCAAACAAAACAAACACAATGAACAATCCGTCAAAACTACAGAGCGTAACGAATTATGCAATTTAACGAAATTTATCACTTCCTGAGAACTGCCCTTTCACTTTTTTGTTTTCATACCGATATTTTCAAAACAAACAATAGAACATATGTTTTGTATGATCACACACCTGCAGCGAAGTGTAGAGGGGTAGATTTACGGCCAGCAGTGTCTCTAGCGTTCACATTTTGTGGAGTAATTAACTTCTTCACGCGGGCTGCATCGCCCGTTTTGCAAGCCTCGAAAAGCTCTCGTAGCGGGTCCGAAGGCGCGGGCAGAACGTCCAGCGCCGAACCGAGCATAGAACGGCGGCTCGACATTTCGATTTCGTAACAAACATCTATTATTTATTGTCGCGACGTATTTAAATATGCATTTTCGCGAATTTATCGAACAAAAACACGTACGCACAGCTGTAGAAGCTTGCACCTTTTTTGACAGCTGATTTTAGTGTTGCCAGGAGAATTATCAAACTACCGCAGTTTTTTTCTAAATTCGCATCTGTAGCTTCAAGCAGGCGAGAAAATATCTAAATTAAATACCTACAATCGACAAAGTCGGATCAAGCAATAAGAATTCAGATATTTTTTTAAATTTAGCATCTTTTGGTCGCTTCAAAGTGGCGGTCGCTTAAAAATAAATATGTGTTTATATTATATTAAAATAAATATAGTTTTATACGTTTTGCTGCGCCATCGTCTCTTTTTCGTGGGTTAAGGGGAGTTATTCCAAATCAAAATCGCCTCTCTTTTTGCTAACGTCTACTGAGGGCCTATTGGTTAATTCACACCCACTACGATTGATGACAACTTCTCTGTACATTACTGCGTTTGTTATATTTATATTACTCATATTAAATGAGGAGTTTTAAGCAAGAAATGTACACAATTTTGTTTATTTCTAGTGTTTTACATGTCGTTTTGCGATAGCCTATTGGCTATGGCAAAACGACACGACGATTGAACGACGATTTGGCCCTCTGTTAAATTTCAAAAAAAATTTTTTATTTTGAATATTATAACGATATCAGTACAAAATTAAATGTAACTTAATTTTATTTATTTTGCATCTTTTAGTATCAAAATTAACGCTTTCAGACCTGAGTTATTTTTTTCATCCTGTGGAATTGGTAAATTCCGTGGGTCTAAAGTAGGTATAGTAAGGAGACTATTAAAAAATAAATAAAATAAAAATTTAGTCTTCAACTATTCGGAAAATTTAGTTTTTCTTAATGTACATAAATGTGGACTCCCGTTCTACTTAGTATTAAGATTAAGGTATGCAATTTTTTTCATTGTAGGTAACTTATGTCTACAATTGTGCACGCCAGTTCTGAAAGGGTTAAATCAAATCAAAAACATTTATTCGCTAGAATACACACAAAATAATCGTATACAAAAGAATGCCGACAAGCGAGGGATGCAATCCCCGAGATCTACCGTCGGCTCTCACAGGGGCTGCTTCGTATGAATAAACCCCAAATACGGATGATGACAGGTCCCATAACAGGACACGGTTCGTTCAATAAACATTTCTTTGTTCTAGGGATTACAGACAGTCCCCTATGCAAAGCATGCGTGGAGGAGGAGGATATGTTTTTAAAGGTTATACGTCTTCTCTTTTTCGTGCAAAATCAACATGCATGACTAGTGACATCATGAGAAAATATTAGCAATCTCGCTTGTCACAAACATTAAAAAATGGCATGATGAGAATTTTTGAAAAAAATATTTATCAATATTGCTCCCCTTGCCATTTTTTAAATATTTCAAACTGAAAACACTTTTAAAATGTGTGCAATAATAATATGCAGGGGGCTGTTCTTAAATTTGTCAAATATTACGGGCGAGAGAGCGTCACTCGATATAATATATACGCTCTTAATTCATTTGTGTTTTCGCTGGTTTTATTTCGTAGCCGTAAACCTGTGTAAGTTAATGCAAAAAGTACTCTAAATTCTGGGAGATTTTCAATTCTGGCAATACTAACATAGACAATACATTTTTTTTGCCTCATATGGTACTACGCAATGCAGATGCATTTGCTATTATAAATTAAAGAATTTTATTATTTTCGTATCCATATATTATTATTTACAACAAAAACAACAATCTAATCAAAATTAAGTTTTTAACTAAATTGATTAAATTATGGTAAAAATCTATCTAAAATAAATAACTCTTGCGCTACATTTTTTTTTTAAATTACTAAAGCAATATTACTACAACCAAAAACAAAACGCAAAAATGTCTGACTTTTGTCTATGCTCATTAGTTGACGAAATCAAAATGGCGTCTTTCACAGGCTAGCGGCGCGTTTAGTGCATTTGTCTGGAACCGTTTTGTATTATCGTTATTGGATGAATTTTATAGTGAAAAAGACGAAAAGTGATATGAACAAATTGTGTACCAAGTGATATCATTACCTATCCACGGACTGTTTGGAATTGGATTCATAATTCATACGCTGGAGTTCTAAGGTATGCCCCTTTCACCTATCTAATTTATCCTGATAAATCGTAGAATTGTCGTTAAATTGATTGTTTGTAATGGGATAATGGTTAAGGAGCGCGTGGACAGGAAATATGTGAACGGAGTCGTTGTTTGGTTTAGTGGGTGAATCAGTAAAACTGGTTTTTTACGCGAGGTCTGCTCAGACGAGGCCGGGTCATCTTGGTTCCTCATTCAAGTCGCGCGTAGCGAGTGACGAGCGTGCGTGTCGCAAAACGTATTAATAAATAATAAGTTACGTGGTCAACTAGTAATTGAATTAGTCCCTGTGGGCGATTTCACTTCTGGAACTTGAAAACAGTGTGAAGTGTTTGTGTACGTTTTTCATTTTGGATTGCAGTGTTGTACCCGTTTTTTTTGCTTACTTGAGGTAAACACATGGTTGCTAGCTGAATGAATGATCTGTGCTACTCCATTTATCTATTTAAAAAGTTTAGAGGACAGTTTTTATCTAAGTAAAAATTTTAAGAATTCGCGAAATCTTATCCTACTAATTATTATGCGGAAGTTTATATGGATGTATGTTTGGTACTCTTTCATGCCTAAACATTTATTTATCTAAAATTTGGTATGTAGGTATGTTGCTTAGTCTCAGGAATATGCTTAGAAAGCAGCCTTGTTGCTGTTAATAATAAAGCAATTATATTATTATTACCTATATTTAGACTTAACTGTCCCACCGCTGGGAAAATTCCTTCCTGAAATTACTCCATTCCTATCTATTTTTACCACAGTTACCTCTGTAAAAATGGCAATAAAAGTATTTTATTTTTCTCTCATTTTTAAAAGCAATATTATCCATTAATTTTGTCCTTAAATATATTAACTTAAACAGATAACTGCAGAAACTCAATTTTACAGGAACCTATACCTAGACCTATTTTTCGTTAGTAGCATTTGTTCCAGAAACCATAACTTTTAAGATGCACAACTTTTTATTTATGTATCACAAAAAAATGAGTAGATGTAACTATTTGTATCTAAAGAATTGGAATATGAAATAAAAGCAAAACGATTATCCGTTTATTCGCTGGGGATGGCGATATTAGGTAATTATTCATGTAATACAAGTAACACAACTTAATAATTATTTATGTACATTTATATTATGTATGTCCTTTTAAATACATCTATTTTTTATAATTCCAATGAAAAATTGTGTAATTGAATTACTTACCTATTAGCAAATTGACGTAATACATTTTAATTGCATAATTTTTAAAATTAAATTCATTACTAAACGACCTTTAGAATAATAATAATTCAGGAACAAATTCTATAATTAATTTGCATAGTACTTGACTAATTATTCAATACTAATTATTTAACAATTTTTGTTTCCTCTAGGTAGAAGAGAATTTACAAAAAGTAAATTTGGAGAAATTAATGCTTTAAGTTGAAAAAATTGTGCATATTTCAATGGCTTGTTTTTGCTGTGATAATTTATTAAATTCAACACATATTTTACAAGCTTTTATTTAATTTCACCTGTCTGTTGTCTGTCTGTAATCAAATCTTGCAAGTTTAATTGGCCAACTTCCCGTTAACGGATTGAGCTGAAATTTTGCATGTATGTATAAATCGGATGACATTTTAATTCGTCTTGACGAGTTCTTTGGTGCTGGATGGTAGTAATAATAAAAGCAAGCCGTGTTAAAGAGCGACATAATAAAAGCATGTTTTTAAAAAGTTTTTAAAAATTTAACTTGTTTTCTTTGTAAATTTGATTAAAAACGTGAAAGATACACCGCATCAAAGTGGTTTTTTGGGAGTAAGACATTACTGACCAATCATCTATCCCCACTGAAAAACTGATAAGGACCTATAAAAGGAAATCGAGCTTGTCAACATCCCTATTAACCCTTTAACCGCCACCGTCGTATATATCCGACAAGCCTGTTCTGTTACGTAACCGCCAGAGTCGTATATTTCTGACTGCACTTTAATGATACGACATCAATAACCTTAAATATTAGGCAACACTTTTATTGTAGGTATTTATAATTCAAAAAACTTGCCTGGCGCTAGGGGCACGACAAGTGATTTTAAGTCTGGTGGTTAAAAGGTTCAGCTGATATTTGGTAGGTATCACTACATAGAATAAAATAAAGTTGCTTCCCGTGTCTGTCCCTATGTATTATATCTTTTTATTTATTTATTTATTTATTATTAAGGGCCGCCGACAAAAAAACACCTTAAACTCTAGTGACAATAACATTGTTTGTACAAAACACCTAGGTGTTTTCTCAATTAGGGGAGGCCTCAGCATTTGCGATTGGAAAACATGTTGACCTTAAAATTAAATTTAAAAAAAAAGAGAATGAATGTTATGGGAAACAAAACTATGGATAAGAATAATGTAAAAAAAAGAGAGAATAACAAAATAAAAATTGTTAGATATTATCAGACCCTTTTTCTTCAGATGTACAAGTTGGTATTGCATCTGAAGAAAAAGATTCCATTACATTTTTTCGGAACTGCATTAATGAGTCACCAAATAGATCGATTTTTGGAGAGGACTTTATTAGTGAATTATATTCACGGCATATTCTAATAATTGGCGAGTTAAGCCCAAGGTTTGTTTTACAGGTGGGAGTAAAGAAAATATTGGTTATAGGGTATCTAGGTAGTCGTGAAGGGACGGTGTAGTGGATGTGCTGTGTAATGTCAACAGAGTCGAGTTGTCCGTTTACGGTTTTGTGTAAGAAAAGTAAGTCATTTAGTTTACGACGTTTGCGGAGAGATAGCATCTTAAAATATTTTAGCCTGTCATCATAAGATTTTCGGTAGTAAATACTTTTGTAGTTGTAACTGATGTGTCGTGTAAAGTGTCTCTGTATGTTTTCAATTCTTTGAGAATGAACTGCATAAAACGGATTCCAAATAGTGCTAGCAAACTCTAAATGGCTACGAACCAAAGCATTATAAAGTATTAAAAGTGTCTTATATTGCTTGAAACCCTTTGTATTACGTTTTATAAATCCTAGCATTTGCGCAGATTTTTTCACTATTATGTTTGTGTGTGAAATGAAATTTAACTTACTATCTATTGTAACACCTAAATCGCGAATTTCATCGACGTTCTGTAAATTTACATTATTTATATTATATGTCACACAATAGTTATTAATTTTTTTCTTGGAAAATCTGATATGGTAACATTTGTTGGTATTTAAAGACATAGAGTTTGCAATACACCAATTTTGAATGTTGTTAAGATCTCGTTGCAGAAGAACTGTGTCGTTAAATGATTCTATTTTTCTATATAATTTTAAGTCGTCTGCAAAAAGTAAACATTTACTGTGTTGTATATTATTAACGATATCATTAATAAATATTGAGAAAAGTATCGGCCCAAGATGTGAACCCTGGGGATCATCTTCAAAACTACACAACGGATTTTGATGCAGTTTTCATTAATAGATAGAGTGATTCAAGAGGAAGGTTTATATGTATAATACATGCGTAATATAGTAGAATAACACTGATAATTTTTTATTAAGCGTGACGAAGTGCGTGCCGGTACACTAGTATAATCTAAGTCACGGAGACCATGGAATAAAACCACTGAGTGCAGCTAATGTACATAAATACATTAGCTATGTCATCACCATCTCCCTGCCCTTATCCCACATTATTTTTGAGAATTAGGAGAAGACCCAAAACATCCTAAAATATTAGAAGAATCGGACGAGTTTTGGTTGGGTCACTGGGCTCATACCATTCAAGACATGCTTCATCTATGACCAAACTCTCGCTCAATGCCCAAAAGGGTAGAGAACAGGATGACTAGAAAAAATATCCCACATTATGTAGTCTCGTCACAACACTTTCTCCGATAATAACTATGCATAATAGCAATGTAATAAGATATAGGTAATTGTGTCATCGTAGAATTTGTTTTGGCGTGAGTTGTGCATTTTTGATTTATAATTAATTAATTCTATTTAAAGATAGTATTGAAAGTCAATGCCAATTAAGCTACAATTTTATCTTGGAAATACTTAACTATTACCTATATTATAAAGATATTCTGGTTTTATCCTAGTACATTTGCTATATTATGATGTACCTACCTACTAGCTGCGCCCGGTGGTTTTACCTGTTGCCTATGTGTTATGCCAGGATCTAAGCTATCTCTATACCAAATTTCATCTCAATCTGTCCACCCGTCTAGGCGTGAAGAAGTAACAAACATACATCCAATCATTCTAGACACACATACACTCACACACACACATCACACACACACACACACATCCACATACACACACACACATCACACACACACACACACACACATCACACACACACACACACACACATCTCACACACACATCTCACACACACACACACACACATATCACACACACACACACACACACACACACACACATCACACACACACACACACATTTACAACACACATAAATAATAAACTTGAAAGTTTGTAAGAATGAATGTTTGTTTGAATGTCTGGATGTGTGTTTGTTACTCTTTCACGCCTAAACGGGTGCACCGATTGGGCTGAAATTTTGTATAGGGATAGCTTAGACTCTGGAATAACACATAGGCTACATAAGTACTGCGGGTAAAACCGCTGGGTGCAGCTAGTTATCCATAACGCAAGAATGTTATCTTGACACGCGTTATCAGTAGATAGTGTGATAATACCTAATAGAATTGGACATGTTCAAGATGTTACATATTTTGCGGTGAATTTTTAAAGTGGACTATATATCTTTGACGCAATATAATACATTATATACATAATCCTCCTTCTTGAATCGTATTCCCCATTACTGGGGATCGTAACCCACATCTCTCAGGATGCGATCATAAATGATGGAGCGCCATCTGGAACGGTTGGAAGCGATTCTTATAGCTTCGTGCACTGGAGTGTCGAGAGTGGTGCGGATCTGGTCAGACCAAGGTAAAAGGGGAGGGGATGAAAATATGACGAATGATAGTGTAGAATGGAGGAGAAAAACGTGTTGTGCCGACCCTACTTAGTGTGAGATAAGGGCAGGAAGATGATGATATTTTTTTACTTTGACATCAAAGCTAGTCTAAATATATAAAAGGAAAGAGTGACTGATTGACTGACTGATCTATCAACGCACAGCCCAAACCGCTGGAGGGATTGATCAAGTTGAAATTTGGCATACAGATAGGTTTTATGGCTTAGACGTCCGCTAAGAAACGATTTCGCCGTGCGGGCAAAGCCGCGAGCGTAAACTAGTCTAGTATAAAAAATAACATCCCTATAGGTACATATTATACTCACAGTACGACCAAAGCACCACCGCGCGTATAAACCGCGAAAAGTAGTGAAATTGATCCGACCTCGACCGCGTGAACTTGGCATAATATGCCAGTGCCATGTGGGTCCGGCAGTTTATTACGTAGCGACAGAAAAATAACATGCGCAGGCAAAGAAACCTAAAAAATCTTTGTAAATAAATGGCATAAACTTATATGTATTTACTTCGGTTTCGTGCCGACCGTTTCGATCCTGTACGAGGATCTTCTTCAAGCAGTAGTTCAAGGAGTAGAGCTTGTTCAGTAAGAACCTATTCACTCTTGATTTGAACAAACCCACGTTATACGCATACGGGAAACACTGACGATGCGAAGGTAGCGAGTAAAATACACGTACATAAAAAAACCCAAAGTTGCTTAGAACCAATTTTCATCCCTAATCGGGGGTAGTCTTCCTTAGCAGAAAACCGACTAGTTAACCTAACCTAACAACAATTTTTTTATAACATTCAGAATTCAGTACAACACTTAATTCCAGTATCATCCATAAACAACTCTAAGACTCTAATCAATTATAAAGTTTAAAATCAAAGTGTAACATCGTCAGGTCATCTGTTTCCGTGGAGTCATAAACACAGGCAAAAATAGCGCAAAATCTAGACGTAGCGTAAACAATCACGTAAGCGGTGCGTATTAAATAACGTACAGAAGGCGAGCTCTCGCAGGATACCATTGATTGTCATTGAAATTTGGTAACTAGAGACTGTGTTATTACAAAACATGGAGGGTTATACCAGGACTAAACCATGTCCTTAGCAAATAATTGACATGAGTTAATCCTATCGCAAGTCCTCGGTTGTTTATGAAATACCTAATAGATGTGCCCAGAGGTTTCACCCGGTGAATAGTAGCCTATTTGTTATTCCAGGATCCATATTTTCTTTTATACTAAATATCAGCCCAATCGGTTCAGCTATTTAAGCGTGAAGAGGTCACGACCACTTAAAAACACATCTATTAGTTGAAGTAGATGATCGTAACAGTTCATAACAATTTCTTCTAGACTCCTAGAACTTTTCGTAAGCCACTATTGTACGTTTCAAAAAACCTCTCTGACTAGCTCAGAAATGTATAAAGTTTCGTGTGAATTAAAAGTACACAAAACCGGGCTTCTGTAGTTATTTATTTTTTATGAAAATGGTGTATGTTATAATGATGAACTGTTATGACCGACGGAATTTCGAGAAGACTTCTGTTATCACAAAAATAACTTATTTTGCTTACAGTTTCAAATTTTGTTCCTGTGATCTTTTAACAGCTTAGAATAAAGCTGGGATCGTTTTAGCTTGCACGATATAATATATGTACTAATGACAAGTGATGAGCGCTGTTGGGCCTAAAATAATGATAAATAAATTGGAGTAAAAATTTAGGCTCACAAAATCTTACTAAAATTATAAACGTAAAAGATTGTAAGAATGGATGTCTGGATGTTTGTTACTCTTTCACGCCTAAACGGGTGGATCGATTGAGCTGAAATTTGGTATAGATATAGCTCAGACCCTGGAATAACATGTAGGCTACATAAGTACTACGGATAAAACCGCTACTATCTATATAAAACTGAATGTACTTTCCTAGGGATCTTCCGTGATTCATCGACGATCGCATCCGCACGCACCATCAGGTGGGATGTGAACGTAGGTCTATTTAGGGCTTGAACACAAAACTGCGATGCGACGTCGCATCGTAAAAATCTGCGAGCTCGCACTACGCGTCGCAAGAACTTGCGAATTGGTCACCCTGGAAGACGCCCCATAAAATCGCATCGCAGCAATTCGTGTCGTAATTTTTTGCGTTGCGAATTCGCATCGCAGTTTTGTGTACAAACCCTTAGTATACAAAAACCTCCTTCTATAAGTCGGCTAAATACGCACACGTAGACGCCGCGCCCGCATTCGTAAACTCATAAATGTAATCAAATACGAGTATTTTGTCTAAGGTAGGGCTAGTGCAAATAAAAAGTTTAAACTCGGATGGCTCGCGAATAGGACGGCCTTGTGAGAGCCGGTTTATTCAATAGGTTAGTTAATGGACTTCTGTTTATTGAGAAGTGGACCCGCGCGCACTTTGTAGCGCTTAACAGAAAATTATCAGTGTTTGCAACTTGCAACATATAGGATGGCCCAAAAACCTATAAATTGTGATTTGACTCTGACATTGTATAAGACGGATGAATCTTCCGCTTGAATCACTATCTACTCGTATTTAAAGAAACCACATCAAAATCCATTGCGTAGTTTTAAAGAACTGGGGCAGACAGACTTTTAAGTCCTAAACAGCGGTAATTTTCTACAGATTCGGTAAAAAAGAAATAGTTCAAGTCTGGGGATATGAGATAGTTTTTATCACTCAGGATAAAATACTTTTTAAAACACCGCGGGGCGTTAATCATTTAGTTATTTTGTCTATCTTACTAATCTTATAAACGTTAGAGTTTGTAAGGATGTCTGGATGCATGTTTGTTACTCTTTCACACCTAAACAGGTGGACCGATTGACCTGAAATTTTGTATGGAGATAGCTTAGATCCTGACTAACACATAGGCTACAGGTACAGCGAGAAAAACCGCTGGGCGCATCTAGTCTTTATATATGTTTCTAAGTTGTTTATTGAGTAAGGTTTATACTTAATATTATAGCTATTACTATTTTCTTAGCAATGATAATATAATAATTACAATATTGTTAAAGAGAGGTAAAAATGTTTGCAAATCGCGCGGTGAAAATAGCCGTAAGCGCTACGATACCAGCATTTTATGTCACTTTCACACCGTCGTACATCCGTAACGTGTTGGACGTTCATACTTCCGTCATAGTGGTCCCTGCCCATTGACGGCTTTCCTTTCGACAGATTTCCCGAGCGGATTTTTATTTATATACAGCGATGTAAGAAGACGAGCAAGACGTTCTCCTGATGGTAAGTAACGCTGCCCATTATAATAAGTGCTACTCAGGATTTTACAATGTAAAATTCTACGTGCGCTGCGCCAACGCTTCTTAAGAGTCATAAGACTCCATCTGTTGCTCTTCCAGCTCCCTCGTAGGGGGTGGTGGGAATGGGTCTGGGGGATGATCCCCTTTGCCCAGGCTTCAATGCAGAGGGCATCTACCCTCAGGTCACTGGCGGCCGCCGGAGTCGACTGTCGTTTCCGGGCGCCTCACGGCGGCTCTGCTGCGGTGGACCTACGCTGCGTCGTTCTCCTTGGGGAAGAGCACGTCACGCGACAGTGGACGTCATAACTCTTCAGCCCAGTAATTTCACTAGCTACAGTGCCGCCCTCCTAACGAAGCACAGTAACGGGAATTACCTAACGGAGCTAGTACGTTTGGCAAGAGCTGATTCTGAAGAGTCTTTCTATTGTCAGCCTATGTGATAACTTTAAGAGCACAATGACATTGGGAAAGCTGCAACGTGTCAAGCATGACGTGTAGGCCCTTGTATCATGGCAAGACTAGAACTCCCATGCCAAACGTTCACGAAAGTAGGATCTATGGGGTGTCAGTTCAAGTCTTGACTTGTCTTCGGGGTTCCGCAAAATCCCTCTGTGCTACAATGGTTAAGAGTCTTCTTTCTATTGTCACCCTTGACAACCCTGTAAGAGCACAATGTCATTGGGGAAAGCTGCAAAATCACAGACTTGATAGTGGCAAATGCATTAATCGTGTGTTGCCAAAGTTGAAGAGGGAAAAAAATCTCTTTGTAATAACAGTGGGAATAGCAAGAGGTTACTCTTGACGAGATCAAGAGTTCATTAGTTTTCACAGGTGGCATCGTATGCTACCAATGTAAGACGTTAATACTTTCGTCATAGTGGTCCCTGCCCATTGACGGCTTTCCTTTCGACAGATTTCCCGAGGGGAATTACCTAAATTCAGTTTACTCCTTAGTGAACTCGTAATAAACCTTTCAGATATATTTGTCTAGTTATTGTCGTAAAAATAAAACCGAACAAGTGCAAGTCAACTCGCCCACCGAGGATTTCGTACAAAAAAATTGATCGATTGAGTTGAAATTTGGTATAGCGATAGTTTAGACCCTGGAATAACATAGGCTATACAGTACAGCGGGTAAAAGCGCTGGGCGCAGCTAGAACTGAATAAATTTGAGCCAAGGCTGTAGTATATCTTTGCAGTGAACTCTCAGTTACTCAATAAGAGATGGTCAGGTGGTAACATTCCGATCTATTCATAGTAAATGTCAGATGCATGAATAATTCATGATGATACGTCACTGTGGTATTTAGATTTTTTTTTGCCAAGACGAGCAAATCCGGTGCCTGATTGCAACCGTCATGATTGCACATGTTGTTGTTGCATTACTGTGCACAGGAAGGAGGGCACTGTAGCTAGTGAAATTACTGGGCTAAAGAGTCTTAACATCTTATGACTCTTGAGTAAGAAGCGTTGCGTTGGTGCAGTACTCCTAGAATTTCACACCATTGTGAAATCCTAAGTCAGTGTACTGATTATGGGCAGCGTTATCTCTTAACATCAGGAGAGCGTCTTGCTCGTCTTTTACTTCATCACATAAAAAAACATATCAGACACAGGGCCACCCAGCTGATCTGATGATGGAGCTGGAAGGTGGCCATAGGAACTTCGTAATTAAACTACGCAACCCCATCGAGTTTGGGCTCGTTTGATTCGTCTTGACGAGTACTTTGGTGCTGTATGATAATAATAATAAAAGATTGTTTTTAAAGAGTTTATTTTTTAATTTCACTTGTTTTTATTTTATTTTTAAAGATTTTCTATTGTATTTGTGGTGATCAATAAAGTGTTTACACAACAACGGGAATGCACCCTACATTGAAGCACTATTGCAAGTCTATTTAACTTTTTTTAGGGTTCCGTACCTCAAAAGGAAAAAACGGAACCCTTATAGGATCACTTTGTTGTCCGTCCGTCTGTCTGTCTGTCTGTCTGTCAAGACCATTTTTCTCAGGAACGCGTAGAGGTAACAAGCTGAAATTTATAGGAAATACTAAGGTCCATTGCCTCTTAGAGCTGTGAAAATTTCAAACTTCTAGGCCAACGCAATCAAAAGATATAGTCGAATATGTCACAAATTTCAGCAAATTTTCGACATTACCAAATAAATCAAAACCTACGGGGCACTTACCGTGAACTCAGAATCTTGAAATTTGGTACGAAGTTACTCCTTAGAGCACAGATAAAGGAAAAATTGCGAAAACCATAAATTTTTATTTGCATCATATGAAAAAAATATTTTGAATAATTTTATACCTACTACCCTTTTTCTCATGAACGCGTTAACGTATTAAATTGAAATTCATATCAAATACTCAAGTCTATAATACCTTTAAACTATAATAAAATCAAACCTCTATATCAACGCATTCAAAAGAAACAGCAATTTTAGTCGCAATTTTAAACTCGCAACTACTCTCAAAAAATCAAAACCTACAGAGTACTTCCCGTAAACTTAGAATCTTGAAAATTGGCACGAAGCAACTCCTTAGAGCACAAATAAAGGAAAAATTGCAAAAACTGTACATTTTTAGTTACATCATATAAAAAAATATTTTTAATAATTTCATACTTACTACCTTATTTCTCATGAACACGTGCAGGTATTAAACTGAAATTCATATCAAATACTAAGGTCTATAATACTTTTAAACTGTAATAAAATCAAACCTCTATCTCAACGCATTCAAAAGGAACAGCAATTTTAGCCGCATATTTTCAAACTCGCAAGTACTCGCAAGGGAATCAAAACCTACAGTATATAATATTATACCCACTTTTCCTTAGGGTTCCGTAGAAACCCGTAGGTTTGTACGGAACCCTCGGTGCTCGAGTCCTACTCGTACTTGACCGGTTTTATTTTCTATTTTAACACTCTACCGAGAACACATCACGCGATTCGTGGTCAAAGGCTAACCTATAAAAAAAACAAGTGAAATAAAAAAAACTTTTTAAAAACAAGCTTTTATTACTATTACCAACTATCACCATAAAGTACTCATCAAGACGAATCAAATGAGCCCGAACTCGATGGGGTTGCGTCGTATAATTACGGAGTTCCTACAGCCACCTTCCAGCTCCATTATCAAATCAGCTCGATGTCATAAAAATATTGCATTGTCATCCGATTCGGGATTAAAAATTGCAGCTTAATTGGACACCGGGAAGTGGGTCAAATTAAACTTCTAAGATTTGATTACAGACATACAGACAACAGATACGTGAAAGTAAATAAATAAACAAGTGAAATTTTAAAAATACTTTTTAAAAACAAGCTTTAATTATTATTATCGTCTTGTATCATAAAGTACTCGTCAAGACGAATCAAATGAGCCCAAACTCGATGGGGTTGCGTTGTTTTATGACGGAGTTCCTATGGCCACCTTCCAGCTCCATCATCAGATCAGCTCGATGTCATAAAAATATTGCATTGTCATCCGATTTACACACGCATGCAAATTTTCAGTTTAATTGGAAACCGGGAAGTGGGTCAAATTAAACTTGCAAGATTTGATTACAGACAGACAGACAGACAGACAACAGACAGGTGAAAGTAATATAAAGCTTGTAATAAATGCTTCTAATAACAAGAAACGTTAAAACCTCCTATAAATAAAAAAAAATCGCCTATATTTAGCTCTAAACTCCAAGTCAACATTTCAAAGTGTACTCGTCAAAGGTGTGCCTAGTTAACGTCGTATTTCCTCGTTTGGACCTCGGTCCTCAGTTATGCAAGCACGGGGCTTCCTACTTTTAAACTATTATGTTTACTATGCGATAACGGTAATGGTTGGAAATTATCTTTTAAAATTATCCAGCTTTAAAATATACATATAATAATAAAGCCATATAGAGAAGGGTGAAAAACACGCTTTGGGTGCGGCGGTTTTCTAACTACGAGCTTTTTATTTTTTTTTTATTCACAAAATCCACAGGTCTTAATACATAAATAATATAAAACTTATGAATATACCTTAAACCTAATAACGGATTTATATTTTATAAAAAAAAATATAAAAAAAAATTACATTTTATTTACTTTCACCTGTCTGTTCGTCTGTAATCAAATATTGCAAGTTTAATATGACCCACTTCCCGGTTGAGCTGAAATTTTGCATTTTGTGTGTATAAATCGGATAACAATGCAATATTATTATGACATGGAGTTGATCTGATGATTGAGCTGGAAGGTGGCCATAGGAACTTCGTAATTAAACGAAGCGACCTCATCGAGTTTGGGCTCATATTATTCCTCTTGACGAGTGCTTGGGTGCTGGATGGTAAACGGTAATAATAAAAGCTTGTTTTATAAAGTTTTTTAAATTTAACTTGTTTAATCCAAATTACACAGAATAGCAGTTCGGTTTTTAGTGTTTTTTAATTACTTTTCTTGTTTTCTTATTCACTACGAGTGAATATGTTCAGTAGTGTAGTGTATAGTTCAGTAGTAGTGATAATATGTTCAAAGGATTACAGACACACAAAGAAAGTCGTAATTTAATGATCAGTTCGAATCACAGCTTGTTTCTTTACATCAAAGGTGTAAGAAATTTGTCAACGGAAGTGGCCACTCTGTCTCATCATCCGGCGCACCCTAACTTAATTATAAAAAGCTACTTTGGTGGTAAAAATAAATGCTTGTAAAATAGATGTCTCTAAAGCGAGCACTCTTCAATAGGTAATAGTGTAACAAGTGAATTAAATTAAAAATTTTAAAAAAACCCCCAACGCAATACGTAATTCACAATTCTTTTGATGGCGGCCATCTTGGATTTTAAATTTTATATAGTGGGCTGTATTCTACTCGTTAAGCCCTTTCATTTGATACCCATATTGAGGGGGTCATGGAAGAAAAGAATAATCCGCCATTTTGTAGCGGCGGCCATCTTGGACCGATTTCCACCAAACATGGCTAAAAACACTCTCGACTTACTCTACTTTCAAACAAAAAAAACTAAATCAAAATCCGTTCATCCGTTTGGGAGCTACGATGCCACAGACAGACACATACACACACACACACAGACAGACAGACAACAGACAGACAGACGGACAGACAGATAGACACGTCAAACTTATAACACCCTGTCGTTTTTGCGTCGGGGGTTAAAAATTAGAAATGGTCATTGAATGCAACCTCACATAACATTATCAAAAGTGAAAAAAAAAATCGGACAGCGATAAACGTTTGTCATATGAAATTTTAAAACATTTCGGCGCGCGATCCTTTGTCTTGCACGATATTATGACGAATTTATAAACGTAAATTTGTAGAATTTACTTCTAACAATATTTCTTGTTTAAATTTTAGGTAAGTTTAAAGTGATGTGCAAACATTACTGTGCTTCGGTAGGAGGGCACTGTAGCTAGTGAAATTACTGGGCTAAAGAGTCTTAACAACTTATGACTCTTGGGTAAGAAGCGTTGGTGCAGTGCTCCTAGAATTTCACATCTTTGTGAAATCCTTAGTAGCACTGTACTGATTATGGGCAGCGTTATCTCTTAACATCAGGAGAGCGTCTTGCTCGTCTTCTACTTCATCACATAAAAAAACAGTCCGTTGTCTGTCTGTCTGTAATTATTTATTATTTAATTATTCAGCACAGCGCTTGGACTAACTTAATGCTAAAGTAGCATTTTCTACCAGTTGATCTGTTCCTGGAAAAAATCTCTTAACATCAGGAGAGCGTCTTGCTCGTCTTCTACTTCATCACATAAAAAAAAAAGTATTTTCAGTAGCAGCAGATTCACAGCAATTTAACTTAACAATAAAAGTAACAAATTTGTCGAAGGAAGTACCCACTCTGTCGGCTGGTCACATCCTCCGGCGCACCCTCGATCAAACTTAATTATAAAACACCATTTTGAAGGTAAAAATAGACGTCTCTAAAGCAAGCGCTCTGCTATAAATACGAGGTATAAGTCTGTCACAAACGACAAAATAAAATTCTATGACTTTATATTTTAAAGGTCTTATGTCGGCGCGTGATCCGTGTTCTCATACGCTATGATTTTTTAACAAGTAAAATTAAAAAAATACTTTTTAAAAACAAGCTTTTATTTTTATTACCATCTAGCACCATAAAGTACTCGCCAAGACGAATCAAATGAGCCCAAACTCGATGGAGTTGCGTCGTTTGATTACGGAGTTCCTATGGCCACCTTCCTGCTCCATCATCACAGCTCGATATCACAAAATTTCAGCTTAATCGGATACCAGGAAGTGGGTCAAATTAATCTTGTAAGATTTGATTACAGATAACAGATAGGTAAAAGTAAATATAAGCTTGTAAAATATAAATTCAGCAAGACGGCCAGTTGTTTACCTCTAGGTTTTAAGATTGTTTTATGCTTAGAACTAGTTGTTGTAACTTGGTATGCAATTAACTGTTATCCTATTCGTTTACGGGGGGTAGACTTCCTTTACAGGAGGTCGAATAGGTGGGTAGTGGGTACCCCAACAGTGTCAGTTATTCTACCGCCTGAGCGGTGTGCAAACTGTGCTTCGGTAGGAGGGCTAGTGAAATTACTGGGCTGAAGAGTCTTAACATCTTATGACTCTCAAGTAAGAAGCGTTGGCGCAGTGTTACCTATGTAAAATCCTGGGTAGTATTGTACTAATTATATAGGTAGCGTTATCTCTTACCATCAGTCATTGTAGCGTCCGTGGCCCAGTGGTCATACCTCCGACTTGTAAGCCGGAGGTCCTGGGTTCAAATCTCAGTGTGGCAAAGATTTTCGCCTGGACGCTACCGTGTTTCGGATGGCACGTAAAACTGTGGGTCCCGGCTGTTTCCTATAAGATGTGTAGGAGGCAGTCGTCAGGTCATGTTGCAGGCCTTGTAGGAATCTCGGCGACCTGAAACTGCAACATATAGGTTGGCCACACGACCTATAATTTGTGATTTGACGCTGACAGTGTAAGTAGGGTAACCTGTTCTGTTGGAGTATAAACCCCAATTATTATCAGGAGAGCGTCTTATTCGTCTTCTTACTTCGTTTAAAAAAAACTAAAATCGTAAACTTTTTATTCATAGTCAATCACACATTTTTTTTAAAACACTGAGTGGCACTGTGTCTGATACCTATAGGCAATCATGATGCTTACCATGTATCACGCACCTGATTTGCTCTTCTTGTCACAAAATAAAAACATGTTTGCTCTTTGTTCCAAAATAACAAGTGAATTAAATTAAAAATTTAAAAAACCCCCAACGCAATACGTATTTCACCATTTTTTGTATGGCGGCCATCTTGGATTTTAAATTTTATATAGGGGACTGTAATCTACTCGTTAAGCCCTTTCATTTGATACCCATATTGAGGAGGTCGTGGAAGAAAAAAGTAATCCGCCATTTTGTAGCGGCGGCCATCTTGGACCGATTTCCACCAAACATAGCTAAGAACACTCTCGACTAACTCTACTTTCAAACAAAAAAAACAAAATCAAAATCCGTTCATCCGTTTGGGAGCTACGATGCCACAGACAGACACATACACACACACACACACACACACACAGACAGACAGACAGACAGACAGACAGACAGACACGTCAAACTTATAACACCCCGTCGTTTTTGCGTCGGGGGTTAAAAACATGTTTTCGCATTTATAATATTAGTAGGCGTAGTAAAAATAGAATTGCAAATCTGTGGAAAAAGTAATTCAGTATGTCAGTAGACTTGATTTAGTGACACAGTTTTCCTATCAAATGCCTTAGAGGAAAACTAATAATAACGTAAAGTGTCCTTCCTTATGATTCATCTAACATTTAACTTTTTTTTAAATATTCCAACAGAACAGCTTACACTGTCTGTCAATGTCACTGGCAAAAAGTTCACCTGGATGCTATCGTGTTTCGGAAGGCACGTAACACTGTAGGTCCTGGCTGTTTCCTATAAGAAATGTAGGAGGCAGTCGTCAGGTCATGTTGCAGGTGTAGTAATCTCGGCGACATGAAACTGCAACATACAGGTTGGCCACACAACCTATAATTGTCATTTGACTCTGACAGTGTAAGTAGGGTAACCTGTTCTGTTGTAGTATAAACCCTAATTATTATAATCCAAGGGATCTGAATGGGATAGATGGCCCTAAGAGAGGATAGAATGGGAAAATTTCAAGACTACACCCAACGTGGACTTGAAAAAATTCGAATATCTCTTACTTTTCTCCTAATAAACCGTACAAGACCATGGCCCTCTGTAAATATTCACAATTAAGCCTAAGGACTTAGATATACACCAATTAAACCCAAGCGACGCTCGCTGAGAGTCAATTGAATCTGTGCGTGGTGCTATTACATAGGCGGAGGCGATTTGAACGTAGAAAGTTGATTGAAATCTAATCACTGGGCGTAGGGTCATGGCTAACATGGGTTAGTCCACTGCTGGACATAGACCTTCATGCTGGACATATGCCACCAACTCAGTCGTCCGTTTTTCTTCTCCAACCACTCTCTAGCGACTTTCCGGATATTGTTACCTCATCTCGTCATCACTAGGTGTACCGAGGAATTTTACTGCTAAAATTTACTGTATGTGTTATTCTAGCTTATGATATAGGGTACATCCCGCCAAATTTTGGTCCAATCGTTGCCCAAATGGACGACAAACATTAAATTAACATTTCACACACTCTCTTTTAGTTGAGAATATCAGAAATCAGAAGAGTAAATTTGGACGACATGAACGGGCAGAAAATTTAATTGATAGATTTTTCTTGCTAGTCTTTTCATAGAGGTGCTTTGCAAACGAACGGTAGATTATTAAAAATGTAAAATTGACTTGCAAAAGTGCTCCATTGTAGCCTATTTAAATAAATGAATTTTGAGTTTGATTTACGTTGCGGTGCGGCCGGTTTTAAAGCTCTTCTCTCGTAATTCCGTCTCGCTATAAATTGACTCTCCTTCTATAACTTGACCCAAACCGCTAGTCCCAGAATGATGTCACCATTGACTAACAACTAACATAGCGGGTACGTCATGTGTATTTAAGCTTAGCACATACATAGTTTTACATTTAGCACCGATTTACAATATTATGACTAAATGATAACATTTTTGACGTCATACCTCTTGTATTAGGTATGCGGAAGTAAAGTACTAGCTGCGCCCAGCGGTTTTACCCACTGTACTATTATAGCCTATGTGTTATTCCAGGGTCTAAGCTATATCTATACAAAATTTCAGCTCAATCGGTCCACCCGTTTCAGCGTGAAAGAGTAACAAACATAAATCCACCATCCATCGGCACTGCGCCACCAATATCTGGTGAGTATACCAGCAGCTCGGACTAAGCGATTCGCTTCGTTTTTCATTATGAGAACGGCGAAGTTATGGAACTCGCTACCACTCTCAGTGTTTCCCGAATGCTATAACGTGGGTTTGTTCAAATCAAGAGTGAATAGGTTCTTACTAAACAAGCGTGCTACAACTTCGACTGCATCGTCACTTACCAACAAGTGAGATTGCAGTCAAACGCTTGATTAGTCTTCTATAAAAAATTTAAAAAAAAATCATCCAGGCTTCCATTCTTACAAACTTTCACGTTTATAATATTAGTAAGATTAGTATAATTTGTAGTACCAGGGGCCCATGAAACACCAAGAGGCAAAGATTCCATCTGACTCAAATATTATTACGTCATACGAATTCGCGTTATCACGAAGGATATACTGAGTCATAAAATAATTATAATATTTTTTATCGCGTTTTGTTTCCGTTAAACGATAATAATGACCGGTTTTGCCAGTTTGGTTATTATTTAATTTGACATTTTTGTTATGGCCGTTTTGACCTTGACAATGGTGTTTTTGGCGAATCACTTTCCCATGAGATTTGAGTCTTACGCATAACTTAAGTATTAAAAAGTCGTATGTCTTAGGTACGTAAGATTCTTAACCGATTTTTTACCGAATTTTAACCGAAGATTAACAATTTGTTAAAATCTTTTTACAAGCTTTTATTTACTTACACCTGTCTGTAGTCTGTCTGTATGTCCATCTGCATCAAATCTTGTAAGTAAAATTTGACCCACTTCCCGGTTTCCGATTGAGTTGAGATTTTGCATGCTTGTAAAATCGCATGACATGGAGCTGATCTGATGATGGAGCTCGAAGGTGGCCATAGGAATTTCGTAATTTAACGAAGCAACCCTATCGAGTTTGAGCTCATTTGTATCGTCTTGACGAGTACTTCGGTGCTAGATATTACCATAAAGCACCGAAGTACTAAAAATCGGTTAAGAATCTTATGTACCTAAGACATACGACTTCTTAATACTTAAATTATGCGTAAGACAGATCTCATGGGAAAGTGATTCGCCAAAAACACCATTGTCAAGGTCGAAACGGCCATTACAAAAATGTCCTTGTTTTTAAAAGTTTTTCAAATTTCGAATGTTTAATAATATTTATCGTGTAACGTACTAATGGATTATGCGACAAAGTTGAAAATTGCTTTTAAAATATACCACTCCATATCTCTAAAATATTTTTGATATGTTAGTTTTGTCACTCATTATCCTAAAAATACCTTATGGGCCTATTAAGTTAATACCTATAAACGGTAACATGCGTGTGCTTTACCGTCGCGTGTTATACACTATTTAAATAGTAAAATATGCGCGTGAAATGTCTCTGGATTTTAATTACTGTCATTAGCTCCACGATAGGTTTTATAGGGGTCGAGTTGGACAACCAATGTAGTAATCAGTTTTATAGTTTAACTAGCGGTCCGCCCCTACTTCGCACGTTTTACAATACAATCACTCTTTATTGCAAACCTGGTTACAAGAAATTGTTTCATAAGTAGACAATACACATAAAGCTAAAGGTATACAATCGGCGGTCTTATCGCATAGAGCAATCTCTTACAGACAACCTGGTTGGAAGGGATAGTGAGAACATGTATAGAGGCGGTGTGCAATACTTCTGGAAATAATGCTATCTATTGTTACAATCCATATCCATACATATAATAAGAATGGAAATTTCTCCCCATTCATTGTGATCCTTTACTAAGATGAATCGTGAAAATACGCATATGAACAAAACGACGCGAAAAAGTCGCTTGCGCGATCTAATTCGTAAAACATTTTGTCAATTTTTCCAAGGGAAACGTAAAATAAAATGATAAAATAAATAATAATCATTTATATCGGACACATTGCGCCTAATTTACATCAAAAATTCTAAATAAAAGTAATAGAATATAAAGTAAACTCAATTCAAAAAAATATGGTGCGACAAACTGCGACAAACTAAAAATACGCCATCTATCGATGTGTTTGTAAACGAAACCTTTAATTTGGGCTAAATTTGTAAATAGTTTGTGTCACTGGTGTGGTTAAACAACACCACCGATTTGAATAAAATTTTCACTAATACGTTGCAGTTTTCTCTACTTGAACCTTAGTGTTGGTTTTAGTCAAATCGGTTCATAAATAAAAGAGTTATATCAATCTAAAGATTAAAGATTCGCATATAAAATGCTAATAAACAAGAAAGGTAGTCATAGGAACCGCGTAATCAAAAGACAAAACCTCATCGAGTTTGGGCTCATTTGATTCGTCTTGACGAGTACTTTGATACTATATAGTAACCAGGGTCCGATGACGGAGCTGGAAGGTGGCCATAGGAACTCCGTGATTAAAAGAAAAAACCCCATCGAGTTTGGGCTCATTTGATTCGTCTTGACGAGTACTTTGATGCTATATAGTAGCCAGGGTCTGTACATAGGTAGGTAAATTAGTAAATGTAACTTATTTCTCATATGAATCAGTGCCAGCGGAAAATAATGGAACTAATCTAATGTGCGCATGATGCGTGTAAATATCAGTAATAAATATCTTTTTGCTGCTTATTTTTAATTTCTAAAACATGTAAAATCATCTGAAGATAAATAGAAAAATTCATTTAAAGTTCATTGTAAAAGTAAATTATTTTTCATACAAGCTAGCGCCACGGAAAATAATGGAACTAATGTCCTAAGAAAAAGAAATATCGTTTATTCTGCAAACAGTTTTAGAAAAGAGTCCCGCGTAACCTAGCGGAACTAAATAATAGATTTATAATTACTGTGAATACTTCATTTATTATATATTTTTTAATTGTTAGATTAATTAAATATTATGTACCTATTTAATTGAGAAATTAAATATGAGAAATTATGAATTGTTAAAAATCTGTAGATATTTTAACTTAAAATCACGCGATTGTGGCGCTCCATCTAGGGGGATCTTTTGTAAAAATCACTGGTTATCCGGAGACACACAGACATAAAATCTGTTCACACCCATTTAGGCATACATCCAGACACAAACTTTCACGTTTATAATGTTAGTAAAATTTTGCAATGATTATTATAGAACCTTTTATCTGTGTTATAGATAATCATAGGCGGATTTAGGGGGGGGGGGGGGGCAAGGGGCCAAGCCCCCCCCCCCCCCCCCCGAGTCATTAAGCAAGCTGCTCGCGCACATATTATAAAGGATGTTTAAGCTTTCTTACTGCTCAGAGCGAGTAGGCGGATTTAGGGGGGGGGGGGGCAGGGGGCCAAGGCACCCCCAGAAGCATTGTAGAGTTACGAATTTCGCACATATTTCATGGTAAAGATTAAATTTTTTTTTCGGCGCTCGCAGCTAGCTGCATAAATACCTACAGTCTCGCGGTACATGCGCGAGTCATAGGGCTGCCGGGCAGCCGCTGCCCGCATACAGTAGGTACCTACCTATTTCATATCATCTACTTACTTGAGCTAATATCTAGATGAGTTATTATAAATTAATTATATTATTATTGTACATTTATTGATATTTTTTTTTACAAGCTTTTATTTCTATTTCATATTACCTACCTATATGTACCTTACTACGTCCGCTTAGGAACCACTGAATGTCCGTTACAAAAATGCAACAGTCGAATGAGATTTGAAAATGTATTGTATCAAACTTAGTACACGCGGGATGAAGCCGCGTTTTTTGCGGCTATGACTAAAAATACCTAAGAACACTTCCGCCTAACTTACTTTTCAAACAAAATCTAAATCGAATCTATGAGACAGACACGTCAAACTTATCACACCCTTTCGTCTTTGCGTCGGGAGTTAAAAATAAATACGATTGATCACTCTTCAATTCAATAAAAAGTAGGTACATAATAACAGGTAGATTAAAACTTTTTTTTTTTTTATTTTTTTTTTATACGAGATAGGCCTACGTTTGACCACATCCCACCTGATGGAAAGTGAAAATGCGGTCGACGATGGATCACGTAAGATGACTAGAAAGGTACCTATTCACTCGTGCCTTGAAGATACCCAAGCTGTACCGCTCGGGAAACACGGATGACGGCAAAGTGTTCCAAACGCGACCAGTTCTCATTAAGAACGACGAAGCAAAACGCTTGGTGCGGGCAGTAGGTAACGCCACTAAGTAAGGATGCCGCTTTGCCGTCTGCCGCGACGTCCGTCGGTAGAATGGGCTTGGAGGAATTAGTTCATGTAATTCCTGCGCACACTCTCCAAAATGAATCCTATAGAAGACCGATAACGAGGCGACCATTCTACGGTGTTCAAGGCTCTGCAGCCGAGATTCCGTGAGCTTTTGGTCATCTACGAGCTTTTTGGCACGTCTCTCAATCGACTCCAGTGTCTGAAGCTGGTATTTGGCAGTACCATCCCAAAGATGAGAACAGTACTCCATACACGACCGGACTTGTGCTTGGTACAGCGTTAGCAGCTGTCCCGGTGTGAAGTATAAAACTAAAGTTGGTTCGTAATTAAGAAGCCTAATCTGGGAACTACAATAGGTTTTATTCCAGCATAGTATCCCTACTATACCTACCTACTTACCTATCATGTCGTGGCGGCGTATATTGAAACCCAAGACAAGAGACAAAACAAGACAAAAGACAAGACAAGAGACAAGACAAGAGACAAGACAAGAGACAAGACAAGAGACAAGACAAGACAAGAGACAAGACAAGAGACAAGACAAGAGACAAGACAAGAGACAAGACAAGAGACAAGACAAGAGACAAGACAAGAGACAAGACAAGAGACAAGACAAGAGACAAGACAAGAGACAAGACAAGAGACAAGACAAGAGACAAGACAAGAGACAAGACAAGAGACAAGACAAGAGACAAGACAAGAGACAAGACAAGAGACTAGACAAGAGACTAGACAAGAGACAAGACAAGAGACAAGACTTGGACTCTTACTCACACACTTACTTGGTCTCTCACTTGCACTCTTACTCGGACTTTTACTCGGTCTCTTACTCGCACTCTTACTCAAACTCTTACTCGGGCTCTTACTCGCACTCTTACTCGGACTCTTACTCGCAGTCTTACTCGAATTCTTACTCAGATTCTTATTCGCATTCTTACTCGGACTCTTACTCGCAGTCTTACTCGAATTCTTACTCAGATTCTTACTCGCACTCTTACTCGGTCTCTTACTCGCACTCTTACTCGGACTCTTACTCGGAATCTTAATCGCATTCTTACTCGGACACTTACACGCAGTCTTACTCGAATTCTTACTCAGTTTCTCACTTGCACTCTTACTCGGACTCTTACTTGGACTCTTACTTGGACTCTTACTTGGACTCTTACTCGGTCTGTTACTCGCACTCTTACTTCAGCAGAATACTTTTAAAAATAAAAAAAATAACTTCTTACTGACTTACCTCAAAAACAGCATAATATCGCATGCTATTTTTTTGACATTTTATATAATTTATTATATTATGTATACATACGTCAAAAGTAAATAACGTAAATTACACTAAATACTTGCAAAAAACTATCGCGACGTCCGCCCGTCGCTGCGTGGCACCCGCTTCTGTTAGCAGTGGTCTACGTCATGAAACCTTTCTATGTTCCAAATTTCAACCCAATCCAGCTAGCGGTTGAGGCTGTACGTTATACAGATACATCAGTCACTAGCTTATTCTCATGGCTTTGCCCGCATGGACGGGTTACGTTTCATAATACCTACGGTCATTTCAACTACGGTCGATATAACTACGGTCGATTCGCATAAGTTCATTTCACATATTGGACGACTCGCTTACAGTGCAACTCGCCTGCGGTTGATTAAACTATGGGCATGTGAACTAATGGGCGATTCGGCCAATGTTCATTTGATATATTGGTTAATTCAACTATGGACGACTCACCTACGGTTTATAAATTCTTTGCTACGCGTGTTTTTAGTACAGTATTCAGGGCAAACCGAAATCTGTTGGTTAGGTTAGGTTTGAACAGTGACCACAATGCGCGAGCCGAGCGAGCGAAGCGAGCGTGCCGCGGCAGCGGCCGGCGAAGCGCCAGATATTTTTCTTATTACTGAATTATTTATCCTGTGTCATGGCATCTTCAGGCATTTTGGCATCTTCTTTCATCTACCTCATCATGGCAAAGTGGCATAATAAGCTGTCTGCGCACCTACAGATAGAAATCATTCAGGTATCAAAAACAACACGTTTCTGAATTCTGTACTATAAACAAGTATTTTTTAGCTGTCATACCTGACTAGCAGCCGGAAACATGGTCTAAAAATACGTGAAACGTCCGTTAGTTCGGTCAAAAATAGGCAAATCGTCCAATAGTTTAATCAACCATAGCTCAATCGACCGTAGCTGAGTTAACCGTAGGCGAATCGTCCAATATTGATTTCAACCAATAGTTATTATGAACGTAGGCGAAACGTCCAATAGACATTTTGAATAGTAGGTGATTCGATCGTAGTTACATATTGGCAAGGTTTGCCAGCCTTTACTAATTCTACGCCCATTAAGTCGCAGAAAACCCGTGAATTGAATCCCTCTTTTCCGTGGAATTGGAAATCGAATTAAATGGTCTGCATCAAATTCATTAATATATGAATAATTTACTGTCACGCGCTACGAAGTGCGCGCGGGTCAGCTAGTAATTAGAATATAATTTATACAATATTTAGTTTTATATGTACATACACTTTTAGATTCATAAAGCCGCATGTCCAGCACGTGTTTTGGTCTACACAATCAACACGACAACATTTTCCCAAATCTTTGTCAAACTACATATTTTCGGTTGCAGCAACAATGTTTTTGCTTTTCATACCCGATGGAAAGCACGTACAAAAAAACATAATAACAAAATTCATCAAAATCGCTTAGAATTTTGTAGAATGTTGCCATGTTTTCGTTTATTATAATTGATGTTGATGTCGTCTTACTTGTAAAAAAAAGTTTCCGATAGTTTAGAGTTCATAATACCTGTGTATAACCAATTCGCACCTGAATATAAATCACAGATTTCCTCATCGACCTTAGCTCTTGTTACGCTAGACATAACGTACATTTTGCAATGATAACGTTATCTAAGGACTCAAGGTTGGGTTGAGGTCGCAGATTAAGGCTGTTTGGTTTTAACACCTTTTTTGCGTGTATTTTGACGATTTTTCTATGAATATGGTGTTATGTAAGGTTTGGATACTATTGAATTGTAACTTTGTCAAATCAGTTTAAAACCGGTGCGCAAAATCATTGGCGGATCCAGTAAAAAACTAGGTTTCCTGGGGCAGCCTTGCCAAGCTCGATCGCCGTGGAAAAAAAAAAATCTGACTATGAAATATGTGAAATTGGCTTATTTCGAGCCCCAAAAAAATTCGAAGTACCTTACAGGTCAGATCAAGGGTGGGGCAAGCGCCCCACTCTGCCCCAACGTGGTTACGCCCATGATACAGCCGCTGGATGCCCAAAAAAAAATGTCTAGTGAAAAAAATAAAATAAAAATGTTTTATTTCCAAACGTCTTATGCTAAACACTGAAATGTTGTTATACATTATAGGAGAAGACATGCATAAATTAGACATAAATAGTTTCAGCTGCGGTACCCTAATAATAATTAGGGTGACAAATCAACATCGAAACAAATCAAAATCATATGTTTGGTCAACTCGCTCGTCTAATATTTTATTGAGGATACAAACAAACCATGCTGTGCTGCGCTGTGTGAGGCTACGCTCTTTTTAAAAACGCAGCAGGCTCGAGCGAGGCGCGCTACCCGCCGTGCTGAGCCGCGCTGTGCCGAACTGTGCTATGTTTTTTATGGAGCTCTGCCACATAAAATATCCGTATCTGCTTCTTCTTCACTTTCATCTTCATCGGATTCAACTATGTCGTAATGTTTACGTTTTTTTGAAAATAATGTCATTTTTGACGACATAAACGACTACACGAGCTGCTGATTACTTTTAATACTGAGCTAAGCAAAGCGCAGGACAGCTTGATGTTGATTGTTAAATAAACGTAGCTTAAGAAACACAGCGCAGCATAGCTCGATGTTGATTTGTCACCCTAAACTAGGCTAGAGCTGTGTCTTAGGGCCTAGAGATACGGTTTTACAGATATGAATATGCCTAAATCTAATTTTCAAATGGTGTGAACAGGTTACTCGTATGATTGAAAACACAGATTTGACAATAAGTGTTGGTTAGACAAGCGAACATTGCTGGATGTTAAATAAAACTTTTTTAATTAATTAAAGTAGGTAATTTGATAATATTAAAATGAACTGTTTTGTTTGTTGCAGTGATGCGGTCAACCAGTGCAGCAATGAGAGCAACCGCATGATGTGTGAGCTCGGATGAGGCGCGATTGCGCCGACAAACAACAATATGTCGTTTTTTAACAATTTGAAAAAGGTAATTATTTATGTTAGTCACTTTGCATTCAGAGAAACTTTAGCAGCAACTGACACTGAAAACATTCTCGCAACCTTTTGGAAACTGGTTGTTACATGAATCTGCTTTCTGTGCTTCGGTAAGAGGGCCCTGTAGCTAGTGAAATTACTTGACTGAAGAGTCCTAACATCTTATGACTATTGAGTAAGAAGCGTTAGTGCAGTGCACCTAGAGTTTTACATCATTGTGAAATCCTTGATGGCACTGTAATGTTTATGGGCAGCGTTATCTCTTACCATCAGATGAGCGACTAGCTCCACTTGATACTACGCATAAGTATTAGAAACTAATGCACTTTCTGCACAGAGCAACTTTTACAGCAACTAGTGAAATTACTGGGCTGAAGAGTCTTAACATCTTACAACTCTCAAGTAAGAAGCGTTGGCGCAGTGCACTCAGAATTTTACCTTTGCAAAATACTGTTTAGCACTGTACTAATTATGTGCAGCGTTATCTCTTACCATCAGGAGAGCGTCTTGCTCGTCTTCTTACTTCGTTGTATAAAAAAAACAGACACTAAAATCTTTCGCAAACTTTTAGAAACAGACTGTTTTATGAAACTATAACGGACTAGCAAACGCAGCGTAGGACGTCCACCCACAAGGTGGACAGAAGACCTTATAAAGGTTGCCGGAAGACGCTGGATGCAGGTCGCTTCCAACCGGTACATGTGGAAGTCCAAAGGGGAGGCCTATGTTCAGCAGTGGACGTCTTACGGCTGAGATGATGATGATGATAACGCTGTGTGAATGTCCTGTAATATTTATTGTATTTGCGTCATTTCAGGTGCTGCACCTCGGCGGCGGAAATGACGCCAAGAAGAAGAAGGTGTTCAACAACATACGGGACAACACCGACCCCGCCGAAGTATGGGACATGGTCGGCGAGCTCGGCGACGGCGCTTTTGGCAAGGTAATGTACTAAGCTACTGATACACGGCTGTACTCACGTAATGCAATGACAAGAAGGAGTTTAACAACCTACGGGACCCCGCCGAAATATGGGACATGGTCGGCGAACTCGGCGACGGCGCTTTTGGCAAGGTAGAATAGGATTTTCTTTATTGTGATTATAACATAAAGAAATTGAAATTACTACAGGCCCGTCCTATCTGCGGACGTCACGGCAGACGGCAATGCGGCATCCATACTTGTTGGCGCTACCTACTGCCCGCACCAAGCGTTTTGCTTCAACTTTTTATGAGAACTGGTCGCATTAGGAACACATTGCCGTCATCAGTGTTTCCTGAGCGCTACAACTTGGTTACCTTCAAGGCACCGATGAATAGGACCTTTCTAGGCATCTGACGTGATCCATCGTCGACCACATTTGCACTTTCCATCACGTGGGATGTGGTCAAACGTATGGCTGTTTAGTATTTAACAAGTGAAATTTAAAAAATACTTTTTAAAAACAAGCTTTAATTATAATTATTATCTTGCATCATAAAGTACTCGTCAAGACGAATCAAATGAGCCCAAACACGATGGGGTTACGTTGTTTTATGACAGAGTTCCTATGGCCACCTTCCAGCTCCATCATCAGATCAGCTCGATGTCATAAAAATATTGCATTGTCATCCGATTTACACACGCATGCAAATGTTCAGCTTAGTTGGAAACCGGGAAGTGGGTCAAATTAAACTTGCAAGATTTGATTACAGCTAGACAGACAGACAGACAGACAGGTGAAAGTAATATAAAGCTTGTAAAAATGTTAAATTTGACCTAAATATTCATTAATTTTAAAAGGCTACAATGGAACACTCGCAATTTTCACACTCTATCAATACTTCAAAAATCACATCGCTCGCAGAACGAGCGATCGCTATGTTTTTGATGTCGAAACGCGGGAGCTGAAATACACATTCGTCGTGTTTTGTGAGGGTAGGATCACCTACGTAATTTTATCACTACAGATAGTACAAATAAAACAGCAACTTACCAGTATTGCAGGTATCCATAGGCGACGGTAGCCACTTACCATCAAGTGGGTCGTCTGCTTGTTTGTCACATATTACATAAAAGAAAAACCGTCGCTCAAGTGTTAAGAATCACGTCATTTTCCAGGTGTACAAAGCCCAGCACAAAACGACCGCGCAGCTCGCCGCGGCCAAGATGTGCGTGTTGGACAACGAGGACGATCTCGCGGACTTCACCGTCGAGATAGACATCTTGTCCGAGTGTCGACACCCTAACGTGGTCGAACTGCACGAGGCATACTTTATTGATAATAAACTATGGGTGAGTTTACCTTTTGATGATAGGATTGGTGTGGAAATGTGACCTTATGACCCTAGGATTAGTGTGGAAATGTGACATGACCCTTAGGAGTAAATGCGACCTTAAGACGTGTAAGTGTGACCTTATGACTTTGTGGGTAAATGTGACTTTATAACCTTGTGTGTAAATTTGACCACATGACACTATAGGTTAGTGTGGCTTATGAACTCGTGAGTAAAGGTGAAAAATAACGTTGTGTTTAATTATAAGTATAAAAATACTATCATTTATGAGGTAGAATACAATGTTTATTTATTGCGCTATCGTACACAAATATGACAATTTATATGTTGTTATTTATAATATTATATCGTTATTTATATATTACATTAAATTTTATCTCTCAGAAAAATCAACTTCCATCCATAATTTCGACGACTTTTACACCATCGTTATTATCATAATCATCATCGCAAATTTTTACAACTGATACAATTGGTTTATGATAACTTAAAAAAAAATATCGGGCGCGCGCTTGTCTAAGCCCCCTGTGCCGCCTAAACAGAGCAGCACACTCAGGCACGGTAGAAAGAGTGGGAGATACTAGTTCCTCTCCCTTCCCCTCGATCTTACGCTTTTTCGATCAGCATCACGTGACCCTGACGCGAGTTTTAAAGTTTTTACCCATACAAAAAAGTGCTCAGCGCCGCTAAAGAAGTTTTCACTTCAAAAAAAAAAAAAAATGAAAATAATTTATTGGCTATATATCTAACAGCTCAAGTTTACAGAGTGTGTTAAATTTTTAAATATTTTTGAAGTGAAAACTTCTTTAGCGGCGCTGAGCACTTTTTTTGTATGGGTAAAAACTTTCAAACTCGCGTCAGGGTCACGTGATGCTGATCGAAAAAGCGTAAGATCGAGGGGAAGGGAGAGGAACTAGTATCTCCCACTCTTTCTACCGTGCTTGAGTGTGCTGCTCTGTGAATTTGGTTTAACTATGTCAAATGATCGCAATTTTAGCACAACGAAATACAAAACTACTATTGATGCGGTCTTTATTAGACACTTAAATAGGTTCGAATCAAAACTGTTTGTTTCTTACTTCAGTTATTATAAACCAATTGTATCAATTGTAAAAATTTGCGATGATGATTCTGATAATAACGATGGTGTAAAAGTCGTCGAAATTATGGATGGAAGCAAGCCCTACTCATCACCCATCCCTACTGAGCTTTTTAAACACGGGTATACATACCCGTGTTAAATTAGTCGCTTACCTGCTTTTGAGCGCGTCAGTAGCTAGCTCTGCTCACATTTGATACAAAAAAAAACCCATAAAAACACAAATAATATGCCGGGGTATGTGTTGAGGTATTGCACCAACTGTTCACGCAACACGCCGAGTGCAAAGTAATAAGTTTTCATCGGTAAGTAACTAGATAAACATTTTACAATTTTATTCAAAGCGGCTGGTATTTTGTGACATTGTCTCGTTTTGTCAAAGAATAAATATAAATATGTGACATTGTTTGTTTACTTGCCTAGTTTAAGTTTATCTATTGATGGCTTAAGAGAAAGTAAAATCGTTAGTAAAACCTTATGTAAAAAAATCATTTATTTTAATATTATTATTTCCATTGAATCGATTTTAATATAATTTGATTATTTTTTCATTCACTCACATTATTTTATTTTTTAATAGTATTTTTTTAGATATATCTCGGTGTTTTTTGTTAAAATTTATGCAAAAAACATTTTGAAGTGAAAATGAAGTTTCGGTTACGCGTCACATTTCGGTTACGCGTCACATTTCGGTTACGCGCCATCTTTTGTTTCTTGCCCCTACCACGGTTGGTTAAGACGAAGAGTACTTTCAATTTCTCCAATGAACATGAATTTAAAAAATTTATAAATTTAAATTTAATTTAATTAAAGAAGTTTCACTTCTTACGTGTGTACACTAGTACACGCACACATTTTTTGAAGTGAAAACTTCTTTAGCGGCGCTGAGCACTTTTTTTGTATGGGTAAAAACTTTCAAACTCGCGTCAGGGTCACGTGATGCTGATCGAAAAAGCGTAAGATCGAGGGGAAGGGAGAGGAACTAGTATCTCCCACTCTTTCTACCGTGCCTGAGTGTGCTGCTCTGTTTAGGCGGCACAGGGGGCTTAGACAAGCGCGCGCCCGATATTTTTTTTTTATATTTTATATTAAATTTTTATATTTTATATTTTTTTTATTAGACACTTAAATAGGTTCGAATCAAAACTGTTTGTTTCTTACTTCAGTTATCATAAACCAATTGTATCAGTTGTAAAAATTTGCGATGATGATTCTGATAATAACGATGGTGTAAAAGTCGTCGAAATTAAGGATGGAAGTTGATTTTTCTGAGAGATAAAATTTAATGTTATATATAAATAACGATATAATATTATAAATAACAACATATAAATTGTCATATTTGTGTACGATAGCGCAATAAATAAACATTGTATTCTACCTCATAAATGATAGTACTTTTATACTTATAATTAAACACAACGTTAATATTGAAGTTTTCACTTCTGCCGGCACTCCCGGAGTGCTACCTTTTTTTTTTTTTTTTTTTAATTAAACTTCCACAGATCAGACATTTACATTAAAACTGTAATTGATTGCCACCTTGTTTAAACATAATAAACCTGCTTTAGTACCAATATATCATAATATTAGGTTCGTTTGCGTGATTTTCAAAAAGGAGTCCTTTTTGCGGGGCGCTACTATCGCAAATTTTTAAAGTTAAACTATCTTTAACATTTTTACCCTTCATAATTTCTCATAATAAGTTACTAAATTAAATAGGGTATTTATTTTATCTAACAATTAAAAAATATTTAGATATGAAATCCAATAGTAATCGATTATATTAAATTTATTTCATACTGTAAAGACTAGGCGTTGGGGATCGTTTGCAAGTAAAAAACCAGCTTAGATTGCACTTCAACTATATTTTACTATTTTTGTATTACAGAGCGTACCATTTTGTTCCACATGTCCGCCATTGAAAAAAAGGAAAGAGAAAGAAATACATTTTGCATAGGTTATGTCAAATCGACAGATAATAAACTATGAAAAATTGACATTTGTTTTCTTTTGTCTAATGATTGTCATTGGTGTCACACTATCAACCATTCACCATAGACACATACTTATACGTTTTACGATACGACGACATGTCAAGGTGTATCAACATAATACGTCATTTCATACATATTTGACAAATTGATTTTCGGTTTGGTTCTTTCACGGATAAGTGAATAACACTGCTGTCCTCCCCTTTTATTTAGTAGTCAAAAAATTGGCGTAAGTACGTTCTGTTTGTTTTTTCTCATCTATGATAACTTTAGATGTCAAATGGGACAATACTTCAGTTTGGCGTGTGACCTCTATTTATATAATATCTCGATGTAAAAACACAAATAATATGCCGGGGTATGTGTTGAGGTATTGCACCAACTGTTCACGCAACACGCCGAGTGCAAAGTAATAAGTTTTCATCGGTAAGTAACTAGATAAACATTTTACAATTTTATTCAAACAAAGCAGCTAATATTTTGTGACATTTTCTCGTTTTGTCAAAGAATAAATATAAAGATGTGACATTGTGTGTTTACTTGCCTAGTTTAAGTTTATCTATTGATGGCTTAAGAGAAAGTAAAATCGTTAGTAAAACCTTATGTAAAAAATATCATTTTAATATTATTATTTTCATTGAATCGATTTGAATATAATTTGATTATTTTTTCATTTACACACATTATTTTATTTTATCGTATTTTTTTAAATCAATTTCGGTGTTTTTCGTTGAAATGTATGGAAAAAACATTTTTTTTTTTCAAATTAAACTTCCACAGATCAGACATTTACATTAAAACTGTAATTGATTACCACCTTGTTTAAACATAATAAACCTGTTTTAGTACCCATATATCATATTAGGTTCGTTAGAGTGATTTTCAAAAAGGAGACCTTTTTTCGGGGCGCTACTATCGCGAATTTTTAAAGTTAAACTATCTTTAACATTTTTACCATTCATAATTTCTTATAATAAGTTACAAAATTAAATAGGTTATTTATTTTATCTAACAATTAAAAAATATTTAACCGATTAGATTTTCAAAAATGTATGAAATGACGTGACATGACATGTCAAGGTGTATCAACATAATACGTCGTTTCATACATATTTGACAAATTGGTTTTCGGTTTGGTTCTTTCACGGATAAGTGAATAACACTGCTGCCTCCCCCTTTATTTAGTAGGCAAAAAAATGGCATAAGTACGTTCTGTTTGTTTTTTCTCATCTATGATAACTTTAGATGTCAAATGGGACAATACTTCAGTTTGGCGTGTGACCTCTATTTATATATCTCGATGGATGGAAGTTGATTTTTCTGAGAGATAAAATTTAATGTAATATATAAATAACGATATAATATTATAAATAACAACATATAAATTGTCATATTTGTGTACGATAGCGCAATAAATAAACATTGTATTCTACCTCATAAATGATAGTATTTTTATACTTATAATTAAACACAACGTTAATATTGAAGTTTTCACTTCTGCCGGCACTCCCGGAGTGCTACCTTTTTTTTTTAATTTTTTTTTTAAGGTGTATCCATTTGACCCCTAGACAGTGTCTACGGATGACCTTTTGTAGGTAAATGTGGCCTTACAAACGAGTAAAGAAAGAAAGAAAATAATACATTTATTTGTTCACATACATTACATGCTGGAAGTATTATTATCACACATATCTACTTAACTCAAAATACTCAAATTAACATTAATCTATTTTATCCACAGATGCTGCTAGAGTACTGCGACGGCGGCGCGCTAGACTCAGTCATGGCCGAGCTGGAAAAGGGCCTCAGCGAACAACAAATCGCCTACGTTTGCAGGGAAATGTGCAAGGGACTCGAGTTCTTACATTCAAGGCGGGTCATACACAGAGACCTGAAGGCGGGAAATGTGTTGGCGACCATGACTGGAGGGGTCAAATTAGGTAAAATACACATTATTATAGGAAATACTTCATATTTGTGTAGAAATGTGCAAGGGACTCGAGTTCTTGCATTTAAGGCGGGTCATACACCGACCTACCACCACCTGCAGGGCTATTCACTTATCGGTTAGGGAACCGAACCGAATACCGAATTGTCAAAAATGTATGAAATGACGTGACATGATAATATGTCAAGTTGTATCTACATAATACGTCATTTCATACATTTTTGACAATTCGGTTCGGTTCTTTCACGAATAAGTGAATTACCCTGCTGAAGGCGGAGAACGTGTTGGCGACCACGACTGGAGGGGTCAAATTAGGTAAAATATAGATATTATAGGAAATAGTTAATATATACAGAAATGTGTCTGAAACTGTACTATAAGAATAAGCTACAACACCTGACGCATCGCCGGCTGCTACCACAGCACGCTCGCTTTTTGTAGACGCTGTTCAGAGCTAAATTTTGCAAATAAAATGGATACGCCTACGATTAGCCAACAGTGATCGGCTACACCTAAGATTAGTCGGCTAGGTGTACGGTGTAGCCGCACTTCAAGATTTAGCTTGTGTTAGAATCACTCGCTACGCTTGTGATCCAATTTTTAACTACTTCGCCAGCTCGTGATTTAAACTGGCACTCATAATATTAACTACTAGCTGACCCGCGCGCACTTCGTAGCGCGTGACAGTAAATTATTCATATATTAATGAATTTGATACAGACCATTTAATTCGATTTCCAATTCCACGGAAAAGAGGGATTCAATTCACGGGTTTTCTGCGACTTAATGGGCGTAGAATTAGTAAAGGCTGGCAAACCTTGCCAATATGTATAACTACGATCGAATCACCTACTATTCAAAATGTCTATTGGACGTTTCGCCTACGTTCATAATAACTATTGGTTGAAATCAATATTGGACGATTCGCCTACGGTTAACTCAGCTACGGTCGATTGAGCTATGGTTGATTAAACTATTGGACGATTTGCCTATTTTTGACCGAACTAACGGACCGTTCACGTATTTTTAGACCACGTTTCCGGCTGCTAGTCAGGTATGACAGCTAAAAAATACTTGTTTATAGTACAGAATTCAGGAACGTGTTGTTTTTATTATGCCACTTTGCCATGATGAGGTAGATGAAAGAAGATGCCAAAATGCCTGAAGATGCCATGACACAGGATAAATAATCTAGACACGCGGCAGCGAGTCAAGCCAAGTTCAAGCAAAGGAACTGGCGACCGCGCCGTGTGTTATATTACACGAACCGTCCAAAGCGCGTTTTGACGACTTTTTACACCCTCGTTATACAAAAACTATTACACATAGACAAGTCAAATTTGGCACATATACTTAAATATACGAACTATATCTCTGTTCCAAATTCCAATAACACAGCTCAAACGGTTATTTAGATATAAACATCCAGTAATCGGTGAAGTTAATACATACTGAGGGATAGATCAAAAGTAATATCCCAGTTCCAGATGACCTAGAAAGCTGAAATTTGGCATCCCGATAGGTAATGTCGTAGTAACAAAGGGAAAAATCAGAAACTAGTAATTTTTTATCATTTTAAATTATTATTAATTTTTAAAAAATGTATGATATTAAAGACGCCTAGGAACGCATAAAGCAATACATGCTGCATGTTGCTATAATTTTTGTGTAGGCGGCTATTTTCTGTTAGATACTACGAAGTGCGCGCGAGTCCACTATTTCTACTTATATAATTATAAATTTAAATACAAACTTTATACCTACTGTACGTATGGATATATGTTTTTTTAACCCCCGACGCAAAAACGACGGGGTGTTATAAGTTTGACGTGTCTGTCTGTCTGTCTGTCTGTCTGTCTGTCTGTCTGTCTGTCTGTCTGTCTGTCTGTCTGTCTGTGTGTGTGTGTATGTGTCTGTCTGTGGCATCGTAGCTCCCAAACGGATGAACGGATTTTGATTTTGTTTTTTTTGTTTGAAAGTAGAGTAAGTCGAGAGTGTTCTTAGCCATGTTTGGTGGAAATCGGTCCAAGATGGCCGCCGCTACAAAATGGCGGATTACTTTTTTCTTCCACGACCCCCTCAATATGGGTATCAAATGAAAGGGCTTAACGAGTAGAATACATCCCACTATATAAAATTTAAAATCCAAGATGGCCGCCATCAAAAAAATGGTAAATTACGTATTGCGTTGGGGGTTTTTTAAATTTTTAATTTAATTCACTTGTACTTTTTCACGCCTAAACGGGTGGGCCGATTGACTTTAAATTTGATATAATAAAAAATATAGCTTAGACCCCTGGAATAACATAATATACACTACTGTACCAAACTGTATAGCGGGTACAACAGCTAGGCACAGCTAGTCACTAATAAAAATAGGTTCCTGGTACCTACGTAACAATTGTATATTGTATATTCTATGTAAATACCTATCAATATATCGACTCACCAGCACAAGGCGGCTCAGTAACATAGAAGTAATAATATTAACATTGTTTTCAATAAAAATAATGTAGGTATGTATATCGCCTTAGGTGCTAGTTGGTGTAAACATTTTAGATACCTACGTACCTGTAACGTATAGTCATAATATTATAGGTATGCGGTATGTGGCGGTATCTGGGGGCACGGCAGTGCCCCCGCCAAGTCGTCGTCATTACAAGTCTTGTCGGCTTAGGTTTCTTTTGATCGAAATTCTAATCCAGTTCCAGATGATCTAAAAAGTTAAAGTTCCATCCAGGTAGGCGGTAGGTATAAGATAGCTGGGTGAATATAGATAAATTTATCAGTAACTAGTATTGTTTAAAAATCAATTGATTAGGTACAATATTCAAATCAATAGTGCACATAAATGCTATATATAAATAAGTACTAAATTAATTATAGGTATAGGTATATCGAAGCACGGCGAGGCTCACGGGCCGCGGTGCGCGGTGCGACGGCCGTGCCATGGAGCAGTTGGGTGGGGGGAGGTGCAATAAATAAATAATCATTTGGTATTAATCTATTACAAATATACTAAAAAGTACTGTACAAAAAGCAATGATATCCCATCAAAAACATAAATGTGAAAAGAGAGCCAAGTTCAATATTACGATGTATGTAGGTACTCATAGTTACCTATGATTTGGTAGTTGACTTCAACGACAAAAGAAGTGAGATCTAAATGGGTGCCAAGTTCAATGGTCAGTCCTGAAAAATATTTACAACAACATAAAATATTTTATTACAACTTAAAAGATTATTTCTTCTTATCACTTAGAATTAATATTATTTTGAAGCCCAAAGTTTGACTTGGCTAGTTCTCATGGGCACCATACGACGAAGTATCATTAAGATAAGACAATAGATACTTTATTGTACACCACATAATGTTACAGAAAATACATAAGTAGGTACACAATTAAAATTAAAAATTACAATGTACAAGTTGCGGTCTAATCGTTAAAGAGCGATTTTTTCCAGACAACCAATGGATGGAGGGGACTAATTTACATCATAAAAGACGGTGGCGCACTAATTAGCATTAAGTGCGTTTAATAGTGATCAAGCTAAAGTTAAGAGAGTACCTACTTAGTATATTATGAGAACTGGCCAAGTCAGTCTTTAGGCTTCAAAATAATATTAATTCTAAGTGATAAGAAGAAATAATCTTTTAAGTTGTAATAAAATATTTTATGTTGTTGTAAATATTTTTCAGGACTGACCATTGAACTTGGCACCCATTTAGATCTCACTTCTTTTGTCGTTGAAGTCAACTACCAAATCATAGGTAACTATGAGTACCTACATACATCGTAATATTGAACTTGGCTCTCTTTTCACATTTATGTTTTTGATGGGATTCAGTAATAAGAAAAATATCTGGCGCTTCGCCGGCCGCTGCCGCGGCACGCTCGCTTCGCTCGCTCGGCTCGCGCATTGTGGTCACTGTTCAAACCTAACCTAACCAACAGATTTCGGTTTGCCCTGAATACTGTACTAAAAACACGCGTAGCAAAGAATTTATAAACCGTAGGTGAGTCGTCCATAGTTGAATTAACCAATATATCAAATGAACATTGGCCGAATCGCCCATTAGTTCACATGCCCATAGTTTAATCAACCGCAGGCGAGTTGCACTGTAAGCGAGTCGTCCAATATGTGAAATGAACTTATGCGAATCGACCTTAGTTATATCGACCGTAGTTGAAACGACCGTAGGTATTATGAAACGTAACCCGTCCATGCGGGCAAAGCCATGAGAATAAGCTAGTGACTGATGTATCTGTATAACGTACAGCCTCAACCGCTAGATGGATTGGGTTGAAATTTGGAACATAGAAAGGTTTCATGACGTAGATCACTGCTAAGAAAGGATTTTGCCGTGCGGGCAAAGCCGCGAGCATAAGCTAGTAAATAATATTATGAAACATTTTTTGTGAATAATACTTAGATTTCAGAGACGTCCTGGGATAAGCCCCAGAACTATCGTTATACCTATACCACAGTACAAATTAGAACGGCAATAAATTACCACTTACATATATAGTACATCAAGATTAAATACAGTAAACAAAAATATATCAAATTATCATTTAAATCAGAAAAACTAATAAAAATACGGAATAATAACAGCTTGATTCCGTACAATTACTCTTGACTTTTTTTCCGCGTCATTTAATGGTGATCTCTTTACCGTGGGTAGACTTCCTCTGCAGGAGATCGGCTAGTACCCCAACAGTGTCAGTTATTCTGCCGCCTGAACAGTGATGTGCAGACATTACTGTGCTTCGGTAGGAGGGCACTGTGGCTAGTGAAATTACTGGGCTGAAGAATCTTAACATTTTATGACTCAGCAGTGCACCCAGAATTTAACCTTCGTTAAATCCCAGCGTTATCTCTTACCATCAGGAGAGCATCTTGCTCATCTTCTTACATCGTTGTATAAAAAAAACTAAAATGAAATTTTCTGAAATGAAACTATCATATATATACGTACTCAAACTATTTATTATAATATATCTATCAAATTTCACCTTTCAGCTCCATCATCAGACTTCAGATCACTTCCATGTCATAAAATTATTGCATTGTCATCCGATTCCCGGTTTGCAAAATTTCTGCTCAATCGGGAACTGTGACTGATAGGTAGAGTGCTTTTCACAAAAGGAGTTCTTTTTGCGGGGCGCCACTATCGCAAATTTTAAAAGTTAGCATATTAAATAACTTTAGAATCTTCGATGTATCCTTCTGCAATCTTGTTACACTTCTAGCCACCATGGCGTTTAAGAACTGTAATATCAGCGCCTGAGTCAGCTAAGAGTGTTGCTGACGTCCGCCTCAGGCAATGCCCAGTGTAAAGATGGGAGTCCGGAAGCTGAAGAAATTTAGCAATCGTTTTTGGCATATCACCGATTTTATTGATGCCTATGGGCTGTTTTTTACTTTTTCCATTATCATAATGTAAGAAAAATCTTGAAGTTTTTGTATTAGCGGGTCGTAATGCCATATACTTGTCCACCACATTCACATATTCTTCACTAATGACGAATGATCTGTCGATTTTAGTCTTTGTATTCAATAATTTTACTAATATTAATTTGTCCGAATGCTTTTCAACGTCGTTTACCTTAAGATTCAACAATTCATTTGAGCGGCACGCACCATTTATTATTATTATTATATAAGCCCTATGTCAGACATTCTGTCTGTTTGCCTTTTGGCAAAGGCCTCTTCCAATGACTTCCATTTCCCCCTGTCCCATGCTGTTCTTCTCCAATTTTTGGAGGCAAAGTCCTTGATTTCATCAATCCATCTTTTGAAGGGGCGGCCTCTTTTTCTTTTTTTGTGACCTGTATACCAGTTTATGATGGCTCTGGACCATTTATCGTGACCTCTTATGACATGGCCAGCCCACCTCCATTTCAACTGTCTAATTGCAATCGAGACGTTTCTTGTTTTTGTGTGTTCTTTAATAACTTTATTTCTGATTTTGTCTGATAGCTTCTTTCCCATCATGCTTCTTTCCATAGATGTTTGGCAACTTTCTAATTTTTTGTAATGACTGCTTGTGAGGGCCCAAGTCTGACAGCCATATGTTAGCACTGGCAGAACACATGTGTCGAAAAGTTTCCTTTTGATGTTTATGTTTGTGCTTCGGCTCTTCATGACTTCTTTAAGGCTCCAGTACTGTTTCCATGCATTGGCTATTCGTCTGTCGATTTCCTTTGAAGTTAGATTTTCAGGTAATATTATTTGGCCTAGATAGACATACTCGTTGACATATTCAATTAAGTTGTTGTTGATGTATATTGGTATTATTTCTCCATTTGTCATCACTTTAGTTTTTTCTGTATTCATTAGCAATCCCACTTTTTTGCTCTCATTGTCTAATTCATTAAGCATTATCTCTAGGCCTTCTTTTGTTGCAGAGAAGATTATTAAGTCATCTGCAAATCTTAAGTGTGATAGATTCTCTCCATTAATTGAGATTCCACAATCTTCCCAATCTAACTGACGAAAGACCTCCTCCAAGACTGCGTTGAATAGTTTGGGTGATACTGGATCTCCTTGTCGTACACCTCTCTGGATTTTTATTTCGTTTCCTAGTTTCTCAAGTTTTATCTTGGCTGTGCTACTTTTGTATATATTCTTAAGTAATCTAATATATTTGTGTTCTACACCTTGGTTTTTAAGAGCAAGCCATATCTTTTCATGTGCCAGAGAGTCAAAGGCCTTGCAATAATCTACAAAGCAGCAGTAGAAGATGATACCAAATTCTTTCCCTTTTTCAAACAGCTGTCTCACGACGTGTATATGATCTATTGTTGAGTAAGAGCTCCTGAAGCCAGCTTGTTCTCGAGGTTGGTTCTCATCTAGAGTTTTAGTTATTCGTGAGAGTATAACCTTGGAAAAGATCTTGTAGATATTGGACATCAAACTGATCGGCCTGTAGTTGTTTATATTGTTCTTATCACCTTTTTTGTGTATCAGTGTAATTGTTGAAGATGACCATTGGTATGGAATTGATTCAGTAGTGATTATCTCGTTGAAAATGTTCGTAAGTATTGGTACTAGAGGTTCCTTGTTTGCAATTAGGAGTTCATTACTGATGCCGTCTGTGCCCGATGCTTTGTCTTTGTTTTGAGTTTTTACTGCCTTTTCTACTTCAGATGTTAAAATCTTAGCACCATTTATGCCATTAATTAATACAACCTGTAAAAAATAACAATAATTTAGTTTACTTATTTTTAGATAGGTACAGTTAGATAGGTTTTCTTTGAAATAAATTAGCTTTTGTATCAATTTACTTACTTTTAAAGCGAGGTATTTACTGTCTGGTGCTTCATTCAGAAATTTTTCTATTTCAAGGTCACGTTTCGTTTTCAAGACAGCTTTTATCATAGAAAAAATGCTCCATAATGTACTGGATTTTCTTGTTTTAGATAGTTCCATGAAATATGATAGTATCACGGTCTCGGAATATGTTTTTGCATTTTTTGAGAGGCGCCAATTATTGAAGGATTCGTACGCCTTTACATATTTCACTTTAGATTTTTCAGGCAAATAGCTGAACTCGGCATTCGAAACTTGTTCTTTCAACTTTTTTGGCGTAAGACAACTACCTTCATCACTGGGGTCACTCATTTCTTTGTAATTAAACAGACTATTAGATCACAAATAGAAATTTGCAAAAGTTTACAACTTAAGTTGAAAATATTTAGTTGAATCTTTACCAAGAGGTTTAGAACCAAATGGAAAATGTGTTGTGAACACCACTGTCGCAAGAAAAATGACAACTATAAGTGCCATCTCACTTACCTCATACAAAAGAGAGAGACAAAGATGGCATTTATCGATGACGTCAAAACGCATTCTCCATTTGACTGTAAACTCTAAACTTCTACATCCCGCCATTTTGTATTTTTTTATTTTTATTAAAAGAGTTGCGTTCGAAATTTGTGTGTGTGACATATTTATGAAAAACAAATTGTAATAATATTAAAAAAAAAAAACTCACTTACGACTTATTATTGTATAATAGTATTTTATTTAAAATATTATTGAAAAAATACAATTTATAAAGTTAAAATTCAATAAATAACATTAAAAATTATGTGCATCTCAGTTAAATAAAAATTGTACACAAATAAGTTTCCGAACACACCAACTTCTTCTTAATCCAATAAAATTGTGTTCGAAATTCAAATCACTTTGCCTCTCTAGAGAGCAAAAACGGCTTTTGCTCACTGAAATCGATGACCAAAGACACTATTTTCGTGCGAGAGTGGTGAAAAATTATTTATGGCATGAAGTCCAGAATTTATCGAAAAAATGTAATTTAGTTCCGCAAAATTCCGCGGGACCTCATTCGTGAGAAGGACTCTACCACTGAGGTGTATACCTAAAATCATAGGCGGATCCAGGATTTGGTTTGGGGGGGGGGGGGGGGGGGGGGGCAAGGTGCAGACGGGCAAAAATATTATAATTTTTATTACGAAAAGTGTATGTTTAGCTCGCTCTGAGCGGTTAGGAAGTTTAAACATTCATTACAATAAGTGCGCGAGCAGCTAGCTGCGAGCGCCGAAAAAAAAATTTTATTTCAGAAATATGTGCGAAATTCGTAACTCTACAATGCTTCTGGGGGTACCTTGGCCCCCTGCCCCCCCCCCCCCCCTAAAGCTTAAACATCCTTTATAATATGTGCGCGAGCAGCTTGCTTAATGACTCGGGGGGGGGGGGGGGCGGCTTGGCCCCTTGCCCCCCCTCCCTAAATCCGCCTATGATTATCTATAACACAGATAAAAGGTTCTATAATAATCATTGCAAAATTTTACTAACATTATAAACGTGACAGTTTGTGTCTGGATGTATGCCTAAATGGGTGTGAACAGATTTTATGTCTGTGTGTCTCCGGATAACCAGTGATTTTTACAAAAGATCCCCCTAGATGGAGCGCCACAATCGCGTGATTTTAAGTTAAAATATCTACAGATTTTTAACAATTCATAATTTCTCATATTTAATTTCTCAATTAAATAGGTACATAATATTTAATTAATCTAACAAATAAAAAATATATAATAAATGAAGTATTCACAGTAATTATAAATCTATTATTTAGTTCCGCTAGGTTACGCGGGACTTCTTTTCTAAAACTGTTTGCAGAATAAACGATATTTCTTTTTCTTAGGACATTAGTTCCATTATTTTCCGTGGCGCTAGCTTGTATGAAAAATAATTTACTTTTACAATGAACTGTAAATGAATTTTTCTATTTATCTTCAGATGATTTTACATGTTTTAGAAATTAAAAATAAGCAGCAAAAAGATATTTATTACTGATATTTACACGCATCATGCGCACATTAGATTATTTTCCGCTGGCGCTGATTCATTTGAGAAATAAGTTACATTTACTAATTTAAATGAATTCTAATTTGTTTGGCTACTATAAAGCATCAAAGTACTCGTCAAGACGAATCAAATGAGCCCAAACTCGATGAGGTTTTGTCTTTTGATTACGCGGTTCCTATGACTACCTTTCTTGTTTATTAGCATTTTATATGCGAATCTTTAGATTGATATAACTCTTTTATTTATGAACCGATTTGACTAAAACCAAGACTAAGGTTCAAGTAGAGAAAACTGCAACGTATTAGTGAAAATTTTATTCAAATCGGTGGTGTTGTTTAACCACACCAGTGACACAAACTATTTACAAATTTAGCCCAAATTAAACTAAAGGTCAACCACAAGTTTACAGCCACACCGATAGATGGCGTCTGTAGCGTTTTTGGCACTATTTTTTTTTGAATTGAATTTACTTTATATTCTATTACTTTTATTTCGAATTTTTGATGTAAATTAGGGGCGATGTGTCTGATATAAATGATTATTATTTATTTTATTATTTTATTTTACGTTTTCCTAGGAAAAATTGACAAAATGTTTTACGAATTAGATCGCGCAAGCGACTTTTTCGCGTCGTTTTGTTCATATGCGTATTTTCACAGTTCACCTTAGTAAAGGATCACAATGAATGGGGAGAAATTTCCATTCTTATTATATGGATTATTATGTTCTCTTTACAGCGGATTTCGGCGTCTCAGCGAAGAATAAGTCAACTCTACAGAAGCACGACACATTCATCGGCACTCCATATTGGATGGCGCCTGAAGTTGTACTTTGCGAGACGTTCAGAGATCATCCGTATGATTTCAAGGTAATTCAATATACTACTATACTTTATCTATCTGTAATCAAATCTTGCAAGTTAAATTTGATCCACTTCCCGGTTCCTGATGAGCTGAAATTTTACATGCATGTATAAATCGGATGACAATGCAATATTATATTATGACATGGAGCTGATCTGATGGAGCTGGAAGATGGCCATAGGAACTCCGTAATTAAACGACACAACCCCATCGAGTTTGGGCTCATTTGATTCGTCTTGACGAGTACTTTGGTGCTAATAATAAAAGCTTGTTTTTAAAAAGTTCCTTTCAAATTTCACGTGTTCAAATAAAACATTGTGTTTTTCGAACATTTCAGGTGGACATCTGGTCACTGGGCATAACCCTCATAGAGTTCGCCCAAATGGAGCCGCCCAACCACGAAATGACTCCAATGCGGGTCCTGCTCAAGATACAAAAGAGTGACCCCCCATGCTTGGATCAGCCCTCGATATGGGGGAAGCCGTTCAACGATTTCATCGCTAAAGCTCTTGTTAAGGTAATACATAGTTTGGTAGAGGCTTATATTTTATGTTTCGGAGATATTGCTAAGGCAGTTAATATTCAACTTGCCAGTACAGTGAAACATACATTGCGTATAGCTAGACTAGCGATTGGCCTATTTTTTTCTGGTCAGTTTTTTTTTAAGCTCAAGACATACTCACTAAGGATGAAAACAACTGACTTTGACACAAATCAAACAAAACTTCAAACAACAAGTACTTGTCTACTTCAAAGTAAAAGCCTACAAAAAACTCAGTAATTATAAAGGCAGTAACATTTTTCGGTATTTTTGCTTGGAAAGTTTTCCGGTTAACTTTTGAAAATTGGCAGTTTTATAGATTTTGACATGCTACAATAATAATTATTTTGTATAGATGTTTTTCCTGTACAATGCGTCAGAAACGAGTTATTATCATAAAACTGCTTTTAGGCGCGATTTTTCCAATATGGCGGCAAAGATACGAGGTGGCAAAGTTGAAATTCGGAAAGAGCACGTCAGAATCTATAAAATTGCCATTTGTCAAAACTTTTCTGGTTACCTCGATTTTTTCGACCAAATGACTGGTCTAAATATAATTTTAAATACGGAACCCTAAAAAAGTTTATTTTGTCTTCACTTGTTTAAAAGACAGAAGAAATAAAAAAATATTTATTATCTGTTCCAAAAACTACATACATAAAATATAGTGACATGTTAGTATGAGATATGAAGAGAATATAAACAACATAAACAATAGGTACACTGACAAATGGAATAGGCTCAGCATAATGCTGGGCGCTGCCAATGCTGTTGTTTAAAGTAAATAATATAATATTGTTCCCAGGAGCCAGAGAAGCGACCGACGTCAGCGGACCTCCTGAAGCATGAGTTTGTGAGCGGCAACTTGAACGCTAAGCCTTTGAGGGATCTACTGCTTGAGTACAGAGCTGAAGTGGTCGAGGAGGAGATTATGATCGATGATGATTCAGAGGTCAGTTGCACTGTTCTAACGTATCTTAACATATTGGCTGCGGCGGCGTTTTATAGAACTCTCCCGGGTGCCTGAAATTAAATAATAATAAATACATCAGGACGTTTCACACAGCGCCACCTAACCCCAAACTAAGCAACTTAATGCCTGTATTATGGTGGTTAGAATAACGGATATAATACTTATATACTTTTCTTTTGTAAATACATACTTATAATAGATACAGAAAGCCACCCAGACCTGAAACAAATATCTGTGGATCACACAAACATTTGTCCCATGCGGGAATCGAACCCGCAACTTTCTGCGTTGCAGGCGGGTATTAGCCCACCGCGCCACAGAGGTCGTCAAAATTAACTTGTTATGGAAAATTCCTTTGACGAAACACACCGGGGGTAGACTTCCTTTGCAGGAGGTCGTCTAGGTGGGTACCCCAACAGTGCCAGTTATTCTACCGCCTGAGCAGTGATGTGCAAACATTACTGTGCTCCGGTAGGAGGGCACTGTAGCTAGTGAAATTACTGGACTAAAGAGTCTTAACATCTCATGACTCTTGAGTAAGAAGCGTTGGTGCAGTGCTCCTAGAGTTTCACATAATTGTGAAATCCTAGGTAACACTGTACTGATTATGGGCAGCGTTATCTCTTAACATCAGGAGAGCGTCTTGCTCGTCTTCTACTTCATAACATAGAAAAAAACACAACGTTAGTGCTTCGTCAAAGGTCAGCACTCGCGTTCCGACCTCAAATACACAGCTGATGTGTTCTCAGCAGTCAATGTGTTAGATAATATATGTTAGATAATAAAATCAACGGGGAACGCCGTCACAACTAATATTCAATTCGAAAGTCTGTCTGTCAGTTTCTGCTGGGGGAGAGGCACACCAATGATACCACACTAATGAATTTTCTTTCGCCACTACGCACGCACCCGACAAATTTACACACACAGAGACAATCTGTTTAGACACCGCTAGGTTTATGCCCTGTAGTCTCTATTTTTGGCGGGGACAGTTGAGAGTGACGTATCCAGTTGGATTTATGATCTATGGTTCTAACATAAAATCTTAAAAATGAATAAGAAAAAAAATATAAATAAAGGTTTGTATGGACGTGCCGGTATACTGAAGTGCCGGATTAGTAGATTGTACTATAGAATATAGTTGTATTTTGATAAAGTGTAAAAATACGGAGATAATATAATATTACCTGACTACAGTGAAGTAAAAGGAGTGTTAACTTTGACTGCGATCACATACTCTATGTCCAGCTGTGAACGAATGTAGGCTTGATGATGGTGATGATAAATGATGATGAATGATGATGGTGATGATCCTTATTAACTAACAAATAATCACGTGTGTGCTTCCCTCACGCTTACTAACCCCGGCTGTGCCGATTTCGATGCGATTCTGTATCGCCAGTCGAAATTGAAGCGAGCCAAACAGAAGAACAAGGAGCAGTATCAGAGAATTGGTTAGTATATAGAGTTTGGTAGTTTTTTTGGTTCGTTTTTGGTTCAAATAGGTTTTTTTGGTTCATATTAAATATATCTTAATTTCTACTTCATACTCCTCAGTATCAGAGATTTGGTTATTATATAAATAAAATTGGGTACATTTTTTTGGTTCGAATAGGTTTATTTTGGTCCTTGTTGAAATTCCTACTATCTACATTTGACTTACCTACATTTCGGCACTAAACTGATAATTTTTGAAGTGAAAACTTCTTTAGCGGCGCTGAGCACTTTTTTGTATGGGTAAAAACTTTCAAACTCGCGTCAGGGTCACGTGATGCTGATCGAAAAAGCGTAAGATCGAGGGGAAGGGAGAGGAACTAGTATCTCCCACTCTTTCTACCGTGCTTGAGTGTGCTGCTCTGTGAATTTGGTTTAACTATGTCAAATGATCGCAATTTTAGCACAACGAAATACAAAACTACTATTGATGCGGTCTTTATTAGACACTTAAATAGGTTCGAATCAAAACTGTTTGTTTCTTACTTCAGTTATCATAAACCAATTGTATCAGTTGTAAAAATTTGGGATGATGATTCTGATAATAACGATGGTGTAAAAGTCGTCGAAATTATGGATGGAAGTTGATTTTTCTGAGAGATAAAATTTAATATAATATATAAATAACGATATAATATTATAAATAACAAAATATAAATTGTCATATTTGTGTACGATAGCGCAATAAATAAATATTGTATTCTACCTCATAAATGATAGTATTTTTATACTTATAATTAAACACAACGTTAATATTGAAGTTTTCACTTCTGCCGGCACTCCCGGAGTGCTACCTTTTTTTTTGGTGTGTTTTGGTTCAAATAGGTGTTTTTTACAAGCTTTATATTACTTTCACCTGTCTGTTGTCTGTCTGTCTGTCTGTCTGTCTGTAATCAAATCTTGCAAGTTTAATTTGACCCACTTTCTGGTTTCCAATTGAGCTGAAAATTTGCATGCGTGTGTAAATCGGATGACAATGCAATATTTTTATGACATCGAGCTGATCTGATGATGGAGCTGGAAGGTGGCCATAGGAACTCTGTCATTAAACAACGCAACCCCATCGAGTTTGGGCTCATTTGATTCGTCTTGATGAGTACTTTATGATGCAAGATGGTAATAATAATAAAAGCTTGTTTTTAAAAAGTATTTTTAAAATTTCACTTATTTATACAACGAAGTCAGAAGACGAGCAAGACGCTCTCCTGATGGTAAGAGATAACGCTGCCCATAATTAGTACAGTGCTACCCAGGATTTCACAACGATGTATATTCTAGGTGCACTGCGGCAGCGCTTCTTACTCTAGACTCAAGAGTCATATAAGATGTTTAAGACTACATATATAGCCTAGATATAACCTAGTAATTACACTAGTTTTTCTACAACATATAACGATTGAGACCAAATTCTACAATTTGTCTAGTGTAGATGTCGGATGTTTCATATTTTTGTGTGTAATATTGTAAATATACGTTAATTTGGGTGTGTATTCCGTGTACATTGCATGCGAATCGGATCGCCAGCCGTCAGATCATCCGCCTGCGTCGAAGGTAACTACTAAGATACTAGCTTATACTTGCCGCTTTTACTTAGCCCGCGTGAAGAAATCCTTTCTCAGCAGACGTTTACGTTATAAAAACTCTCTGTGTTCCAAATTTCAACCCAATCCGTTCAACGGTTTACGCTGTGCGTTGATAGATCAGTCAGTCACTCTTTCCTTTTATATATTTAGATTTAAGATTAATATAATCTATCTTAATTTTTTATACAACGAAGTAAGAAGACGTGCAAGACGCTCTCCTGATGTTAGAGATAACGGCGCCCATACCATAATTAGTACAGTGCTACCCAGAGAGCCTATTGGCTAATTCTCACCCACTACAATTGATGACAACTTCGATGTACATCGCTGCGTTTGTTATTTCACTCATATTAATGAGGAGGTTCTCTTTATTTCTTCTATTTAATTTTGAAGGGTTTCGTATCCAAAGGGTAAAAGCAGGAATCCTTTGGGTGCGAGTCAGATTCGAACTTGTACATTTTCATATTTTTTTTCTAAAATGTTAGCTTATATCTCTACGTTATCTTTCCATATTTTATCGTCTTCTAGGAATCTCCAATTTTTTACTTTCTAAATTAATAATTATTTATCTAGTCAGTTTTGTTGTAATATTTCCAGTGTTTTAATTTTTTTGTGCTTCATTCATTTCAGTGCTTTTCGCATTAATTTTAGTTACTTTTTCAGTTGGGCGTTATATCAGGATTACAAATTGGTTTTCAATGTCATTAAGAGCTTAAGGGTTTATACGTTGCGCGGGTATGATGTGACGAATTTTCAATACCCATTGGTACAACTTTTTGATGATGTTGTTAGACACTGATGAAGCAAATATTTTCGAAATTCATCATATTGCACGAGCAGAGCCTAGTATATATGTTACGGCTAAAAAAAAAAAAAAAAAAAGCGAAGCGAGCGTGCTGCGGTAGCAGCCGGCGAAGCACTAGATCCGACTCGTTCTTATTCCAGAGTTCTCAATTCATCATTTAGGAATACTAGACTCTTAAGGTCTTAAAGAAATATTGTTAATGAGGCAGTGTAGTGTAATGTTGTTTATTGGTTGTTGTACAGGAGCCGCGCAGCTGTCACTTGCCTATGGAGGAAGATGACTCCACGTCGGTGCGGTCGGGCGAGACGCCGGACGTCAAAAGTAAGTGTTTTCACTTTCTAGTGGCTGTATTTTTAACTTAAGGCTGTTTAGTCGGCGTGACACTCGCTCGCACTATTTGACATATTTTGAAATTAAAATTCATAGAATTACCTTCTTAAAAAAGTAAAAAGTAAAAAAAAAAAGTAAAAAATAATTTATTGACATTCTACAATTAAAAGTACATAATATATAAGTTACAACAAGACAAAAGAACATAAAAAAACAATACATAAATCTCTTAAACCAAAGTAGGTACTTATATACTATATACACGTAATTTTGCTGTCAATTGGGATAGGCTCAGCTTAATGCTGCGTGAGGGGATCTCGCGCAGCGCTGGTTTTCAGCCTATCCCATGCTCGATCGGAGATATTAGTCGAGATTTACAAAAAAAAAGTTATTAGCGGGATTATTTATACATAGATACAGTTTAAAACACAAAAGCGAAAAGTTATACATAACATAATATTAAATAAAAAGATGTCAGGAATCACATAGTGTGTTATATTGTACAATAAGAGTGTGTGCGTGTGTGTGTGTGTATGCGCGTGTGTGCGTGTGTGTGTGTGTGTGTGTGTGTGTGTGTGTGTGTGTGTGTGTGTGTATGTGCGGGTTTGTGTGTGTTATTTGATCTTAAAGGTTGCTTCAAATATGAAAATATGTATATATGTTGTGTATATATGTTGTTCTTGAAAATTGCTCAAGAGAGTCGCTTCACAATATTATTGCACACATTTTCGCCTCAGACCCCTCGAATATGTACATCAGGAACTGAAGTCTACTCCGGTGATGTAACTATATATTCTCCCTACAGTGTCAGAGTCAGAGCCCCGTGCAGGCAGTACCCCGGTGCCTCCCACAGCTCGCGCTCCGCCCTCGCCCGCGCCGGCCGCCGTCGCCCCCACGCCCACTCAAACGCCCTCCAAACGCCCACACGACGATGTTCACGCGCACGTCGATAGGAAGCCGCCGGTAAGTTACCTACAGTCTAGAACAGTAGGTAATGTCACTAGGGTTGTCAACTACATGAATCCATATTTAAACTGCGGATACTACGAAGACAAGAAGCCACCGGTGAGTTATGTATCTACAGTCTATAAAGCTGTAGGTAATGTCGCTAGGGTTGTCAACTACGTGAATCCATATTTCGATTGCGGATACCACGAAGACAAGAAGCCACCGGTGAGTTATGTATCTACAGTCTATAAAGCTGTAGGTAATGTCGCTAGGGTTGTCAACTACGTGAATCCATATTTCGATTGCGGATACCACGAAGACAAGAAGCCACCGGTGAGTTATGTATCTACAGTCTATAAAGCTGTAGGTAATGTCGCTAGGGTTGTCAACTACGTGAATCCATATTTCGATTGCGGATACCACGAAGACAAGAAGCCACCGGTGAGTTATGTATCTACAGTCTATAAAGCTGTAGGTAATGTCGCTAGGGTTGTCAACTGCGAGGAAAATGAAGTTGCTAGGAAGCCGCCGGTATGTTACCTATACCGTAACATTCATACAGTACACGCTAGGTATTTTCACTAGAGAACGGTATAGTCCGGTCAATTTAGACCAAAAAATGAGAGTGAAGTTACATAAAGTCCCAACAAGCTGAATTTTTGTAAAGTTGTTCAAAACATAATTATAAACAATGTCTAGAAGTTCCCCATCATTCCCCTGTAAGGAAAAAAAATAATTCAAGGTCAAAGGTAAAAAAAATGAGTTTTTCGCGATTTTCAGCAAAACGGTAAGTTTTATCATAAAAATATCTTAGACAAAATTGTAGATCATAAAATTGTCTACAAAAAAATATTTAATACTTTTTTTTCTACGAGCCACCGTTTTTGATATATAACGATTCAAAAAGTTGTAATCTCTTATATAAAATCGTTCGTACACTTTCGTGCTATCAACGCACAGCCCAAACGGCCGGACGGATTGAGCTGAAATTTGAACAGCGTATTCCTTGAAAGATTTCATCGTGCAATAAGAAGCGATTTTTTGAAATTCCCTCAGGAAAAGGAATTATTCCCGAAAAACGTTTGTATGCAAATCCGTAACCGTTTACCCGATTGAGCTGAAATTTTGTAAAACGATCGTTGGGATTGTGTTGAGGAACATTGAATAGTTTTTATGACACAATTTAACTTTAAAGAGGGGGTAAGGGGGGGTCAAAGTTTGTATGGTAAATTTAGAACCGCTGGCCCTATTGAGCTGAAATTTGGTACAAAGGTAGACCAAGTCCTAAAAAATGATATGGGATACTTTTTATTCCAAAAATCAACCTCTAAGGCGGGATAAAGGAGGTCAATGTTTGAATACGAAATCAGTAACTAATGACCCCATTAAGCTACAATTTGGTTTAGACATAGTTTGAGCCTAATTTTTTGTAGACAATTTTATGACCTACAATTTTGTCTAAGATGTTTTTAACCCCCGACGCAAAAACGACGGGGTGTTATAAGTTTGACGTGTCTGTCTGTCTGTCTGTCTGTCTGTCTGTCTGTCTGTCTGTCTGTCTGTCTGTGTGTGTGTATGTGTCTGTCTGTGGCATTGTAGCGCCCAAACGGATGAACGGATTTTGATTTAGTTTTTTTTGTTTGAAAGTAGAGTTAGTCGAGAGTGTTCTTAGCCATGTTTGGTGAAAATCGGTCCAAGATGGCCGCCGCTACAAAATGGCGGATTACTTTTTTCTTCCACGACCCCCTCAATATGGGTATCAAATGAAAGGGCTTAACGAGTAGAATACAACCCACTATATAAAATTTAAAATCCAAGATGGCCGCCATCAAAAAATGGTGAATTACGTATTGCGTTGGGGGTTTTTTTAAATTTTTAATTTAATTCACTTGTTATGATAAAACTTACCGTTTTGCTGAAAATCGCGAAAAACTCATTGTTTTGACCTTTGATCTTGAATTAATTTTTTTCCTTACAGGGGAATGATGGGGAACTTCTAGACATTGTTTATAATTATGTTTTGAACAACTTCACAGAAATTCAGCTTGTTGGGACTTTATGTAACTTCGAATGTCTAAATTGACTGGACTAGTAGGTATTATCTCTAGGATTGCCAACAATTGTGTAAAATCAAGGATAAATCAAATACTTTTTAAACTGTTCTACATAAAACCTACAATACTCAGTAGCTGGTGACCATAGTTATTAGGGTTGTCAACTGTGTTGATAAAAGTTACTTGCAATAAAATAAAACCGGTCAAGTACGAGTAGGACTCGAGCACCGAGGGTTCCGTACAAACCTACGGGTTTCTACGGAACCCTAAGGAAAAGTGGGTATAATATTATGTACTGAAGGTTTCGATTCCCTTGCGAGTACTTGTGAGTTTGAAAATATGCGGCTAAAATTGCTGTTTCTTTTGATTGCGTTGAAATAGTGGTTTGATTTTTTTACAGCTTAAAGTTATTATAAAGCTGAGTATTTGGTATGAATTTAAATTTAATACCTGTACGCGTTCTTGAGGAAAGGGGTAGTAAAACAAAATTATTAAAAATATTTTTTTAAATGATGTAACTAAATATTTACAGTTTTCGCAATTTTTCCTGTGCCTATAATTTAAGACGTTGCTGCGTACCAAATTTCAAGACTCTGAGTTAACGGCAAGTACCCTGTAGGTTTTGATTCCCTTGAGAGTAGTCGCGAGTTAAAAAATACGGCTAAAATTACTGTTTCTTTTGAATGCGTTGAGATAGAGGTTTGATTTTATTACAGTTTAAAGGTATTATAGTCTTGAGTATTTGATATGAATTTCAATTTAATACGTTTACGCGTTCATGAGAAATAAGGTAGTAAGTATGAAATTATTAAAAATATTTTTTTATATGATGTAACTAAAAATGTACAGATTTCGTAATTTTTCCTTTATCTGTGCTCTAAGGAGTTGCTTCGTGCCAATTTTCAAGATTCTAAGTTCACGGCAAGTACCCTGTAGGTTTTGATTTTTTGAGAGTAGTTGCGAGTTTAAAATTGCGACTAAAATTGCTGTTTCTTTTGAATGCGTTGACATAGAGGTTTGATTTTATTACAGTTTAAAGGTATTATAGACTTAAGTATTTGATATGAATTTCAATTTAATACGTCTACGCGTTCATGAGAAAAGGGGTAGTAGGTATAAAATTATTCAAAATATTTTTTTCATATGATGCAAATAAAAAATTATGGTTTTCGCAATTTTTCCTTTATCTGTGCTCTAAGGAGTTACTTTGTGCCAAATTTCAAGATTCTGAGTTCACGGGAAGTGCCCCGTAGGTTTTGATTTATTTGGTAATGTCGAAAATTTGCTGAAATTTGTGACATATTCGACTATATCTTTTGATTGCGTTGGCCTAGAAGTTTGAAATTTTCACAGCTCTAAGAGGCAATGGACCTTAGTATTTCCTATAAATTTCAGTTTGTTACCTCTACGCGTTCCTGAGAAAAAGGGTCTTGACAGACAGACAGACAGACAGACAGACGGACAACAAAGTGATCCTATAAGGGTTCCGTTTTTTCCTTTTGAGGTACGGAACCCTAAAAAAAAAAACAAATAAAAAAAAACAAATATTTGTGTATATTCAAGTAGACAATAAAGAGTTATTCTATTCTATTCTTCGACCAAAGCATCTTCCCCAATTTTCTCAAAAATGCAATCATAAGACCAATTCACAAAAAAAATTCAAAGACAGACCCAAATAACTATCGTCCAATAGCTCTTCTCCCGACTGCATCAAAAATTTTTGAAAAAGCCATTTGCAACCGGGTCTATAGTTTCTGCGAAAAATATAACCTATTTCATGACTCACAACACGGCTTTCGTAAGAAAAAATCCACAACTTTGGCGGTATTTAAATTCATGCAACAAGTTATAGACTTAATAAATACAAAAAAGTACGCAGTAGGTATACTACTGGATATGAAAAAAGCATACGACAGAGTAAACTATAACATCTTATTAGACAAACTATACAATATAGGGGTTCGTGGTACAGCTCATACCGGGTTTAAATCATACCTTAAAAACCGAACACAAGTTGTAGAAATTGAATACTTTAATAATAACTCTAAAACTATATTACATGTAAAATCCGATATCAAAATAACAAATTCATCAATTCCGCAGGACAGCGTATTAGGTTGTTTGCTCTTTCTCATTTACATCAATGATTTACCTAAAATAATAGAAGAACCCTGTATTTGCTTTGCAGACGATATATCTATACTAACATCTTGCCATAACAATTCAACCATAGAAACTAAGCTAAACAATATATTAACAAAAACATCAAACTGGATAAACTCACACAAATTAGAAATTAACTACAATAAAACTAAAATCATCACCTTTCACCCACATCAAAAAACGCCCCTTCACATCGACTTCTCATTTAACAATATCAAATTAGAGACAGTAAACACCTTTTATTTACTAGGATTGAATATAGATAAAAATGTAACTTGGAAACAGCACATACAACATCTACGAACAAAAATCTCAAGTTTTACATACGCGTTTCGAGAGATAAAATCTACAACAAATTTTGAAACAGCTTTAGCCACTTATTATGCCTACGTTCACTCTTGGCTCAGTTACGGGATAACCCTCTGGGGAAACAGTACTGACGCACCTTCTCTTTTCATATTACAAAAGAAACTCATTCGAATCCTAGCCAACATAGAACAGACCGATAGTTGCAGACCATATTTCAAGAAATATAAACTCCTTACCTTGCCCTGCATATACATTTCAGAACTTTGTAAATTCGTCCGCGATCACCCCCATTCATACACAAACCGCGACGATAACCAAAACCAGTACAATTTAAGACTTAGAAATAAACTTGCGCTTCCAAACTCCTCACTGTCCATCCACTCCAATAGTCCATACGTAATGACCATAAAAATTTACAACAAACTACCTTATAACTTAAAAAACGAACCTAACTACAACAAATTTATAAAAAACCTAAAATCGATACTTTTAAACAAATCATATTACAGCATAGAAGAATATCTGCAAGATTTTACACTAAAATAAATAAATTATAAAAATAAGTACATATATATGTATATCATCCTCTCTAACACGTCCAATTAAAATTATTAAAATACTATTATTTCATTTCTTAATTTTAATAACAATTATTGTACCTCCTAAATTGCATGTGCCCACCAGGGTCCTTAGAAATACTTATGTGCAAACTACACTAAGACCTTATTATGTACCTAATTCTAAGGGAGCAAATAAAGTATTGAGTATTGAGTTATTCTATTCTAATCTACATTCGCAGGCTCCAAAGAAAGAGAAGGGCCCCGCGCCGCCGCCCCCCGGCGCCGTGAGTCCGCCCCCCTCCGCCCCCGCCCCCGCCCCCGCCCCCGCTGCCCCCGCCAACAAGAAGCCGTCCGCCCCCCCGCCGCCCGCTGCCAACACCGCCGCCAATATTGTTGAACAGGTAACTACTAGTAGTTCGCCGCGAACTGGGACCTCGCAGACCCAATTTCCCTCAAAATAGTTTATATACATGGGTAAAAGTTATAAGTATCTACGAAATATAAATGTATGGAAACTTTAACCTATAATATTCGTAAAAGAAAAGGAAAATGCCAAAATTGAAAGTAATGTTAAAACTCAAAATACGTAACGGATATACATTAAAAAAATCTCGTCGTGCAGCTCGTCGATCACATTTGCACTTTCCATCAGGTGGGATGTGATCAAACGTAGGCCTAATTATTGATTATTATTTTAAACAAAAGACTTGTGGATGTACTTTACAAACAACAACTTTACAAAAAACGGATCCAGTGCAACAATGCTTTCAGGATGCTTTTGAGCGCTGTCTTGATACTACAGAGCGTCAGGGATGTTTGCAGATGCTAGAGTGGATGATGGTTTTAATGTCATAATAATATGTGATAAATACATAAATAACAATCCCAATAAGTTTCTTGCTCGTTCTTCTCATACTTTTCGAACGAGCAGTAGAGTCTTAAAATAGATCTAAATAATTGTAAAATTTACTTTCAAAAGTGAAGCACTGTAGCCTATTTGAATAAAAAATGGGTTGGAGTTCGATTAATAAGTGTAAAAAGTATATTATATTGATACTAAAGAGAATAACTAAATTTAGGACAAAATATTATACCTATATACTACTCGTATTTTGCAAACTTGAAAATCAGTAAATTAAGTACCTACTTCCACAGGTAGGATCTATACGAGGATAATATTATTATCAAACTTAATGTATCAAATAAAAACTATGAACATATCCTGCACCCGCACGATCATTTAAATTCATAATATATTGTCACAACAAGTCAACATGGCTATTTACTTATTCGTTAGGGAACCGAACCTAGGACCAAATTGTCAAAAATGTATGAAATGACGTTTTACGTCGCATCGATTTTTGACAATTCGGTCTTTGGTTCGGTTTCCCGACGGATAACTGAATATCCCTGCAGTTTTCATAATATTACAATCGATAAACATTGTAATTTTGTATTCTCTATAACTCTACAACCCTTGCACCGATTTGGCTCATTTTTGGACGTGAGAATTCTATTAGTTTGTACTACCTGTTTAAAAAGTTTTATCAAGACTGGATCATCGGTTTCATTGTAATAAAGCAATTTCTTTAACTCTTGAACCCTTCGACCGATTTGGCTCATGTTCGAACTTAAAAATTCTATGGATTTACATTACGCGTTTGCAAAGTTTCATGCAGATTGGACCATTGGTTCTCCAGATATCGCGTAACAAACATACATACAAACATACACTTTGGCTAATATATTTGTGTCGCTTATAAAAAATGTTTATATGTTAGAAAAAAAATTATCAGCGCTCCAGTTTTGAAATAATCGTCAGACCTATCGTAAAGACTTTAAGTCACCTATATCTCTGCAACCCTAGAACCTATTTAGCTAATTGTTTCACTTAAATTATCCAATTAACCTTCTTAATTTGTGTGTAAAATTTCATTTAATTTGGATTAACCGTTTTCAAGTAAACGTCGACCAAACTTAAGCACCAGAGGTCAAGCGTTAAACTGGTCCAAACGCAGGCATTTCGCGGCTTTCGACTCTAAGACCTCGCTTCGCTCGGTCGATAATATTATAATCTATGTGGGTTTCTTCGCTGCTCTTCCCATAGAGGTGCATTCCGAACTATCGGTGATATGGACAATAGAATATTCCTTAGCTAACACTGCCGTTGCCGTATTATTAAATACTAGCTGCGCCCAGCGGTTTTACCCGCTTTTCTGTAGCCTATGTGTTATTCCAGGGTCTAAGCTATCTCTATACCAAATTTCAGCTCAATCGGTCCACCCGTTTAGGCGTGAAAGCGTAACAAAACATACATCTAGACATCCATTCTTACAAATTTTCACGTTTATAATATTTGTAAGATGAGGGTTTCTTGGGAGCTCTTCCCATAGAGGTACCTACTTTCCAATTGCCGGTAGTATGAACAAAAGAATATTCCTTAGCCAACACTGCCGTTGCCGTATTATTAAATACTAGCTTACGCTCGCGGCTTTGCCTGTGTGGCAAAATCCTTTCTTAGCTACGTCATAAAACCTATCTGTGTTCCAAATTTCAACTTTCAACCCAGGCACTGTAGCTAGTGAAATTACTGGGCAAAATAGTCTTAACATCTTATGACTCCTAAGTATGAAGTGGTGTTGGATAAACAACTTTGCTTGAAATTTGATTATAATTGTTTCATTCTAGGTATGCCGAGACGCAGAAAAAGCAGTACAAGACAAAAAGACAGACAAACCGCAAGAGAAACCAAAGTCAACCGATACGGAACCGAGAAAGGAACTAGTCAAAAAGGACTTCTCAAGGTCTAACTCCACGGAACCCGTTAAAGAGTTCTCCCGATCAAATTCAGTTGAGGAGAGAATTGAAGCGAAGAATTTGATCATCAAGAAGAGTTCACGATCAAGTTCTATAGACAATCAGTCTATATCAACCAAACGTAGCTCGGAAAGCAGTCTAAACAGAAGTTCACAGAGTATTAATCAAATAGAAGGCCGAGTAAGCGTTGAAATAAGCAAAATTGACAAAAGACACGCCCGATCAAGCTCGGAAGATGAACGACCGATCATCGAAATCAACAAATCTTTGACCGATGTCAATAAATCAGTCGTCAAGTCAACTGATTTGAATAAACTGAGTAAATCCAACGCGGAATTGAATAAAAGTGCTGATTTAAATAAAATTAGTGCCAACTTGAATAAGTCAAGTGCCGAGCTAAATAAGTCCGACTTAAATAAAAGTAGTGCAAGTTTAAATAAGTCTGCCGACTTGAATAAAAGTAGTGCAAGCTTGAATAAGTCGATTGACTTAAACAAAAGTAGTGCAAGCTTGAATAAGTCGATTGACTTGAACAAAAGTAGTGCCAGCTTGAATAAGTCAAGTGATTTGAATAAAATAAGTGAAGTGAGAAACGTAGAAGTGAGTAAAGTGAATGCTGAAGTGAATAGGATAGAACGAAGATATTCCAGGTCTAACTCTGATGATAGAGAGTTGAGAAGAGAAGAGAGGAGTAAAGGTGACAGGAGATCGCAGCACAATTCTGTTGAAATCAGGCCTGTTACGGTGAGTTACGTTTTACTAATCTATCAAATTAAAACTAGGTAGTTTATTCAAATAGGTTAAGCAATAAAGCCTTTTTTCAATTAGATATTTTGTACTTTACAAAGGCAATTTTAAAATCGATATCTTCAAGAAATATTGTTGAAATTACGAGAAATTTACATGGGATAATCCCTTGGGCTTGATGAAAACTTGGGCCTGCTGGGCCAGAAACTGTTGTAAACTAAGGTAATAACTTCTCTTTCCATGGCCTAAGAAAGACTTATCAAATCGCTTTTGAACTTTCGTTTGTTGATGTTTCTTAGCAAATTGACTGCGGAAAATACAACTGCTGTGTGTTTTGTGGTTAAAACGCGTGTGCTTCTTGCCAACTGATTCTGACATACATTCATATCTGGTCACGCGGATAGTACTAAAAAAAACGCTGCCGCAGCCAGTGTTAAGGTGAAAACGCACTACGCGGCGCGACACGGCGCGGCAAACTATTTTTTTTTTGTATGAAAATGCCGCGCCGCGTTTGTTTCCGCGTAGTGCGGTATGACTCATACATTTTCATACAAAGACTAGATGCGTCCAGCGGTTTTACCCCCTGTACCTATGTGTGTAGCCTATGTGTTATTCCAGGGTCTAAGCTATCACTATACCAAATTTCAGCTCAATCGGTCCACCCGTTTAGGCGTGAAAGAGTAAAAAACATACATCCAGACATCCATTCTTACAAACTATCTCGTTTATAATATTAGTAAGATACTTGGCTGCGCCGCGCCGCTTCAATGCAGTTACCGGGTAGTTTGCGCCTTTAACATGAGTTTAATTTGTCCCCGCAGCCCAAAGAAGAGTCCCCCCAGAAACCCCGAGCGCCCCCACCGCCGCAGCAAGTGGTGGTGGTAGCGTCGCCGGTGGTGGTGGCGGTGACGGAGGTGGCGGACACGGTGGTGGTGGTGGAGCCCAACTCCCTCGCCGCGCACCCCGCCGGCCTCGTCACCGTCACCACCACGCACCCGCCCGTGCTCAACACTCACTCGCCGGTAATGTATACACTATACTGCCGTACTGTCGGTACTACTTGCCCACCAAAAGTTATATCATGAAAATTAATACAACTCTATATTGAAAATTCACATTAAAACAAAAACTTAAGTATTGTTACATAGTATACAAGGATGTTACAATTGGCGGTCTTATCGCTAAAAGCGATCTCTTAATAATGTTTAGAAGAAAGTAGTAAATAGACGAGCAAGACTCTTCAGCCTAGTAATGCTATGGTGCTATGGTGAATGGAGCCCTGCTAGTGTCTTTAATGAGAACAGTGTTGGGATTTTACAATGACGTCACCAGCGGTTGTCACTCTTAAGTGTCTTCGAGCCAGTAAATACTAGCTACTCTACTCAAGAGTCATAAGACGCTCCTCGTCATTGTCACCACCACGCACCCGCCCGTGCTCAACACTCACTCGTCAGTAATGTATCACTATACATTACTGAGCGGAGTAATTGTAGTGAAGAATTTGGAGGTGTTAGAAAAGCTCTGAGTAGCTAGAGAACAACTCGTCTTTTTGTGAAATATCTCTATTTTTATTGTAACTTTATAGTAAATATTAGCTATGTTTATTTTCTATCAAAATGTAAACGGTTTGAGGACCAAGACAAAAGACTTTTTCTTAAACGTACTTAACAATAATTATGACTTTTATTTATCTATTTATTTTTATTTATCTGAGCGCTTGGTCGAGGCGACGTGTGACCAAAATGCTGGGGTATATTTGGCCCAACGTATAAGTATTGCCATTCAACGTGGCAATGCTGCCAGCATTCTGGGCACTCTGCCAACTGACAGTGGTTTGGAGCACTTGGATTTTCTGTAGATCGGCTTGTGGCCGATCTGTGGTTAATAAAAGTGTTCTTTACTGCTGTAGTAGCTGTAGTATTGTTAGTTTGTTTTTCTCAATAAAGGCATTTGCCACTTTAAAAAAAAAAAAAAAAAAAAAAAAAAAATTATGACTTGATTTGCCTATCAGAGACCAATATTGATCCAAGTGTTCTTTCTGAAGAGCTATTTGATAATAGATACACGGTATTTCGAAGAGATCGTTGCACTACCGGTAGTCAAAAGAAACAAGGTGGTGGTGTTTTAGTTGCACTAAAGAAAGATATGTTAGCCATTCGTCAGACAGAATGGGAAACAGAATTTGAAGACTTGTGGATTAACATCTCCCTTTATTCTAAAACCAAATCAGTTAACGTATATCTATGTGCCTGTTATCTTCCTCCGGACATGAGTGCATCAACTATATCTAAGTTCTATGACAATTGTCAGTTACGTGTTAACAGTTGTGCCGATGATAATAATTTATTTCTATTTGTGGGAGACTTTAACACGCCTAATATTACCTGGTACCATAACGCTGATCAATCCATAATGCCGTTAGATCCCCTTGATTTAAAAGCATCATTACTTGTTGATACTATGTCTCTATGTAGTTTAATCCAATTTAATCATATAATAAACGAAAATAACAGAATTCTTGACCTTGTGCTTTCAACGCGACATAGTTCTTTATCTGTATACTCTGCAGAACCGTTGTCAAAATTAGATATTCACCACCCTTCTCTAGTAGTGCAATTAGAAGAAATACGGAACCCAACTACTCTGAATCCTAATAAACACAAAAAAATACTTAATTATCATAAAAGTGACATTGAACATATAAAAATAGAATTAGAGAATACAGACTGGAATGAATTATTATCCATCGGAGATATAGATGAAAGCGTTAAATTATTTTATAGTAAATTAAACACCATATTATCAAGACACACCCCATTAAAGAAAGACAAAATGGACAGACCATATCCGGTTTGGTTTAGCGAGCCATTGAAAAAACGTCTTAATGAAAAATTCAAGTATCATAAGCAATATAAAAAATATGGAAATCCAAGAGATTACGATTCTTTCGCCAAGTGCCGAGAAATTAGTAAATACTTAATTACTTCATGTTATGCAGCTTATTTATCCGATGTTGAGGAGTCTGTGCATAGTAATTTAAAAACATTTTGGAGATATGTTAACAACAAAAAGGCAACTAACACTATCCCTCTTCAAATGTCATACGATAACGAAATAAGCTCTAACGGTGAAGGCATATGTGAACTTTTTTCTAAATTCTTTGCTTCAGTTTATGCGACGGGGAAAACATCCAGAGCATTTGATAATAATACTTTGGCCGAACCAACTTTAAGCGAAACACTTTCAAATATTTATATACGTAAAGACCATATTTTAAATAAGCTCCAAGCAGTGGACTCCAATAAAGGTTCTGGACCCGATGGCGTGCCACCATTTTTCATTAAGGCTTGCGCTAAGGAACTCACTTTACCCTTATATATTTTATACAATAAGTCCCTCAGTTCCGGAAATTTTCCTAGTTACTGGAAAATCGCTCATATTGTGCCAATTTTTAAATCAGGGGACAAATCGAAATGCGAAAATTATCGCCCCATTAGTATTTTATCATGTATGGCCAAAGTTTTCGAAAGCGTAGTATACAATTTCATTTATAATCATGTCAAAAGTGCCATCTCCCCATCACAGCATGGATTTGTTCGTAACCGCTCTACTTGTAGTAATCTATTATTATTTAAAAATTACATTTGTAATGCCTTTGCTAAGGTCAAGCAGGTAGATACAATCTATACTGATTTTTCCAAGGCCTTCGATCGGGTCAACCACAATATTTTGTGTCGTAAACTGGTATCATATGGCATCCACGGAAGTCTTCTTCGATGGGTTGAGTCTTACTTTACAAGGCGTAGTCAGATGGTTGCACTGAAGGGATACTTGTCGAAAGCAATAGAGGTTCCCTCTGGGGTCCCTCAGGGATCCCATTTGGGCCCTCTATTATTTATTTTGTTTATTAACGACGTTACAAGGTACCTTTCTTGCAATTATTTGATGTATGCAGATGATTTAAAAATTTATAACTTAGTATCGAATTTGGAACACTGTAATGCACTTCAAAGGGACCTCAACACGATTTCGGATTGGTGCTCAGACAATGACATGCAGCTCAACGTCAAAAAATGTAATATAATCACGTTTGGTACCCAGAAAAATAAATTATTTTTTAACTATAATCTATATGGGCAAACTCTTGAAAGGAAAACCACTATACGTGATCTGGGAGTCTTATTTGACGACAAACTTTCATTTAGGTCTCACTACGATCATATTATAGATAAAGCCAATAAGACTCTAGGTTTCGTCATTAGAATTACTAAAGATTTTCGCAAGCGTGAAACAATGCTTTTACTTTATTATAGTCTAGTGAGAAGTACACTTGAGTATGCATCCGTTGTTTGGTCACCACACTACAAAATACATGAGGATAGACTTGAAAGAATTCAAAACTGCTGTCTCAAGGTGCTGAGTTGGAGATCAGGACTTTCTCGAACTCTGCATGATTATCAAGCCAGAGTTTCCCACTTTGAGGTGCAACGTTTAGACTTAAGACGCCAACTTGCTCTTATGATGTACTTATTTAAGGTCCTACACTCAATAGTTGACTCTCCGGAAATCTTAGCTCTGATTAACATTAATATTAAACCAAGGTCACGATTACCCAAATTATTTGCTCTTAACGTTTACAAAAACAATACATCTTACTACAATCCAATTGTAAGAATGTGTCGCCTATACAATGAACTAAGTGTTAAATGTTCTGAGTTAGACATTTTTGTATCTAGACTGAGCACTTACAAAAGGATTGTTAATAAATGTATATTTAGCAATAAGTAGTTTTCATATATATTTTACTAGGTATCTATATAATTACTTACAAATTTAAGTGTCATTTAAATTAACCTATCTGTATACATTTGTTTTTGGACAATATCTAGATTAACCTAATTTTAATTTAGAACTAAGATCATGTATTGATAATTGTCTGTTGAATGTATCTTATCTCAATAAATAAATAAATAAATACTATACACACGCATACTGCCGTCGGAGGTACTTGCCCACCAAGAGTTAGTATTGTATTTGATCACAATAGGCCAATCATGGCCGCAGTGATATCACAGCCGTAAAACAAATAAGAGTTAGTATGTTACTGTCTACGGACCCTTGGAAGAAACTAGGGCATCGTTGCTTATCATGCTAGATCGTGGTCAAAGTATAACCTATGAGGAATAAAAAGACACACTCCTTATAGTAAGAGATAACGCTGCACATAATTAGTACAGTGCTTTCCAGGATTTCACTATTATATAAAATTCTAGGTGCACTGCGCCAACAATTCTTATTCAAGAGTCATAAGACCTTCAATGTGTATAATATTCCTTAATAAAATTAATATATTTCGTGAACAGTTACCAGCGAACGCAGTAACGATATCGACGACGCCGCCGATCGCCGACGAGGTGGTGATAGTCGGAGCGGGATCATCGTCCGATGATGACTGCTTCGCTCCATCATCACTTGATTCCTTGGATTGCACCAACTCTTACACAGGTTTGTACTAGCTTATACTGCTTATTCATAATATTTGTATGTACCTTCATAATATTATGTTAGTCTTAGTCTTTTACGTGCCTATTTATTGACACCTTAAATTGTCGCGATTTCAACGCAACAGGTTACAAAAACATTTTAAAAACCCACCTTGACGTTTTGGCTCGGTTACATAAGCTGTGGTCACGAGCAAAACTCGGTTTTATAAGCACACTAATATTATAAATGCGAAAGTTTGTGAATGTGGGAGTGTGTATGTTTGTTACTTCTTCCCGCCTAAACGGGTGGACCTTTTGAGCTGAAATTTGGTATAGAGATTGCTTAGACCCTGGAATAACACGTACAGCGGGGGTAAACCCGCTGGGCGCAACTAGTGTTTTTATAAAACTATCATTAAAATTAATTATAATATAATTAATATATAAAATTTATATGACCTATATTAATACTTTAACATTTCTTACATTAGCGGTCGCTGGGCTACTCTCAGAGAAATTATTAGAGAATTATTTTTAGAAATGAATCCCACTTTCTTTAGTCATTAAGTTTTATTCATCGTTTTAGCGGAAATATTTATAAAATGCTATTTTTACTGGTACATCAGATTTCAGTTCAAACTGGGTGTTCAAGTTCAATCCCCTTGTAAAATAAAAAAAAAAAATTAAGAATTTGGGATTCTTTTCTTATTTTTTTTTTGTGGTAACTAGAAGTTATTCAGTTGACTGATTGTTTCATTGCAATGCTCAGTTTAATGTGATGAAGTAGAAGACGTGCAAGTCGCTCTCTCTGATGTTAAGAGATAACGTTGCCCATAATCAGTACAGTGCCACTTAGGATTTCACAACGATGTGAAATTCTAGGTGCACTGCACCAACGCTTCCTACTCAAGAATGTTAAGACACTTTAGCCCAGTAATTTCACTAGTAACAGTGCCCTCCTACCGGAGCACAGTAACAAAAATAATCATTAAAGTGTGTGTGTATATTTTCAGAGAAAACTCGAGGTCGTCGCCTGGACAGCAGCGAAGTACTAATATTGAGTCCGGGAGCCGCCGCCATTGATTCTGGAGTGTTTGATGATAGTACTACCAACGGGCTTCACAATCTGGTGCTAACTTGGTTTTTTTAATTGATTAGCCTTTAACCACGATATCGCGGGATTAATCTCTCCCTGATTTCACTAAACATCATGCCGTCTGTGGCATCGTAGCTCCCGAACGGATGAACGGATTTAGTTTTTTTTTGTTTGAAAGTAGAGTTAGTCGAGTGTTCTTAGCCATGTTTGGTGGAAATCGGTCCAAGATGGCCGCCGCTACACAATGGCGTTTTACTTTTTTTCTCCACAACCTTATCAATATGGGTATCAAATGAAAGGGCTTAACACGTAGAATACAACGCACTATGAGAAATTTAAAATCCAAGATGACTGCCACCATAAAATGGATAAAATGGATGAATTACATATTGCGTTGGGGGTTTTTAAATTTTATATTTAATTCACCTGTTAATATAATAATATTATTATTTGTTGTTCCAGGACACATCTCACGTGTCAGTGGTGACGGTGGGCAATGAAGAAGTGCGAGTGAAGGACTCGTCTCACGTCACACTCAGTTCCGGCTCGCCTTCCACTAGACTCAGCCCCGATAGCTTCGAAAGGTAAGAATATTATTATACAGCTGGACGCTCGCTCACTCGCACTATTTCATACATTTTGAAATATAAATTCATAGAATTCACTCTGCAATATCATTGCACACATTTTAAAATTATTTCCAGTTTTCTATGTTAAAAGATTAGCATGGGGACGTTGGAAATAAGTATTGAATTTTTGACTCGTTCTATTTGCTATGCTTTTCACAAAAGAAATCCCGCGGAATTTAGCGGAACTAAGTTATGTGGATGATTACTGTACATCATAACTCATAACCTTAATTATTTTTGTTGTTTAGATAAAGTGACTACCTATTTAATTAAGAAATTAAATAAAATGACAAATTATGAGGAGTCAAAAATCTACAGATATTTTAATAGTGACACCGCGTCTTGGAAAGTCCTTTCGTGAAAAGATTTTTTTTGATAATATTTTAAATGCTTAATAATCTGATTAATTCAAAATTGTACAATAAAATTTTCTTTTTATTTAATTTAATTTTTTATTGAATTTTTTGTATGTAGAATACCTATTTGAAAATTGTACGTTACTTATATTTGGTGTGAAATATGGGTGGTGTGTCCGAATTAAATGTTTTTTTTTAATACTGAGCCCAGAACCTAAATCTATATGTTCCATTCCATTACCATTAGATACATATTGTCTGTTTGTTCGCAGGAAGTCTCAGTCGGACAGTGGCAGCGTAGCTTCATCGTCATCTCGCCTCGGACATTCAGACTCACTCGTTACTGTTTCACATGAGAGGCTATATTTGGCACATGTTAACGGTGCTCCAAGGTAAATACTTATTATTACATGCTTTTATTTACTTTCACCTGTCTGTTGTCTGTCTGTCTGTCAGTAATCAAATCTTGCATGTTTAATTTAGTCCACTTCCCGGTTTCTGGAGTTGAAATTATACATGCATGTATATATCGGATGATAATGCAATATCATAACGACATGGAGCTGATCTGATGATGGAGCTGGAAGGTGGCCATAGGAACTCCGTTATTAAACGACGTAACCCCATCGAGTTTGGGCTCATTTGATTCGTCTTGACGAGTACTTTATGATACAAGACGATAATAATAATTAAAGCTTGTTTTTAAAAAGTATTTTTAAAATTTCACTTGTTATTATTGTGTCGCTCTTAAACCCAGGCCTTTTTATAGGCGTACACGGAGACAAAAAAGTCCAACGCGCAGAGGCCCTTTTGAGCTTTAATATAAATGTAATGGGTGACACTTATCGGAGTCTATCTGTGGAACCATCTATACAAAATGATGCAAGTTTTACACAAAAATAAAACTTGTATTATTTAGCATAAACGATGCACAGCATCTGTGAGAGTGCGGGTTATACTTTCCTCTAATTTTCCACTATTCCTTCCGTTTCCGGTCCAATTTTGCCAACATGGCGCCGCGTTCGCGCCAATTTTGCCTCGTGGTCCCAGGTAGCCGCCATGTTGTTTGGCGGGTTTCTGTCATAGGAGTCTCCAGGAGCCCTTATTGGGATGCTGTGCATCGTTTATGCTAAATAATACAAGTTTTATTTTTGTGTAAAACTTGCATCATTATTCGGCATGTAACGATGCACAGCATCTGTGAGAGACGTGTTTGTATCTCCTGGTGACCACAGAACGGCAATACAATGAATGTAAAAAGATATACATACAATGAATAATAGTAACAATCAAACTTTTTCTCATTGCGAGCCTTAGGAAAACAAATCATAAATAGAATTATTATGCAATTAATGTTAAATTACAAGTAATAAAAATTTAGATATGTAGTAGAATCTACATTTTAATTTCATTGATGGAAACAAACTTGGAATCATTAAATTGGCTCGAAGTTCACAGCTAAATTATTCTGAGATAAGCCAGGTTCACCTATGATTTGCGTACAACAAAATTTGGCAAACGTATTTTTTCTACGCCAATTGCCTAGCGCAAGAATCTCTCCTTTAGGGGAATGTTCATATCAATTAAGCGACGCAACAGCTGTGATGCTGCCAGAAGCCGATATACCGCTTATTTCAACTCGGTCTCGATCCAATTACTAATTACAGTGCGCGAAGCTGCATGAATGGGAATTCGTATTGTAACGAACAAGGCATCGTGACAGTCAGCTGTTCGTTGCTGTCCACCCAAATTTACAACATATGTGTATGTAACCAATGCAATGGACATTCTTATCACAATGGGATAAAAGTTTACAACCTGATTGCCTGAACGAAGCTGCATCGGTTTAAGATCCGAAAGCTGGATGTAAAATAATAAAATTTTCATTATGTTCATAAAGCTGTGGTGAAATTTTCAAAAGAGTACGGTCATACACCCTTCTGCCTGATACCAGCAACAGCAAACAAGCTAGCCTACGTGATGCTTAAAGTAATGAATCTTATATTGGTGAATTAGACTGGAGCCAGGCAACCAGGTCACCTGGATCCCAAATTGGCAGTTTCACCGATCTAGTTCTTTGCAGAGATATAGCTTGTAATATGTGACTGACTAAAGAATTAAAATTAAGGCTCTCATTTTGAGCCGATTCACCAAAACAAAAAGAACTCATTTGTGAAGAAAAACAGTAGGATAAGCTAACTTTTCTACAAGAAATAAATAAGCTTAAAATCTTCCAAGGGTAGTGCCGTTGGGTTATAATATTTGATACACTAATTATATATTATTGATCCATCGAGTCCAAGCAGGTCTTCAAGGACTTCAAAGTAGATTCTCTCCAGCCAGATCTTAATTAAGATCGCTTGACCTTAGACCATTCCTGAGCTATACCACCCACCGACAATCTCCTAGACGTATAGCTCCATGTCCTGAACTCGAGGTGGTGGCCCGGTCTATTGGTATTCGATCCAGGTTCCTGATCCTCGTTGGTTTGCTCAACACTTGCTTGCGAAGATCCGGCAGCCAAAATACTTTCGTCCACATTGGAGCTACCAGGTATGTGCCCTGCGCCGAATTCAGGTGGTGAAAGATGCGTGGAAGCAAACTTGGTGGAGGGAATATCCACGCCAGGTGGAACCTCCATGATCGTCTGAGGGCATTGCAAAAGCTGACCGAGGAGCCCCAACAATCTTTGTCACGTATTTGGCCCCAACCGTCGTTTTTATTTGTAAATATAAGTTGATCCAAGAAGTCACGAAGTGGCGAAAAATACTCCTGAGAGCTGATGGAAACAGATTCCATTCCGATATCTGTAGATAAATTGTCGGCGATTATTTTGAATTCTCCTGGGAGATATTTGGCCATTATGGAGATTTTCCATTTGTCCACCAGATTTAGCAGTTTATAAGACATCTCCAGCAGTGGTTTTAACCGCGTATCGCCTTCCTTTTGAATAAAGCACTGGTTTCCAGGTGCCTGATATTGTCTGGTCGTTATCACCGTAGGATTGAAGTTTTAAAAAAACTAACGTGAGTGTTATCGTTATTACTATGTAAACAACCGACTAAAACTCCCGGATATAATGGTCGAAGCTAGGCTCGACCCTGGGTTCCGACAATTACGATGCCCTACTACCACCACCGTATGATTGTCCGATTGTAGAACCATATGACGTTGTATCTTTGTAAATAAATGGCATAAACTCACTTGTATTTTCTTCGGCTTCGTGCCGACCGTACCGTCATCGTTTAGTGTAAACATAATTTGACGTTGCTTCTTAAAATGGGTTATGATTGCAATGCCACCCGTATTGGTTGATGGTCCAACCTAGGCCAGTGAGTGTATCCATCACATTCTTCACCTACTCTTAGAGAAGTGTTCTGGATTGATATGCTAGCAAAAAATCATCGAAGTACACTATTATTCTGATGCGCCCTTGTTGCGTCTTTGATGCGTATGACAGATCGAAGGGCAAACAGTTCATCTGAAGTACTTGGCCGTTCTAAACCATCCTCAAGAAACGCAATGCTCATGTGCTAAAGACAGGTCTAGACTCACCATCCAATGAGACTTAGAAAAAAATTGTGCACTTGAAAGTGATATATGAGTCTCAATGACTTGGGTACTATGCTGATTGAAAATATATATAATATAATATTGAACCATCGCTCATTTTGACTAAAAATATAGTTGATAGAAAACTAGGTCCCAGGTGTTGCTGATCCAGTATCTCTAACACCCTTTTCAACAATGTTTCTATCTGCAGTCTGAGGACCTATTGGCTGTCGCCCAACGACATGTAAATAGAATCCATAGACAAAATTACATTACTTGCTTAAACCTCCTCTTTAATATGAGTAAAATAACAAACGCAGCAATGTACATTGAAATTTTCATCAATCGTAGTGGGAGTAAATTAGCCAATAGTCTGATAATGGAGTAGCACATTCGCTGATAGGCGAAACAGAATTGATTTGGAAATAAATGGCAGACGCATTCCCACAATCATTTTGAAAACATGCTCTGGGGCCCCGTTATTTAGCATAAACGATGCACAACATCGGTGTTATGTACTCTCTGCAGCTTGGTCAATACAATCTGCAGGCCTTGACCATTAATTAACTTAATGAAATTAATAAGATAATATATTCATCTTCAATCATCAACTGCAAATACTAGATGGATATATGTATTATATCAGGGGTAGCAGGACAGTTCACTAATTGTTACCAATCTACTTAGATTAACGATTCTCGCTGAGATTGTAATACATTAAATATGCCTGCTAACACTTATATTATTATTAACTGCCGCAACGGCGAATTCTAGAAAAGCCATGATCATTCGGCGAAAGCTTCGAGTTGACAGCTGCAGAGTGTGAAACCGTCAGGCAGGCATCCACACTGGTTCTGAACTGGGCGCTGTAGCAATATCATGCGAATCCACCGTGCTAGGCACAAACGCCGGTTTCACCGGAGGCAAACCATGTGAGAACAAGGAGACAGGCTCCGACGTTGGTTTCGAACCTGACGCAAGAGGCAAGCCAAGCGAAGTCTAGGTTCCGACGCAGAGCGAGGCCACGGACGTAGGTTCCGACGTCGATTTCGGGTCGGACGCCGGAGGAGAGCCAAGCTAGGTCATGGCGGTAGGCCCCGACGTTGGTTTCGAGCCGGACGCCGGAGGCAAGCCGAGCGATGACACGGAGGTAGGCTCCGATGTCGGTTTCGGACCGGACGCCGGAGGCAAGCCGCGCGAGGACACGGAGATAGGCTCCGACGTCGGTTTCGGACCGGACGCCGGAGGAGAGCCAAGCGAGGTCATGGCGGTAGGCTCCGACGCCGGTTTCGAGCCGGACGCCGGAGGCGAGTCAAGCGAGGTCGTGGCGGTTGGCCCCGACGCCGGTTTCGAGCCGGACGCCGGAGGCGAGACAAGCGAGGTCGTGGCGGTTGGCCCCGACGCCGGTTTCGAGCCGGACGCCGGAGGCGAGCCAAGCGAGGTCGTGGCGGTTGGCCCCGACGCCGGTTTCGAGCCGGACGCCGGAGGCGAGCCAAGCGAGGTCGTGGCGGTTGGCCCCGACGCCGGTTTCGAGCCGGACGCCGGAGGCGAGCCAAGCGAGGACACGGAGGTAGGCTCCGACGTCGGTTTCGGACCGGACGCCGAAAGCACGTTGTGCAAGGTCATGGCGGTAGGCTCCGACGTCGGTTTCGAGCCGGACGCCGGAGGCGAGCCAAGCGAGGTCGTGACGGTTGGCCCCGACGCCGGTTTCGAGCCGGACGCCGGAGGCGAGCCAAGCGAGGACACGGAGGTAGGCTCCGACGTCGGTTTCGGACCGGACGCCGAAAGCACGTTGTGCAAGGTCATGGCGGTAGGCTCCGACGTCGGTTTCGAGCCGGACGCCGAACCACACACACCAATTAATCAGACATAGGTCGTAAATATTGATGCATTTAAAAAGTAGTGAGCTCACTAACCTTGTTGTCAAGTGTTGTAGGCACGGAGTCGTTTTCATTTTAGATAACGGCTGGTAGAAGACGTCCGAGATCTCTTCGGACGACTCCGAAACCGAAACAGGGTTCACTTAAGCGCGACACCATATTTAACTCTTTCAACACTTTAAAGCATATATTTAATACTACTAGACAACAACAAAAATGTATTTTGAGCACTTAAAGCAAATTAAAAATATAAATATATATTTTTTTAAAAATTGCCGTGCACTTTGGGGGAAAGTAAAACACGCTATGACAGAAACCCGCCAAACAACATGGCGGCTACCTGGGACCACGAGGCAAAATTGGCGCGAACGCGGCGCCATGTTGGCAAAATTGGACCGGAAACGGAAGGAATAGTGGAAAATTAGAGGAAAGTATAACCCGCACTCTCACAGATGCTGTGCATCGTTACATGCCGAATAATGGTTATATTATTATTATGTCGCTCTTAAACACGGGCTGAACTTGGGCCTTTATATAGGCGTACAGGGGACAGAAAAGTCCAACGCGTAGAGGCCCTTTTGCGCTTTTATTACAAGTGAATTAAATTAAAAATTTGAAAAACCCCCAACGCAATATGTAATTCATTTTGTGATGGCGGCCATCTTGGATTTTAAATTTTATATAGTGGGCTGGTTTCTACTCGTTGGGCCCTTTCATTGATACCCATATTGAGGGGGTCGTGGAAGAAAAAAGTAATCCGCCATTTTGTAGCGGCGGCCATCTTGGACGGATTTCTACCAAACATGGCTAAGAACACTCTCGACTAACTCTACTTTCGAACAATAAAAACTCAATTGAAATCCGTTCGGGAGCTACGATGCCACAGACAGACAGACATGTCAAACTTATAACACCCCGTCGTTTTTGCGTCGGGGGTTAAAAAGTATCGTTTCAACTTGGTCGCTGATGTTCTATCCTCAATTCTAGAACAAACCCCGACCCCCAGCAAGAAGAAGAACAAGAACAAGTGGTGCTCCGTCGCAAGCCAGCAGAACAGACCAACAGAATACAGCGCTCCAAAGAAGATATCCACATGGCTAACTTGAAGAAGAAGACCAGGAAACGCACCAGGAAGTTCGAGATCGATGGCGTAGTCATTACTACTACTACTTCTAAGGTATGTTGATTTGTAAAGTAGTCATATTGACGACTGCTCCCTGTTTTAGAGTAGTCATAATGACTACTACTTTGAGGGTAACACAATTTGTAGAGTAGTCATAATTATTACTATATCTAAGGCTACTTGGTCGATGGAGTAGTCATTGCTACTACTACTTCTAAGGTGACATCATATATAGAGTAGTCATATTGACTACTGCTTCTTGGGTAGTATTGTCTTTAGGCGCTATGGCGCATCTTCCCATTTTCTCAGATTAAATGATTTGATCGTTAGATTTCCAATTGATTTCCCAGCAATGGGACATTATGCGCTGATAATGATGTTCATGTAACTCAAAACTTAAACTTAAAATCCATTTATTCAAATAGGCTAACCTAACCGGGGGTAGACTTCCTTTGCAGGAGGTCGTCTAGGTGGGTACCCCAACAGTGCCAGTTATTCTACCGCCTGAGCAGTGATGTGCAAACATCACTGTGCTCCGGTAGGAGGGCACTGTAGCTAGTGAAATTACTGGGCTAAAGAGTCTTAACATCTCATGACTCTTGAGTAAGAAGCGTTGGTGCAGTGCTCCTAGAATTTCACATAATTGTGAAATCCTAGGTAACACTGTACTGATTATGGGCAGCCGTTATCTCTTAACATCAGGAGAGCGTCTTGCTCGTCTTCTACTTCATTAAAAAAAAAAAAAAAAGGTAGCACTCCGGGAGTGCCGGCAGAAGTGAAAACTTCAATATTAACGTTGTGTTTAATTATAAGTATAAAAATACTATCATTTATGAGGTAGAATACAATGTTTATTTATTGCGCTATCGTACACAAATATGACAATTTATATGTTGTTATTTATAATATTATATCGTTATTTATATATAACATTAAATTTTATCTCTCAGAAAAATCAACTTCCATCCATAATTTCGACGACTTTTACACCATCGTTATTATCAGAATCATCATCGCAAATTTTTACAACTGATACAATTGGTTTATGATAACTTAAGTAAGAAACAAACAGTTTTGATTCGAACCTATTTAAGTGTCTAATAAAAATAATATAAAATATAAACACACACACACTCACACACATACACACAAACTTTCGCTTTTATAATATTAATAAGATAAATATAAAATATAATCTAAGCCCCCTGTGCCGCCTAAACAGAGCAGCACACTCAGGCACGGTAGAAAGAGTGGGAGATACTAGTTCCTCTCCCTTCCCCTCGATCTTACGCTTTTTCGATCAGCATCACGTGACCCTGACGCGAGTTTGAAAGTTTTTACCCATACAAAAAAGTGCTCAGCGCCGCTAAAGAAGTTTTCACTTCAAAAAAAAAGGCTACAATGAAGCCAGGGGGGTCACATCATCGTGGCCACCTGTGAGACAAAAAACAGCTTACGGATTTTCATTATTTTATGAAAATACGCGATATATTGATATTTTAGGTCATAAACTAGTTGAACATTGTATTGTAATTGCTTTAAAATTTTGGAAAAAAACGAAACACAGGTATTATTGTCAAAGTGAAGCAGTTTGACAGAGTTTGACAAACAACATAAACCGGGCACGCTAAAAGGGACGGAAAAAAATAGGTTCTCCTTTTTCTTCACACAGAATTTTCCCTATTGCCATCACACTTACACATAAAATGGCTACTTCTAGTTGTATTACCAAGTCAATTTTACATTTTATTTTAATATTCTACCGCTCATTCGCAAGGCACCTCTATGAGAAGAACGAGCAAGAAACTCATAGGGATTGCTTTTTTGAATATGTGTTTACAATTATTATCTTGGTTACATAATTTATTTACAGGTGGTTGCCGAGATTTCCAGGCATCATTGTCTTCTATGTATTGGCTAATGTTATAATAACCTAGAATGAATTGTAAACCTAGAATTAAGGGCTGTGGATTTTATTAATAAACAAAATAAAATAACATTCCAGGTGATATGGGGCGATGAAGAAAGTGGCCGTACATGGGACGACCACGCACTTCGCAAACAAGAGCTGAGGGAGATCAAGATGCTGCAGAAACTGGAGCAGAAGCAGTTCCAGGACCTCAACGCTAAGGAACACCAGTTCAGGGAACAGCAGGACAAGAGGTAAAGAAAGAAACACATTTATTCGACGGCTTAAAATACAAATAAAAAAGCAAGACAATAATAATAGTAATTATGAATGATGTAGAAATTGCCTAGTGCGATAAGACCGCCGATTGTTAACCTACTTCATAACATATTATAGTAATAAGTTTTTTTGTATATTTTTGGTTTGCAATATTCTATTCTATTCTATAATGCACATGAGCATCCACTAAGCCCCCGAATGGGAACTGCCTCAGCGTTGTGCTGCAACACCGTGGCCTTATCATTATGTATCTTAACTAGAGGACCCGCGCGCACTTCGTAGCGTATGCATGTATAGACAGACAGATAATCCTTTATTGAAACACAAAAATGTACAAAAACAACTTAAAACTGTAATATAAAACTAAGTGTTACAATTGGCCGTCTTATCGCTAATAGCGATCTCTTCCAGACAACCGTATTATACCTCATAAACCTTCCACTTGAATCAATCTAATGAGAAACCGCATAAAAATCCGTTGCATAGTTTTAAAGATCGAGGGTACATAGAAACAGATAGGCGGGGGAAGCAACTTTATTTTACACTACGTAGTGAGTCCACTGAAAAATTATTTCAAAATTCAAATGAATTATTTAAATAAGCCATATAAATAGCACTTTTTCACGTCAATAATTGTTCGTCAATAACTATTGTTGCAGATTCGAAGCAGAGCAAGCGTCGTTAATCCGCGCGCACGACTCAGACTTGGAAACTCTAGCGAGAGCACAACGCGCTGCAGCAGAAAGGGCAGAACAGCAGTTGGAAACTGAACTACGATCCGCTGCCAAACGACTGAGGCACGAACATGAGAACAAGCTGAGGCTGTTCCGGGACACGCTGAAGAAAGAGCTTAGGCTTATGAAACAGGTAAATTAATAAATTATATTGCTAACTTTTTTCGTTCTCCCTTTTTTCCCGTTTTCCCCCTCTCCCTCTTTCCCTTTCTCCCCATTTCCCACCCTCCCTTTGTCCCCATTTCCCGTTCTCCTGTTCTCCCGTTCTCCCTATTTCCCACACTCCCAATCCACCCTACTAGTGTTTAGATGACTGTTCCGACACAGACTGAAGACAGAGCTAAAGCTGCCAGAGCTGATGATCATGGAATAGGTATTATTATGAAATATAGTATGTAGTTATTATACTATAATCGACCGAGCGAAGCGAGGTCTTAGAGTCGAGAGCCGCGAAAAGCCTGCGTATCGACCAGTTTAGCGGTTGACCTCTGGCGCTTAGGTTTGATCGACATTTACTCGAAAACGGTTAATCCAAATTAAATGAAACTTTACACACAAGTTAAATAAGTTAATAGAATAATTTTAGTGAAAAAAATAGCGAAATAGACCTTAGGGTTGCAGAGATATAGGTGACTTAAAGTCTTTACGATAGGTCTGACGATAATTTCAAAACTGGTCCTCTGATAATTTTTTTTCTAATATACACACATTTTTTATAACCTACATAAATATAATATCAAAAGTGTATGTTTGTATGTATGTTTGTTACGCGATAACTTGAAAACCGCTGGTCCAATCTTTATGAAACTTTGCAAATACGTAGTTTAAGTCAATAGAATTTTTAAGTTCGAACATCAGCCAAATCGGTCGAAGGGTTCTAGAGTTATAGAAAATGCTTAATTACAACGTTACCAAAGTTCCAATCTTAATGGAACTTTGCGATCAGGTAGTATAAGCTAAAAGAATTCTCATGTTCGAAAAAGAGCCAAATCGATCCAAGGGTTGTAGAGTTATAAAGATGACTAAATTATAATGTTTTGCACAATTTGTTAGGTACATTAAGTTTGAGAAAGATCCTACAGGCATGAAAGAGCAGGCCAGTAGATCAAGCTAAAGAATTAATAGCGATAAAGTCCAATAATTCGAGAATTTCAAGCAATTTATCTTATTTTCAATAACATTATTTTTAAGTACATTGCGTAATATATACCAATAATTGCGTCAATTATAGTCCGGCCGCCTAAAGTTTGCTATTGAGATAGGTGTCACATACATGTAGGTAAGAACACGTTTTGTGCTGTTTTTTTAATCTTTTTATAAACCTCATTTCGCTCGATCGATAAAATATAATGTTATTTATTTCGAGCCACTAAACTGAGCTTTCTTCTGTAGATGTTCTATTTTAGATTAAATCGAGCTGCTCAGTGTGCCTTTTGGCATAGGCCTCCTCTAGCCGTCTCCATTGTGGTCTATCGCCGGTGGCTCTCCTCCAAAATGGGCCTGCTGTCTGTCTCAGGTCGTCCTCCCATCTGAGGTGTTGACGTCCTCTACTCCTTTTCCCATCTCTGGGGTACCAGTTTGTTAGGAGTTTGCTCCATTTTTCTTGACCACATCTCATCATGTGGCCTGTCCACCTCCATTTAAGTTGGTCTATTCTAGTGAGAATGTCTATTACATTTGTTTTATTTCTTATGTTGGAATTTGGTATTTTATCCATTTTTTTGACTGAAAGCATGCTTCTCTCCATGGCTCTTTGGCATATTCCTAATTTTTCTCTGTGTACTTTAGTTAAGGCCCAAGTCTCGCACCCATATGTGATCACTGGGAGGACACATGTATTGAAAGCTTTCCTTTTTATTTTCATGCTTAGATCCTTTGACTTCATTATCTCTCTGAGAGTCCAGTACTTTTTCCACCCATTAGCAATCCTCAGATTAATTTCTTTTGTCATTTGGTCTTGGCAGGATATAATCTGACCCAGGTGGGTGTAATATATAATAATATTATTTAATTTAAGTAAAATAAAAATAAAGTAAAATAGTTATTAAAAATAAAAACCTTATTAATAGCGTTATTTTATGCCCATCGCTAATGGAAAGCAACCAAAGTTGGATTTAGTAGTATAGGCATAATTATAATATAATATTATTATGACGACTTAGCTACGTCACATTGCCTAAAATTTTGTATAAATTATCCCGAACACAATGTACCGGACTATAACTCGCTGTCAAGTAAAATAATATTTTACAGTGGCCGTAGCATGCCAAACTAGATCCCGCTGAAATGTCAAGCGTAGAACTGTCATGCCATACATTGTAGTTTTGTGAATGTATGGGATGACAGTTCTACTCTTGAAGTTTGGTCGGGATTATGTGTGGCATGCTACGGCCACTGGCAAAACACGAAAGTGGAGACCATAAACAATAATAAGCAGGTAACAATGTCTGTGGTAGTGGTGATAGAATTAAAAAAAAAACTCGCTGAATCGTTTTGTTATAAAATATTATTTAAATACATAATTTATATGAATACATACATATATCATTGATCGAGCAAAGCGAACTCTTAGAGTTGAGAGCTTCTGCTTTTTCGCTGGCAGTAAGGTTATTTGAGTAGTCTGTCTGCATAACTTTTTAAAACTTAGAGTAATTGTTTGTGCCGGCACATTCAACAATAAAGGTGCACGAGCACACCATAATGCATCGCGGGCCGCTGGTGGCTCTCTCCAAAAAAGTCAGCAAAATGTTGAGATCACTACGTACGCGCCCATCCAAATACGTACGCACATAATATTGCTTAACTTCGATGTTTACGTACTTTAATAGAGCCATTTTTAAATGAATTAATTAAAATGTATAGCTTTCAGAAGTTTTCCCGAATTTGATAAAATATATGTACTTATAGTCTGCCAAATTTCATATATGGTAACGGCAAGTTCCCTAAGAATGTTGATTTATTCAGAGGGTCAAAAAAATGTAGGTACGTTTTTGAAGGATAAACGGGTTTATTTTTTTCTACGTTAACTTAGAAGTTTAATTTTACGGGTACCAAGCGGCCATAGACCTGTGTATTATGGTAAAAATATACAATTCTACGGGATGTAGAGTATCAATGGGTCTTGACAGACATACGGATGACCAAGTGATCCTATTAGGGTTTCGTTTTTTAGGGTTCCGTACCTCAAAAGGAAAAAACGGAACCCTTATAGGATCACTTTGTTGTCCGTCCGTCCGTCCGTCCGTCCGTCCGTCCGTCCGTCCGTCTGTCTGTCAAGACCCTTTTTCTCAGGAACGCGTGGAGGTAACAAGCTGAAATTTATAGGAAATACTAAGGTCCATTGCCTCTTAGAGCTGTGAAAAATTCAAACTTCTAGGCCAACGCAATCAAAAGATATAGTCGAATATGTCGCAAATTTCAGCAAATTTTCGACATTACCAAATAAATCAAAACCTACGGGGCACTTCCCGTGAACTCAGAATCTTAAAATTTGGCACGAAGCAACTCTTTAGAGCACAGATAAAGGAAAAATTGCGAAAACCATACATTTTTATTTTCATCATATGAAAAAAATATTTTGAATATTTTTATACCTACTACCCTTTTTCTCATGAACGCGTAAACGTATTAAATTGAAATTCATATCAAATACTAAGGTCTATAATACCTTTAAACTGTAATAAAATCAAACCTTTATGTTAACGCATTCAAAAGAAACAGCAATTTTAGCCGAAATTTTAAACACGCAACTACTCTCAAAAAACCAAAACCTACAGGGTACTTGCCGTGAACGTAGAATCTTGAAATTTGGTAAAAAGCAATTCCTTAGAGCACAAATAAAGGAAAAATTGCGAAAATTGTACATTTTTAGTTACATCATATAAAAAAATATTTTTAATAATTTCATACTTACTACCTTATTTCTCATGAACGCGTGCAGGTATTAAACTGAAATTCATATCAAATACTAAGATCTATAATACCTTTAAACTGTAATAAAATCAAACCTCTATGTCAACGCATTCAAAAGAAACAGCAATTTTAGCCGTATTTTTTAACTCGCGACTACTCTCAAGGGAATCAAAACCTACAGAGTACTTGCCGTTAACTCAGAATCTTGAAATTTGGTTCGCAGCAACGTCTTAAATCACAGGCACAGGAAAAATTGCGAAAACTGTAAATTTTTAGTTACATCATATAAAAATATATTTTTAATAATTTTGTATTTACTATCCCTTTCCTCAAGAACGCGTACAGCTATTAAATTGAAATTCATACCAAATACTCAGCTTTATAATAACTTTAAGCTGTAAAAAAATCAAACATCTATGTCAACGCAATCAAAAGAAACAGCAATTTTAGCCGCATATTTTCAAACTCGCAAGTACTCGCAAGGGAATCAAAACCTACAGTATATAATATTATACCCACTTTTCCTTAGGGTTCCGTAGAAACCCGTAGGTTTATACGGAACCCTTGGTGCTCGAGTCCTACTCGTACTTGACCGGTTTTTTTCCTTCAGAGGAACGAAACTCTAAAAAGGATTATATCCTAAAAATCTCGGTACGTAGGTTTATTGAGTTTTAATTTCTCTGAATTTTCGTATTTTGAGTTTTAATATTAAAGTTCTTGTATTAGGATATATTTAGTCGAGGCCTAAAGTCTAAGGTTTACCACAAAAAATTGGGCTGCGAGGTCCCAGTTCGAGGCGAACTACTAGTAGTATAGTATATTAGTTCAACGCGTCGCCGTTGAAAGGGCAGAACAACAGTTGGAAACAGAACTACGATCCGCTGCCAAACGACTGAGGCACGAACATGAAAACAAGCTGAGGCTGTTCCGGGACACGTTGAAGAAAGAGCTTAGGCTTATGAAACAGGTAATTTGTGGTTTTTTTAATTTCCGATTTTCCCGTTTTTCCCTATCTCCCTCTTTCCCTTTTTCCCTATCTCCCCTTTTCCCACTCTCCCTATCTCCCCATTTCCCGCTCTCCTACTCTCCCTTTCTCCCCTTTTCCCATTCTCCCTATCTCCTCATTTCCCACACTCCCAATCTCCCCTTCTAGTGTTTAGAGGTGACTGTTCCGACACAGACTGAAGACAGAGCTAAAGCTGCACGAGCTGAAGATCATGGAATAGGTATTATTATGTAGTATAGTATGTAGTATATATTAGCTCCATGAAAGCTGTTGAAAGGGCAGAACAACAGTTAGAAACTGAACTACGATCCGCTGCCAAACAGCTGAGGCACGAACATGAAAACAAGCTGAGGTTGTTCCGGGACACGCTGAAAAAAGAGCTTAGGCTTATGAAACAGGTAAATTATGTTTTATTTTCTATTTCCTTTTTTCCCTTTTTCTCGTTTTCCCACTCTCCCATTCTCCCCATTTCCCATTCTCCCTATCTCCCCTTTTCCCATTCCTCCTAACTCCCCTTTTCCCATTCTCCCTATCTCCCAATTTCCCGCATTTCCTATCTCCCTATTTCTCAAACTCCCAATACCTCGTCTAGTGCGTATAGAGCGAAGGCTGCGGTGATGCTTATGAAACAGGTATTTTTCACACTGATTTTTTGTTATTTCTTTTAAAATTTAAGTCTTAAAACGTTAGTTTATTCCTTAATTTCACAATAATCCCACACAGGACGGTTGTTTCGGTTCTATTTCTTTAATTTGAATATCTTGTCTCACAGGAAGTGGAACTCCTACCCAAAGAGCGTCGCAAAGAAGCGTACCGTCAGCACAGAACACGTCTCGACACGGAACAAGCGGAGAGAGAACGTTCGTACGTCGCTGCGTTAGCTGAGGAACACGACGCTACCATACGCAGGATACACGACAACCATCGCGAGAGGCAGGCCTTGGCTGACAGGCAGTATCTGCAACAGAGGCATCAGGTACTATATATATCCCACCTTCTAGGTTTAGTTTGCTACCGTCTACAGCCGCTTCGTCGCCTTGTCTTTAGTTTAATTTGAGTTGTCTGTACTTACAGCCATCAATAAGAATAGTGGTCGTACGTATACGTACGTCCGTTAAGTAATTACAGCTATCGATAAGAATAGTGGTAGTATGTGTATATACGTATACGTACGTGTGTCCATTATGTAAGTACAGCTATCAATAAGAATAGTGGTCGTACGTATACGTACGATCAGCCCTGCATAATATTATTGCACACATTTAAAAAGTGTTTTCAGTTTGATATATAAAAAATAACATGAGAATCAATAAAAAAAAATTCAAAGAACATCGTCCTGCCCTATTTTTACATAATATCAATATGACAAAACTTGCAAAATGTGTGCAATAATATTGTGCAGCGACCCTGTCGAAGAATTTTCATAAAGTTAATTCTATGAATTTATATTTCAAAATGTGTCAAATAGTGCGAGCGAGAGAGCGTCCCGCGGACCATGCGCTTTTAAACGCGACAAAAAATAAAAAATAGCACTCCGGGAGTGCCGGCAGAAGTGAAAACTTCAATATTAACGTTGTGTTTAATTATAAGTATAAAAATACTATCATTTATGAGGTAGAATACAATGTTTATTTATTGCGCTATCGTACACAAATATGACAATTTATATGTTGTTATTTATAATATTATATCGTTATTTATATATAACATTAAATTTTATCTCTCAGAAAAATCAACTTCCATCCATAATTTCGACGACTTTTACACCATCGTTATTATCAGAATCATCATCGCAAATTTTTACAACTGATACAATTGGTTTATGATAACTTAAGTAAGAAACAAACAGTTTTGATTCGAACCTATTTAAGTGTCTAATAAAAAAAATATAAAATATAAAAATATAAAATATAAAAAAAAATATCGGGCGCGCGCTTGTCTAAGCCCCCTGTGCCGCCTAAACAGAGCAGCACACTCAGGCACGGTAGAAAGAGTGGGAGATACTAGTTCCTCTCCCTTCCCCTCGATCTTACGCTTTTTCGATCAGCATCACGTGACCCTGACGCGAGTTTGAAAGTTTTTACCCATACAAAAAAGTGCTCAGCGCCGCTAAAGAAGTTTTCACTTCAATAACATAATATTTAATAGGGCAACTTTACATACTGTTATGTTCAACGTCTCATCTTTGTGTATTGCATAAACAGGGGACCGAGATCGCATCTCACGAGTCTCAAGACACAGGCTACAGCCTAGTTTGAGGACTCATAGAAATACTGAATGCTGAAACCTAGCCGTTACAATGTAACTAATTATAAGGAATTTTGCATGTAACTCCTTTTGGAAATAAATCATTTATTCATTAATTTATTTCAGATAATGCGTAACCACGAAGCGGCAGTATGGGAGTTAGAAGAGAAGCAAATCCACGAACGGCATCAGCTCGCCAAACGTCAGCTAAAGGATGAGTTCCTACTGCGGAGACATCAAATGTTAGTTAGACATGATAAGGAGCTCGAGCAGATTAAACGGTGAGAATTAAATATGTAAATTCGGAAAGGCCGGCATCATCATAATCCATCACTCCTGGGCGTGGTAGGACATAAGATCGCCAAACGACATGTAAAACACTGGAATCCACAGACAACATTGCGTACATTACTTGCTTAAACCTCCTCATTAATATGAGTATAATAACAAACGCAGCAATGTACATCGAAGTTGTCATCAATCGTAGTGGGTGAGAATTAGGGGAGCGTATTCGCACGCATAATTTTTTTTGTCCTAATTTTGTTTCGCCGAAAATGTTTCGCATAACTTTTTTTATCCTAATCATAATTGGGCATAATTATATCTAGACATACTTATGTCTTGCCATAACTGTCAGTTGCCCTAACGTTTTTTAGCATATATTTGTAAAGCATAAATTTGTATGTCATAATATAAGTACGCATAATTTTGTTAGTCCTAATTTAATTTGTCCGAAAATGTTTCGCATAACTTTCTCGGGCATAATCATAATTTTACATTACTATATTAAGGCATACAACTAATATTGTAAGTTAATAAAATTATTTAGGAAAGTAGTTTATGGCACCCAGTAAGACTGGCTGTCACAAAACCGACTCGGATAATTTAGGTTAGGTTTGAACAATGTCCACAGGGCAGCGGTCAACAAAGTGCCAAATATGACCATCCACTTTCTAATTCAGAGAGAGGGTAGGGTATAGAGGAGATTAAAATGAAACAACCGCACAGTAGCTAGTGAAGTTACTGGGCTGAAGAGTCTTAACATCTTATTACTCTCAAGTAAGAAGTTATCTCTTACCATCGGGAGAGCGTCTTGCCCGAATTCTTACTTCGTCCTATAAAAAAAACCGCGAGAAGGCTAGGTTAGGTTTTAAGTTAGAACATTGAAATTAATAATTCGTTTCTTTTAGTATTAATAATATTTTGCCGATTACAATCCTGGTAATAGTATTATGACAAGATATCACTTTGCTTAAAAAATTTGGGCTGGATATATCATTATACTGAAAATTATTAGGGCTGGATATTATTATGTCGAAAAATATTAGGGCTGAATACAATTATGCCAAAAAAAAATATGGTAAGATATTTTAGGCGTTAAAACAATATGCGTAACAATTTTATGCGTAAATATTATTATGCTTAAAAATATTATGGGAGATAAATTTAGGCCAAAAAAGTTATGCCTAAAAACTTTAGGCGTTTTGATGTTTAGGCTGAAAAACGTTATGCCACATTAAATTAGGACTAAAAATTTTATGCGAGCCAATATGGACCCGAGAATTAGCCAATAGGCCCTCTGGTCTTCTGGTGGCTAACAGGTCCCAAACGACAGCTGAAGGATGCTGGTTAGGCATGATAAGGAGCTGGAGCAGATTAAACGGTGAGAGTTAGAACGAGGTTTTTTTCATATATCAGCCACCAGGACGTAGCATTGTGACGTCACATCCAGACACATGTCATAATTACATGGACTAATTCCTCCAATCCCATTCTATAATTCCTCCAAGCCTATTATAATTCCTCCAAGCCCATTATAATTCCTTCAAGCCCATTCTACCTACGGACGTCACGGCAGACGGCAATGCGGCATCCTTACTTAGAGCTGGAGCAGATTAAACGACAAGAATTGAACTAATAACTCCATGGGTTAATTCCACCATCACCCTTTTACTACTGAACGTCTAGGCAAACTGTACTGCGCCACCAATGTTTGGTGGTACTTTTGTGTAATAAAATTAGTACTAAATGATTGGTAGCGACAGAGCTTGCCATAGTTTATAACAGATGATCTTTAGTCGGTTTAACTTTGTAAATTTAATTAGTTATATTTTATACAAACTTTTCAACTTAATTATCTACTTTTCCAGTAAAAACACCCGCAAAGAGGAAGAGCTAGCCAAGTGCCAAGCGCTAGAGAAGCGATCGCTGCCCAAACGTATCCGAGCCGAACAGAAGGCGAGGGAAATGATGTTCAGGGAGTCTTTGAGGATATCCACCTTGCCTGGCAGCCATGATGATGATAGAGATAAACTGAAAAAGGTGAGATTTTATACTTTTTCACAAATTTTTATTTACTTTAACTTGTCTGTTGTATGTCTGTAAACGTGTTTCTTTTATTCTGTAATCAATTAAATAAATAAATATTTCAGGACATTTCACACAGCGCCACCTAACCCCAAGCTAAGCAACTTAATGCTTGTATTATGGTGCTTAGGGTAACGGATATAATACTTATATACTTTTATTTTGTAAATACATACTTATAATAGATATTGAAAGCCACCCAGACCAGAAACAAATATCTGTGGATCACATAAACATTTGTCCCATGCGGGAATCGAACCCGCAACCTTCTGCGTTGCAGGCGGGTATTAGCCCACCGCGCCACAGAGGTCGTCATTATTGCAAGTTTGGCCCACTTCCCGGTTACCGATTGAGCTGAAATCTTGCATGCATGTATAAATCGGATGACAATACAATATTATTATGACATGGAGCTGATCTGATGATGAAGCTGGAAGGTGGCTGGATAGGGACTCCGTAATTAAACGATGCCATCAAGTTTGGGCTCATTTGTTTCGTCTTGACGAAACTATATTAAATGTAATGTAAAATTTATTATTCGGGTCTTTTCGCGTAATTAATAACGTCGAGGTTGGTTTTATAATGATTTTGTGAAACTAACATAAAATTATTACGCGAAAAAACCCGATTAATAAAACTAACATGAGTTCAAATCGCAAAGTTTAAAGTAATAAATTTCATATCCAAGATGGCCGCCACCACAAAATGGCGGATTGCATAACCGTGTTGGAGGTTTTTCTTAATTTTACAAGCTTTTATTAACTTTCACTTGTCTGTTTGTAATCAAATCTTGCAAGTTTAATTTGACCCACTCTTCCTGGTGTCCGATTAAGCTGAAGTTTTGCATGCATGTATAAATCGGATGATAATGTAATATTTTTATGACATCGAGCTGATCTGATGATGGAGCTGGAAGGTGGCCATAGGAACTTCGTAATTAAAGAATGTAACCCCATCGAGTTTGGGCTCATTTGATTCGTCTTGACGAGTACTTTATGGTGCTAGATGGTAATAATAATAAAAGTTTGTTAAAAAGTTTTTTTTTAAATGTCTCTTGTTTATTCCTATTATTAATTATTCACTTATTGGAAACTATTAACTATACCCGTTTTTGAAACACACACGTAAGAGATAGAAACCAATGACCATAGATAATAATTTGGTTCTTTTTATGGCTCGTCCATATATGCCGGCCAATGATTATGATTCGCCGAGTGTGTGTTTTGTCTATGGACGAACTATTTTTGTCTATAGACGAATGTCTTCGGATATTTACTGTTTTTTAAACGGTAAATTTCTGGCATACATTTTGGGCTCTATAGCTGACGACTTTAATTATATTTTGAATATTAATCAATCATGGATCATTTGAAGCCATTTTGTGTGAATAATTACTTTAAACTAGTTAAATTTGCTTTATTTTTTGATTTATATAATCTGTGCCCCAAGGGCATATATATAATCTGTGCGCTCGGGCGAACGTTCGGCCAACGACTCGCCGAATCATTGGCCGGCATATATGGACGAGCCATGACGGATTAAAGTTCTATTTTTTCCTGACCACCATATTACAAGCATTAAGTTGCTTAGTTTGGGGTTAGGTGGCGCTGTGTGAAACGTTCTGAAATATTTATTTATTTATTTAATATTGCCAAAATTTCTTAATTTTTAATGTAACTTACGTTGTTATTTCAGTTCCAAGAGAACGAGAAGAAGCGATATCGCGCGGAGCAACAACGATTGGCCACCAAACACGCCAAGGCGAGGGAGGAGCTCAAAGCGGCCGGCGATGTGAGTACTATATTACTTGTTTATTATATTTTTTTTTTCACTGGTGGACCAAACTCAAACTCAAAATGCATTTATTCAAATAGGCTACATTGGAGCACTTTTGCAAGTCAATTTTACATTTTTCTATTTTAACACTCTACCGCTCGCACTTCGTATCGCCTCACAGAAGAACTCCGCGCACTTCGTATCGCCTCAGAAAATTATTAATAATAATTATAACCCACTCACCGGGGGTAGACTTTCTTTGTAGGAGGTCGACTAGGTGGGTGCCAGTTATTGTACCATCTGAGCAGTGATGTGCTAACATTACTGTGCACAGGTAGGGCACTGTAGCTAGTGTAATTACTGGGCTGAAGAGTCTTAACATCTTATGACTCTTGAGTGAGAAGCGTTGGTGCAGTGCTCCTAGAATTTCACATACATAATTGTAAAATCCTATGTAACATTGTACTGATTATGGGCAGCGTTATCTCTTAACATCAGGAGAGCGTCCTGCTGGTCTTCTACTTCATCACATTAAAAAAAACATATAGGTTGGCCACACCACCTATAAATAAAATAAATAAATATTTCAGGACGTTTCACACAGCGCCACCTAACCCCAAGCTAGGCAACTTTATGCTTGTATTATGGTAGTTAGGATAACGGATATAATACTTATATACTTTCCTTTTGTAAATACATACTTATAATAGAAACAGAGAGCCACCCAGACCAGAAACAAATATATTCCCGCATGGGACAAATGTTTGTGTATCACACAAACATTTGTCCCATGCGGGAATCGAACCCGCAACCTCCTGCGTTGCAGGCGGGTATAAGCCCACCGCGCCACAGTGGTCGTCGCATGGCAGTGGCGGATTTTCTTTGTAAGAAACTCTACGTCATAATGTTTAACGAACAAACTAGATGGCGCTGTACGTTGTTAAAACACGCAAACGTTTGGTTCACAATATGTTGGCATTCACATATTTTAAACAGTTATTTTGGCCCATATATTCTTCCCACGGCCCAAAGCTGAAAGCGGCCTTAATTTAGATAGGCTCGCTTGGCAAAGGGCAATTAGCGAGGTAATACAGTTTTTGCAGGTCCTTTGCTGTTGAAAATGCGACTATTAACATAGTCTGCCAACTAGCGAAGGACAATCATACTCCAAACTTATATTATAAACGTGAAAGTTTGTAAGAATGGATGTCTGGATGTGTGTTTGTTACTCTTTCTAAACGGGTGGACCGATTGAGATGAAATTTTGTGTATAGCTTAGACCCTGGAATAACACATAGGCTATTGAGCGAGGTACGATTGAGCTGAAATTTTGCGTGCATGTATAAATCGGATGACAATGCAATACTTTTATGACATCGAGCTGATCTGATGATGGAGCTGAAAGGTGGTCATAGGAACTCCGTAATAAAACGACACAACCCCATCAAGTTTGGGCACATTTTATTCGTCTTGACGAGTACTTTGGTACTGGATGGTAATAATAATAAAGGCTTGTTTTTAAAATATATTTTTTAAATTTCACTTGTTATGATATCGAACCGATCTGATGATGGAGCTGGAACGTGGCCGTAGGAACTCCGTAATTAAACGACACAATTCCATTGAGTTTGGGCTCATTTGATTTGTCTTGACGAGTACTTTGGTACTGGATGGTAATGAAATTTAAAAAGATTTTTTTCAATACCACTTGTTTTGCCTTGCCTCTAATAATCTCATAAGAAGCTCCCTCCAGCATAGTTTATAACGAACAAACTAGATGGCGCTGTTCGTTGTTAAAACTCGCAAACGGTTTGTTTGCTTTATATTGATGATCACAATATTTAACCTGTATGTTTTGGCTTCCATTCTATATCCCACGACCCACAGCCGACAAAGCGGCTTTGATATACAAAAGTTGCTTCTGGCAAAGGGCGAGTAGGGGGGGGTTTTAGTTTTTGCAGGCCCTTTGCAGTTGAGAATGCGACTAATATATAGTCTGCCAACTAGCAAACGGCAATAGGGATGACAATTAAACAATTACGGCAGCCTAAAAATTTTATTATGATGATGCTACAAAAAATGTGCTTTATAGATATATCTTACTAATATTATAAACGTGAAAGTTTGTACGAATGGATGTCTGGATGTATGTTAGTTACTTTTTCACGCCTAAACGGGTGGACCGATTGAACTGAAATTTGGTATAGAGATAGCTTAGACCCTGGAATAACACATAGGCTACACAAGTACTGCGGGTAAAACCGCTGGGCGCAGCTTGTATATCATACAGTTTGTCTTACTCTGTCAAACTGCTTCACTTTGACAATAATATAGCTATGCGTTTCGTTTTTTTTCCAAAATTTTAAAGCAATTTGAGTCAATACAATGATATTCAACTAGTTTATAACCTGAAATATCAATATATCGCGTATTTTCATAAAATAATGAAAATCCGTAAACTGTTTTTTGTCTCATCGGTGGCCACGTTAATGTGACCCCCTTGGGCCCGTAGCATGCCACACGGGATCCCGCTGAAATGTCAAGAGTAGAACTGTCATCCCATACATTGTACTTTTGTGAATGTATGGGATGACAGTAAAGCCCATTACACACGGCGCTATACTATATCTTGCTATATGACTCCTGGTACCATATAGTATCGTATCGCAAGGCCTTGCTATACCTCGCTATGCCGTGCTATATTATTTTTAGTGATGGCCGGGTTACTGATCGGAACTATATTTTTTAATAGTTCATTCTTTGTGATTGAATCTTGAGTCGATCTTTGAAATAAAATCAAGTGACATTAACATTCCTTTTTTTCACAAATCAAGTGATATTAATGACTACTTTTTTCCTCTTTACAAACGCACTCAAATATTTGGAATAACTTGTCAATGAATGCTTTGAGTGCATTTAGAATAGGTTTATTAATACAAAAATAAAGAAAATTTATATTATTTCAAAATAAAAACAAACAAGTGCAAGTTGGACTTGCCACATACTTGTATGAAAAAATGTTATCAACATGTTGCGTATAAAATTACGTATAAAATATTATTATTCCAGAAATCTGCCCTTAAGGGGAAAAATACGGCGTTTAAATTGGAAATCTGTAACCGCCTCCTCCTCTCTATCTCTCTTCTCTCTTAATATTAACGTGGTTCAGTCTTCAAAAAGGGCACAACAGTTTTTTTTTTCCTATGCGGGGTCTATTTTATGCACTTTCATATATGCACGCACGTTTGTGCTTAACAGACCACTTTTCATCAGTTAAAAGCTAATTAACATTTTTTAGGAAGTAGGTACCAGGAGTACTAGAAGTAGGAACGGAGATTCAATCACTTGATTGCATATAGTTCCACAATGATTCCCCAACACTACTTAAACAAATGAATTTGACTACATAAAGGATGTTTCTTTTTTCCTTGATTTTGGTTTCGTTCCAGTCTGCTCCTGGTATAATTTAAAAAAAATGACGATTCAACGAATTCTGGATTTCTTGACGTATCAAGAAATCCAGAAAACTTTATTCGAAATTATCATCGTTTACTAAAAGTATGAGAGTTCATCGAATAAGATCGATTTGAGTTAGATTTGACCGACTTTATCAGAGAATTCTCGAGTACTTTGGCCAAATGGCATGGATGGAAATCTAGAGATGGTCATTGTTTCGGGCAAAATCAAAGGAAAGCGGTCCGATGTGCTGGTCAGATCAGATCCGCACCACCCTCGAAGTTCCTGTTAAGATAAGATAAGATAAAAATATATTTATTATCAGTTCCAAAAAGTACATACATGAAAAATTATACACATAAATATAGTGACATGTTAGTATGAGATACGAACAGAAGATAATAAAACAACATAAACAATAGGTACCTACACTGATAAATGGAATAGGCTCAGCATAATGCTGGGCAGGGAGCACAGCGCTGATTTTCAGCCTGCCCCGTGCTCGACTAAGATGACGCTGTTGCTGTTGTCCTGTTGTCTCGTGGCTCCTGGCCATGAAAATCGCATCCAACCAACCCAGATAGCACTCCATCATCAGAAATCGAATCCTACAAAGGAGGGGTCATGACTCCCAGTAATAGAGAATATGACAAGGACAAGGAGAAGAACTCCAAACGATCCATTTCCGAGCATAAATGTCGAAAAAAAACTAAAAATAATGATTTGTTTTTTTTTTCTTAAGAGGTACCTACAAAACCCTTGAAACAATGTGTTTGCATTATTACAGTTTTAACTGACAATCACTTTTGTAAAAAAAAACCATGGCAAACTCCTGGTACGTACTTTTTAAAAATGTGAAAAAAAAATCATGAATTTTTTCACACGTCCTGTATAAGACTCAAAATTGAAATTGTCAACAGCCTTGTTGCTGTAAAACCATACAATTTGGCAAATTCCATTTGAACTAGATAAAAAAAAATGCGTAGCCATTTTGTAGCATGACTTAGCCGGTTAAGCGAAAGTCTACTGCAAGGTATTCAAAGCTTTCAGTTATTCGGACAAATAATCATTATGCATAATATGAGCATCTATTACAAGTAAATAGGAGGTGAAATTTAAAATACAAATTAAATTAATTTGTTTCGAAATACTAACACAAAGAACTGTAAACACAACAAAATATTTAATAAAAATAAAAAACATTTTTTTCTAATTTGTTACACAGCATTTAAGCATTTGCTACTATTTAGTTTAATATATCGCGTAGGTAATATGAGTTTGTTTTCTTTTGTCTCCGTAATACAAAACAACTTAGTCATTTTCAATCCGCCATTTTTCATTTTGACTAGGTGATCCTAGTCAAAATGAAAAATGGCGGATTCTACGCATCAACTGTAAATTATAGCGCGATATAGCGCTATATGTCATTTATAGCTACGTGTGTGACGGATGCCGATTTGTACTGAAGCTATGCCGCGCTATGTGAAGCTATATAGCGCTATATAGCGACGTGTGAAATGGGCTTAAAGTAAAGTAAGTAAAGTAAATCATTTATTTGCAAGAATGTTGGTACATAAGATCTTAAAACTTAGTTTAGCGCCTAAACACTCTGCCTCTTTGAGGCGTGCAAAATTTATAATTATGGCAAATTACATAGTTAATTAATATTAGATTCCATTATATAACATAATAAACATCGATTTTAATCATATCACTAAGGAAAAGGAACAAAAAAAATGCAAATAATATTATGTCAGACAATGATTAAAAAAAATGCGTTATGTCAATATTATAAAATGTCACTATACAAATTTGATTAATATAAACAGTCATAGAATAAAATAATCATAATTCAATATTTTTTATCTAAATACTCTTTAACGGTATAAAAACAGTTATCCAACAACCACAATTTTAATTTCTTTTTAAATGAGTAAATTGTCAAATTTTTGTCGTTCAGTTCTACTCTTGAAGTTTTGTCGGGATTCCATGTGGCATGCTAAAGCCGCTGGTTTGCCTAGACGTTCGGTTGTAGAAAGGTGATGGAAAATTCATCAAGATTGTTGCAGTTTTGTAAGTATTAAACTAGATGGCGCTGATCGTTGTTAAAACACGCAAGCGTTATGTTCACCTTGCATTTGGCGTTACTTATTTACACTTGATTATAATTATTGTCATGTGTTGCCGATGATATTTGGCATCTTACCCGTAAAACGGGTTAATAACTTTTGGAGGTCCTTTGTTTTTTCTAGGGACTTGCTTATTAACTCTTTAACCGCCATCACCGTAATATGTCGGGATATGAAAGATGTGCTCCAAGCGCCACACACGTAATTTCACGTCATGTTTATTACGCCGACAGCGCCGCTGGCGTTAGGAGAATAATGAATGTAACAAAATATGGCGGTTAAAGGGTTAACGGAGAAAATTCACGTAGTAGTTTTACCCGCTGTACTGTAGCCTATGTCACGGTAAAGAGATATACAGTAATGTGACTCCCTTGAAGCGGTTGAACTCAAGGTTTAGACTTCCTTTGCAGAAGGTTGTCTCGGTGGGTGCCCCAACAGTGCAAGTTATTGTACCGTCTGAGTGATGTGCAAACATAACTGTGCACAGGTAGGAGGGCACCGTAGTTAGTGAAATTACTGGGCTAAAGAGTCTTAACATCTTATGACTCTTGAGTAAGAAGCGTTGGCGCAGTGCTCCTAGAATTTCACATCATTGTGAAATCCTAAGTAGCACTGTACTGATTATGGGCAGCGTTATCTCTAAACGTCATGAAAGCGTCTTGCTCGTTTTCTACTTCAACACAAAAAAAAATATCTTACAAACTTTCACGTTTATAATATTATTAGTAAGATAGATGCCCTTCTAGATTTGGACCCAGCATGCATCTAGACACGCGGCAGCGAGTCAAGCAAAGTTCAAGCAAAGGAACTGGCGACCGCGCCGTGTGTTATATTACACGAACCGTCCAAAGCGCGTTTTGACGACTTTTTACACCCTCGTTATACAAAAACTATTACACATAGACAAGTCAAATTTGGCACATATACTTAAATATACGAACTATATCTCTGTTCCAAATTCCAATAACACAGCTCAAACGGTTATTTAGATATAAACATCCAGTAATCGGTGAAGTTAATACATACTGAGGGATAGATCAAAAGTAATATCCCAGTTCCAGATGACCTAGAAAGCTGAAATTTGGCATCCCGATAGGTAATGTTGTAGTAACAAAGGGAAAAATCAGAAACTAGTATTTTTTTATCATTTTAAATTATTATTAATTTTTAAAAAATGTATGATGTTAAAGTTTGGGACGCCTAGGAACGCATAAAGCAATACATGTAGCATGTTGCTATAATTTTTGTGTAGGCGGCTATTTTCTGTTAGATACTACGAAGTGCGCGCGAGTCCACTATTCCTACTAATATAAATATAAATACAAACTTTATACCTACTGTACGTATGGATATATGTTTTTTACTTTTTCACGCCTAAACGGGTGGGCCGATTGACTTTAAATTTGGTATTATAAAAAATATAGCTTAGACCCCTGGAATAACATAATATACACTACTGTACCAAACTGTATAGCGGGTAAAACAGCTAGGCACAGCTAGTCACTAATAAAAATAGGTTCCTGGTTCCTACGTAACAATTGTATATCCTATGTAAATACCTATCAATATATCGACTCACCAGCACAAGGCGGCTCAGTAACATATAGGTAATAATATTAACATTGTTTACAATAAAAATAATGTATGTATATCGCCTTAGGTGCTAGTTGGTGTAAACATTTTAGATACCTACGTACCTGTAACGTATAGTCATAATATTATAGGTATGTGGCGGTATCTGGGGGCACGGCAGTGCCCCCGCCAAGTCGTCGTCATTACAAGTCTTGTCGGTTTAGGTTTCTTTTGATCGAAATTCTAATCCAGTTCCAGATGATCTAAAAAGTTAAATTTCCATCCAGGTAGGCAGTAGGTGTAAGATAGCTGGGTGAATATAGATAAATTTATCAGTAACTAGTATTGTTTAAAAATCAATTGATTAGGTACTTACAATATTCAAATCAATAGTGCACATAAATGCTATACCTATATAAATAAGTACCTACTAAATTAATTATAAGGTACCTATAGGTATATCGAAGCACGGCGAGGCTCACGGGCCGCGATGCGACAGCCGTGCCATGGAGCAGTGGGGTGGGGGGAGGTGCAATAAAATAATCATTTGGTATTAATCTTATTATGACTGGGTGTCTTAAACCTATTACATACTAAAAAGTACTGTACAAAAAGCAATGATATCCCATCAAAAACATAAATGTGAAAAGAGAGCCAAGTTCAATATTACGATGTATGTACTCATAGTTACCTATGATTTGGTAGGTGACTTCAACGACAAAAGAAGTGAGATCTAAATGGGTGCCAAGTTCAATGGTCAGTCCTGAAAAATATTTACAACATAAAATATTTTATTACAACTTAAAAGATTATTTCTTCTTATCACTTAGAATTAATATTATTTTGAAGCCCAAAGTTTGACTTGGCTAGTTCTCATGGGTACCATACGACGAAGTATCATTAAGATAAGACAATAGATACATTATTGTACACCACATAATGTTACAGAAAATACATAAGTACATAATTAAAATTAAAAATTACAATGTACAAGTGGCGGTCTTATCGTTAAAGAGCGATTTCTTCCAGACAACCAATGGATGAAGGGGACTAATTTACACGATAAAAGACGGTGGCGCACTAATTAGCATTAAGTGCATTTAATAGTGATCAAGCTAAAGTTAAGAGAGTACCTACCTAGTATATTATGAGAACTGGCCAAGTCAGTCTTTAGGCTTCAAAATAATATTAATTCTAAGTGATAAGAAGAAATAATCTTTTAAGTTGTAATAAAATATTTTATGTTGTAAATATTTTTCAGGACTGACCATTGAACTTGGCACCCATTTAGATCTCACTTCTTTTGTCGTTGAAGTCACCTACCAAATCATAGGTAACTATGAGTACATACATCGTAATATTGAACTTTGCTCTCTTTTCACATTTATGTTTTTGATGGGATATCTAATTTCATGATAATATCTTATTTAATTTGAAAACACTTAAAATTAATTCTATCTATGAATTCAAAAATTAAAAAAAAAAATGAAATTGAAAATCCCCAAAAAATCATCATCATTGAAATCGCCCAATTTGAAATTTCAAATTGGGCGATTTCAGCGAGAGAGCGTCCTGAGGACTAAGCGATCTCAGAAGTAAGGTAATTTTAAAAACAAGTGAAATTAAAAAAAAAATTAAAAACAAACTTTTTTAATTTTTTTTATTTATGAGCACAAACTCGATAGGGTTGCGGCGTTCAATTACGGAATTCCTATGGCCACCTTCCAGCTCCATCATCAGGTCTGCTCGATGTCATAAAAATTTCAACAAGCAAAATTTCAACTCAATCGGGAAGTAGATCAAACTAAACTTGCAAGATTTGATTCCAGGCAGACAGACAGTCAATAACAGACAGGTTAAAGTAATAAAAGCTTGTAAAATTTCATCAAGATTGTTCCAGTTTTGTAAATATTAAAATAGATGGCGCTGATCGTTGTTAAAACACGCAAGCGTTTTGTTCACGTTGGATTTGGTGTTACTTATTTACACTTGATTAAAATAGTATGTACTCCACACGTTTAACCCGTTAAACGGGAGTATTTTTGGAGGTCCTGTTTTTTTAAGGACCGGCTTATTTATTAACTAAGTGGATAGATAGATTGATAAGGGGGGCCTATGTTGGTCAGCCAAAATATTGGACAAGTATTTTTTCAATTGTAAAATCTGATAAAAAACGTGGGAGATACAACGAACTAAAGCTGCTTGATCACTCTCGTTCCATTTTTCACCAAATATATTATATTTAAAATTTATGTTAGGTACGTATATTTGTAAACAGTAGGTATACTGTGTCGTAAACCGTAGTTGTCAAATCACGTTTGACCGCGTTCAAAGAACTAAACTCTTGAAAATCGGCCGTTCAACACTTGAACTGGTTTAAGACTAAACTGCGTTCAATTTACGTTGGTGAAATCCAAAATGTAGTTTTGATCTCAGACAAACTCTTAAACTCTGTTCAGGATAGATTGATCGCGTTCAGTTTGAACGGTGAAATCGGCCCTAAATCTATAGTACATTTTTATTTAGTGATGTGACGTCACGCGTCCCAATACAGAATCTTAAAGCTTTATTTGTCAGACATGTTTTATGTTAATTGCAAAATGAGCCCAAACTCGATGGGGTTGCGTCGTTCAATAACGGAGTTCCTATGGCCACCTTCCAACTCCATCATCAGATCAGCTCGATGTCATAAAAATATTGCATTGTCATCAGATTTATACAGGCAAGCAAAATTTCGAAATCGGGAAGTGGATCAAATTAAACTTGCAAGATTTGATTTCAGACACACAGACAACACACATTTAAAAGCTTGTAAAATTCATTAAGATTGTTGCATTTTTGTAAGTATTAAACTAGATGGCGCTGATCGTTGTTAAAACACGCAAGCGTTATGTTCACGTTGCTTTTGGGTTTTTACTTATTTACACTTGAAAACTATCAAGGAAAATAATGTTAAATCTTTACCCGTAACACGGGATAATTTTTGTAGGTCCTTTGGTTTTTCTAGGGACCGACATTATAACCACGGTAAAGAGATATACAGTAGTTTGACTTCCTAGAAGCGGTTGAACTCAAGGTCGCGTGTGTTTGCAACAATTTGGGTAGTGTTCGGTAAGCAGCGAGGTGCCGAATTGACTTTTTTATGCAGTAAGCTTCCGAATAATGGTTGTGAATTAGTAAAAATATCACAAATTATTTGATTATTTTTGATATCTAGAGTAATTATTCAAAATAATAACGCCTATTCGGCACCCCGCTGCTTACCGAACCCTACCCAAATTGTTGCAAACACACGCGACCTTGATTTCAACATATTCTAGGGAGTCAAACTACTGTATATCTCTTTACCGTGTTATAACCGTAACTTTAGCATTTTATAATAAAATAAGTAACAAGTATTTTTATTAAACAAGCTTTTATTATTATTACCATCTAGCACCAAAGTACTCGTCAAGACGAATCATATGAGCCCAAACTCGATGGGGTTGCGTCGTTTAATTACGGAGTTCCTATGGCCACCTTCGAGCTCCATCATAAGATCAGCTTAATGTCATAATAATATTGCAATGTCATCCGATTTATACACGGATGCAAAATTTCCGCTCAATCGGGAAGTGGATCAAATTAAACATGCAAGATTTGATTGCAGACAGACGAGGTGAAAGTAAATAAAAGCTTGTAGTATAAATTGCAAATAGCCCTAATTTCCTTACACTCAAACTAGATGGCGCTGTACGTTGTTAAATCGCGCAAACGTTTTGTTCGAGTACAGTTTGGTTAGAAATTGTAATAGTTAAAGCGTTGATAGTCACAACCCTGAAAGTCTAGCGGCGCCGCACATAGGGGTATTTTAATGATCTACGCGGCCAAAAGTCAAAATAACAAAGTTAAAGAAATGCTACTGCATTCGACTACCTGAGGCAGAGGACAGTCCAACGAACAATAGGCCGCCGTCCCCGCCCCTTACCCGTTGCGCGTTACCTGGCAAACTCAGTCGGAACTTGATCATCGAACTTTGTGTACGTGTCAGTTTTCGGCGATTTTAAAAAGCGTTAACATTGTGAGCTAACCTGCAGTTTTCTGTGTTAATCTGGTAAAAAGTAGCAATGGATTCGGAGACTACAGGTATGTGGCAATCTAAATTCAATATATTTAATAAAATTTGATTCCGTTTAATATATTTTTAGTGATCGAGAAATAATGTCCAAAATGAGATCATTTTTTTAAAGAAATTTATCTTTAAAGAGGTATTTGTTATAGTACCGGGGTAGATCCGGCTTTTATTCTCATACACGTTTAAAATATAGATTCTTAAGTAACGAATGCAATATATATTAGCCGCAGAATAGCGCAGATGCACAAAACAGAGTACTTTGATCTGTTTCAGTCGAAATTAGTGAATTATTAATTTTTGTTTAAATTTTGTTTTAGGCTTAGAGGGTACCTCTGGAGTGAGAATAGTGACTCGTAAATCACTCTTCGACAGGATGAAGAATGAAAATTTACGTAATTTAGAAGAAAAACTATGTTTTTTGGGAGACCACCTTTTCACCCAAGACAACCTTACTGAAAGTCAGTTAAAAGAACTGAAACACAATTTTTCACATTTCAAATCAGAAATAAAGCAAAGGTGGAATAAATCGCACAAAAAAGAAGAAGCTTTTTTGAAAAACAACCATCTTTGGCTAGAAGGTACTTTCGAAATTCCAGTCACAACTACCAATCGTCAAGGTCGCCCTTGTAAATCATTTGGTGAATCTAGCGAAAGGAGCAAAAGAAGAAAAACTGAGGAACTCCGCTCCAATGTAGAAGATGGTGTTTTAGTTCACGCAGTTCAAGTTGAATTAAGAAAATCGGGAAAACGTGATGCTTCCCGCATTCTCCAAGACATAACAAGCTCTCCGACCCGTGCAAAGAAGTACAAAAAAGCTTTCAATGCCTCTAAGTGTGAAAAATCATCGCGTTTAACCCCCATGGAAGCATTAAAAATGTTTATAGATGCAGACTTAACACGAGTACAGTACGAAATTATAAGAAACACGAACCGGAAGTTTTTTCCGTGTTATAGCTTAATTCAAGAAGCCAAAAAGAAATGTTATCCTCCTCCAGAAGCGAGCACGGTAACAAGTACCTGCGCGGAAACCCAACTGCAACCATTAATTGATATTACTGTTAAGCGCTTATCGGAATACTTAGAAGAAGTCTTATTGACAATAAAAGAGCAAGAGCGGAACACTTTGAAGTTGATATGTAAATGGGGCTGCGACGGATCCCAACAAGCACAGTACAAACAAAAACTTGACAATGAGTCTGACTCTGATGCAAATATTTTTCAAAGCTGCTTTGTACCTGTGCGACTTATTTGCGGCAAGGACAATCAAAAGGTGTTATGGGAAAATCCAACACCTTCATCTGCCCGATTTTGTCGTCCAATAAGATTTCGCTTCGTCAAAGAAACAACTGATATAACAAACGAAGAGATCAATTATGTTTCAAACTCCATTGATAATTTGGTTGCAACTGAAGTGGACATTGACGGAGAAAAGTTTTTGGTGCATTCCCAATTTGTAATGACAATGGTAGATGGAAAGGTTTGCAACGCAGCTACTGGAACAACATCCATAAGTCGTTGCTATATCTGTGGGAAAACTTCCAAAGAATTCAACAATTTAGAGGACAAAAGAAGAATTTCAAAGGATGCTACTGAATTTGGTCTTTCTATTTTACATGCGAGAATACGATTTTTTGAAAGCATTTTACATTTAGCGTATAAATTGCCTGTGAAAAAGTACCGTCAGAGAAAAACAGAAGAAGAAAAACAAATGGAGATGAATAAGAAAATAGAAATACAGACCAGGTTTCGCAATGAAACTGGCTTATTAGTTGACATGCCGAAAGCAAACTGCGGAAACACTAATGACGGCAACACCAGCAGGAGATTTTTTGAAGATCCGAAACTATCCTCAGATATTACAGGAATAGATTACGAGTTAATATATAGATTAAAAGTGATTTTGGAAACGATTTCGAGCGGATACGAGATAAATTTAGAAAATTATGAAAAATATGCAGAAGAAACTGCTTGCTTATACGTGAAACTTTACCCGTGGCACCCAATGACACCCACACTGCACAAAGTACTTGTGCACGGATCAGACATAATAAAAAATGCATTGTTACCCATAGGGCAACTATCTGAAGAAGCAGCAGAGGCACGCAACAAGCATTTTAGGTCATACAGACAGGATTACTCAAGAAAATTCTCTAGAGAGTCCTGCAACAGAGACATATTGAATAAGCTACTTTTAAGCTCAGATCCCTTTTTTAGTGCCTCAAGGGTAAAAAACAAGAAGTCTTCTTTTCTTCCTGAAACATTGAATATGTTTGTATCTGCAACACCAAACCCAGCAGACGCACTTCAATCAGAAAGTGAAGAAGAGATAAACTGATTATTGTTTGATTTAATAATTAAGTAATTAATAAAATCATGTGTGTCATAATCCATTATAAAAAATAAGCGTGTGTGTGTGTGTGCGTGTGTGTGTGTTTGTGTGTTTGTGTGTGTGTGTGTGTGTGTGTGTGTGTGTGTAGTATGTGTAGTGTGTATATATTATAATTATTTTGTGTAGACATGTGACCTAATTAAATTTTTTTGTAGTTTTTTTTTATTTTATGGAAATAATTAAAAAATAAACATTATTTTTTACTGTTTATATAACGTTTGTTTTATTTCCGTCATTAGCAATTCAAAAACCCGAACTAATGTTTTTGGCCAGCTAAATTAACTAAATACCCCTATGTGCGCCGACAACTTGAAGCGGCCTAAACATAAATAGGCTGCGGATGGTAGTGGGATTGTCGTATTTAGACTAGTTTTTGGAGGACCTCTAAACTTGAGGGACTTTATTAACCCTTATGTATATCTGTTTTACCGGGGGGGGAGACTTCCTTTGCAGGAGGTCGTCTAGGTGGGTACCCCAACAGTGCCAGTTATTCTACCGTCTGATCAGTAATGTGCAAACATTACTGTGCTTCGGTAGGAGGGCACTGTAGCTCGTGAAATTACTGGGCTAAAGAGTCTTAACATCTTATGACTCTTGAGTAAGAAGAATCCTAGAATTGCACATCATTGTGAAATTCTGGGTAGCACTGTACTGATTATGGGCAGCGTTATCTCTTAACATCAGGAGAGCGTCTTGCTCATCATCTTACTTCACCACATAAAAAAATCTAAATTGTCACAGACAACAGACAGGTAGGTGGCAGTAAATAAATGCCTGTAAAAATATATACTTTGAAATAGCCCCTCATTTCCTCGCACTTAACACATTAGCGACGGCGTTTTATAGACTAGTTTTTGGAGTACCTCTAAACTCGAGGGACTTTATTAACAGCTCTTAGACCCCGGGACGATTTGTCGCTCGCACTATTTGACACATTTTATAATTAAACTAGTTTACGCTCGCGGCTTTGCCCGCATGGCAAAATCTTTTCTTAGCGGATGTTTACGCTTTAAAACCTGTCTGCATAGGCGGATTTTGGCAAGGCAACAGAAGCATTGTAGAGTTACGAATTATGCACATACTTCATGGTCAAGATTATAAATGTTTTCTCGGCACTTATTATTAACACTTTTCGTAGTAAAAATTACGATATTTTTGCCTGTCTGCAACCAAATCCTGGATTCGCCCTTGCCCTGTATGCCTCAAAATTCAACTCAATTCGTCCAGCAGTTTGGGCTGTGCTTTGATAGATCGTACCATCTTAGTTCGAGCAAAGGGGCAGCCTGAAAACCAGCAACTACGCTAACAATGGGTTGACGTAGTTACACGCTGAGGCTATCCCTATTGCCAATTAATTTTTTTTTTCTTTTAATTTATTTCATTTTGAAAATTGTATATTTGGCAATAAGTTTATTTTTTTCTTTCTTTTATCAGTCAGTCACTCTTTCCTTTTAGATGATTTGTATAATTAACTTTTTGAAAATTCCTCTAAAGGAACCCTGCACTTAACCCCCCACCCCCCTTATCTTTTGTATACTACAAAGTCACCACCTACCCATGTAAATATAATTATTTCTCACCCTGCAAGGTTGTCTGGAAGAGATCGCTTTTAGCGATAAGACCGCCAATTGTTACACTTATGTCGTGATTTTGTGTTATAGTTTTAAGTTTTCTGTATTTTTGTAGTGTTTCAATAAAGAGTTTTCTATTCTTTTCTATTCTATTCTTAAACCGTAAAAACTTCCCGTAAAATCAGAATCTTAAATCTATCTCTATACCAAATTTCATTTCAATCGGTCACACACTTTCGCATTTATAATATTAATTAATAATTGTAATTTACCAACACCCCTGTTAGCCCTTGTTTCGTTATTCTTAAACTAGATGGCGTTGTACGTCGCTAAAACTCGCAAACGGTTTGTTCAAGTACAGTTTACTGTGAGATGCTAGGACTACGGGTCCTTGAATGTGGTGTAAACTACGCCATGGCATTATAATTTTAAGTTTTTGGAAGTACCTCTACTTTTCGAGGCGCTTAGCCTTCTTTCACGTGTCTGTTGTCTGTCTGTCTGTCTGTAATCAAATCTTGCAAGTTAAATTTGACCCACTTCCCGGTGTCCGATTAAGCTTAAAATTTGCATACATGTATAAATCGGATGACAATGCAATATTATCATGACATGGAACTGATCTGATGATGGAGCGGGAAGGTGGCCATAGGAACTCCGTAATTAAACGACGTACGACGTAACCCCATCGAGTTTGGGCTCATTAGATTCGCCTTAACGAGTACTTTATGATAATAAAAATAAAAGTTTGGTTTTAAAAAGATTTTTTTTAATTTTGTTTTCTATTGCACTGCACATACCAGAGATAGCTTCGCCATTTCTAAACTAGATGGCGCTGTACGTCGTTAAATCGCGCAAACGTTTTGTTCGCGTTGAGTTTAGTTCCAGTTTGTAGACTACAAGTTCTTTAACAGGTGGCACCGAAGGTGGATGTGGTGAGCACGCTTGAGCTGAACCGGCCTAAATATAAATAGGCTAGCGGTGATGGAATGTTCACGGCATCTCATCTGACGTGTAGGAATTTTTAAAGTACCTCTTAGTAGAGGTATCATTAGCTATTTGTGTAACATGTGAAATTTATTTTTGCTGTTAAGTACCGAGTTTGAGTCACGAGTTAGCGAAGCAGTCTAGAATCACCAGCGCAGCGAGTGATTCAAATAATATACTGCTGAGCGCAGTGAGTGACTTAACGGTACGAATCATCAATAAAACTTTGTCACGAGTTGAACATTAGCTTTTGACCTCGAGCGCTCGAAAACTCTAGAGGTTAACTTGTAATAAAACTATTGACCTAATAATTAAATTACATACCATTTTTTCATTTCTTATAGAGCGAGAAATTCACGTAAGATATTAATAAAATAATAGTTACTTTATAACACTATTATAATTATTACTTGAAAATTGAAAGTAATATGACACACATATTTCAAAATAATAGTAATTTGTTATACAAGAGTTTTAAGTTGTTTTTTAACCGCGTACTCATTTTGGATGACCTAGAAAGCGAAGGATTCAAAATTTAAATCACGAGCGCAGCGAGTGATTATAAAAAAAAGTACACCAAAGAGAGGTTCCGATTCTGAGTTTTTAACAAATGTTTATATTAAATCGGCATCACAGAGGTAGAAAGAAGTAAATAGGTTTAACTATGTTTTGATTTTACAAACTCATTACACACGATGTTCTGAATTCAATTTTACTTATCCTCTAGAGGATAAAAACGGCTTTTAACGCTCAGATATCGAAGTGTAAAAATACACTTTCCGAGATGGGGGGATGAAAAAGTAATAGGTATATTTGTTCAGAATAGGCACCATTTTCTTATTTACTGGTATTTATTTTTCTTTTGGCTCTGTATCTGTATTTAGACGTAAACTGACGCTAGTACGGAACCTGCAAAAAAAAAAATAACGGACAATTTTTGAAGTGAAAACTTCTTTAGCGGCGCTGAGCACTTTTTTGTATGGGTAAAAACTTTCAAACTCGCGTCAGGGTCACGTGATGCTGATCGAAAAAGCGTAAGATCGAGGGGAAGGGAGAGGAACTAGTATCTCCCACTCTTTCTACCGTGCCTGAGTGTGCTGCTCTGTTTAGGCGGCACAGGGGGCTTAGACAAGCGCGCGCCCGATATTTTTTTTTAATATTTTATATTTTTTTTATTAGACACTTAAATAGGTTCGAATCAAAACTGTTTGTTTCTTACTTAAGTTATCATAAACCAATTGTATCAGTTGTAAAAATTTGCGATGATGATTCTGATAATAACGATGGTGTAAAAGTCGTCGAAATTATGGATGGAAGTTGATTTTTCTGAGAGATAAAATTTAATGTTATATATAAATAACGATATAATATTATAAATAACAACATATAAATTGTCATATTTGTGTACGATAGCGCAATAAATAAACATTGTATTCTACCTCATAAATGATAGTATTTTTATACTTATAATTAAACACAACGTTAATATTGAAGTTTTCACTTCTGCCGGCACTCCCGGAGTGCTATTTTTTTTTTACTTTGTCATCTTGAGATATAAGCTTCGTAATATCAAAACTAGATGGCGTTGTACGTAGTTAAAACACGCAAACGTTTTGTTCAAGTAGAGTTAACTAAAAGTTAGAAGACAATAGTGCATTGATCCCACGAGTTCGGGTAGAATCCCACAGCTGCAAAAGCCTTAACATAGATAGGCTGCTGGCAAAGGGATGGCCCCTATCTTATCTTATCTTTAACATGTTTTTGTAGTACCTCTTACTTCTTTTTGTATGAGGGACTGATTGTGACATACTAGCTACGCCCAGCGATTTTACCCGCTCTGGTTTACTGAACCTATGTGTTATGGGTCTAAGCTACTCGTATCTAGCTCTACACCAAATTTCAGATCAATCAGTCCACCTGTTTAGGCGTGAAAGAGTAACAAACATACATTCTTACAAACTTTCACATTTATAATATTAGATATATTGAACCCCGACGCAAAAACGACGGGGTGTTATTTATGTACATTGTACAGCCAACTACAAAGAGATGTATCCATGTTAGTAGTCTTACAGAATGAAGGAACGTTTAGTTTAATGCAAAATTTATTTACCCTTCGTGATTTTCAGTATCCACCAAATCTTATATTATATTTGATTCATTTTAAATGCTATTATTATGTATCACCTAAGGAAAAGAAGTGGGATACATCATTGTTCATATTAAACGAGTCGATGATAATACATATAAAGTTTGATTGCTACAAGAAATGTCACGAACCAAGGGTAGTTCATTGTGGCAAATGAAAATTTACTTCATTTTGTAAGCCTAACATGGATACATCTCTTTGTAGGACATGCATGAGATGCATGTACACGCTGATCGTTTCTGTTACGAACTACGAAGTGCGCGTCCACTAGTACTTTTGATAATATTTTTTATTTAATTCAATTCTTAATGTCCCCCCCTGTTTTTCTTCCCAATAGGTCGGATTTTTTTTCCAAATTTGTATGGGTCCACCTTTGGAGTATACCCTTTCCAATAAAAAAGAATTTTCAAAAAAGAACTACTCTGTAAAAAGTTATACGTTTTCATACATTAAAAAAAAATATATAATACGCGTCGACTTGCAAACCTCCTCCGTTTTTTTTTATCGGTTGAAAATTAATTGTTATTATTACTTGTTTGTCGTTCCAGGCTCTCCTACGAGAGCTCGAGCAGTATCAGAACGAGAAACGTAAGGCTCTCATGAACCACGAGAGCAACAAACTGAAGGCGGTCGAGGAAAGGTACTCCATTGAACTGAAGGAATGGAGGGCCACACATGGAGATAGGAAGATGGTGAGTTATTTCAATAATGCTAGTAGTAAAGAGTAGACTTCTTACTTTAAATATTTCGCCCATTTGCCGAGGGTAGATTTCTTAATTTAAATAATTCGCCCATTTGCCGAGGGTAGATTTCTTACTTTAAATAATTCGCCCATTTGCCGAGGGTAGACTTCTAACTTTAAATAATTCGCCCATCTACCTTGCCACTAGTAGTAGACTTCCCAGGAAGTCAAATTATCGTAACGGGCTAGTAGAAGCTACTGAAATTACTGGCATAGAGTTTAGCTCTTGAGTATAAAGCGTTGGTGCAATGCACCCAGAATTTCATATCATTGTGAAATTCTGGGTAGCTGTACTAGGATAAAAAAGGATCTTATAGGGAGTATGCATGTAATTTATATGAAGATGGAAATATATTATAGAATTTTATAAATCCTTCTAATATTATTAATGCGGAAGATGTGTTTGTTTGTGACATCTTCACGCCTAAACGGCTGAACCGATTATGTTGAAATTTGCTGTATAGGTAGCTTAGACCCTGGAATAACACATATTATGCTACTTTTCAACATGACTTAGTTTTAAGCAAAGTAAAACAACCTTTGTAAAATTATGCATTCTAGCAAGCGATTGATTGATTTGTAAAACCGCTAGATACATCTTTTGACATGCACATTCCCTATGAGATTTCTTTCACAATATTAAAATAGAAGAACTCAGATTTATGACATGAGTTTGGGATTCCAAAAAATCCAAAAGTTAGCTATCTGACCTTAGTCATCGGACTGAATCCTGGAAAAATATGTACATTATAAATGAAAGAAAGACATTAAGAGTACATACGTATTACATTGGTTCTAATCTCCTAAAATGAAAAACTGATAAGGGATAGAAGTTAGAAGGAAACAATGTATAGTCATTACAATATACATACAATACGATAAACTTGGTTGTCTGGAAGATATCGCTATTAGCGATAAGACCGCCAATGCAACACCTTTGATGGTCTTTCTTTTATTCATTCGTTGTATTTATTTTTACAGAATGTTTGTAGATATTTTATGTATTATTTGTTTAAAATTGAAGATTTGACTTTATTATACCTTTCTTCTCTTCTTATTAATTTAAATATTGATATAATATTTACTGTTAATTTCACAATTAACATTAAATATTTAGTTATCATGGATTTCCGCTAAGTAACTCCTAATTCTTTGGATTATTTTATACCCAAATTTAAAGATCCAATAAAAGTATCAAAAAACTATGTTTAATCATTTTTCTCATTTGTGACTCGTGATTCAAAACTTTGTAGATAAAGAAAAATCTTCAATTTTTTTGTGGGGCATGTGGCATGATATGTTCTAATGGCACGGTGGTGGTTTGTCTGCATGGGTTGCGGGTTCTGTGACTGGTGATGGGAAACTAGAAATGCGATGATATTTTGATAAAAATACATTTTTTTTTTGTGTAAAAGTGACTGACTGGTATTAGACTATTAACACATTGATCAATCAGCTCCCTCCAAATGTCATGAACTTGATTGAATTTCATTATTATGATCTTCATAGATAGATAGATAGATAACCCTTTATTGGAACACAAGAAAATGTACAAAAACAACTTATAAACTAAAACAATACAAAAGCTAGCTTCATCATTATTATCAATTCGTCCACTGCTGGACATAGGCCTTTTAGTTCCAATAAATGTCAACGCATTTCAAGTTTCACTCAAAAACATAGGTAGCCTCTGTGACGTCACGTGCCGCCCACCAAAATCCAGCGCTAACAACCAAACATTTTAACAGAAACTGATTGACAAGTTCGTCAAAAACCTCGACGATCACGAGAAGAAATTCGGTAAAAAGATACCCGACAGGAGTGTTTACTTGGACGCACCTTGGCCTACGAATGTGCTACAACACGTCTTAACAGCATACCACCAAAGGAACTCCTTTATGGGTTCCCTATCTAGGTCTAGGACCAGTTTGAACTTCCTATCAGCTGCTAATACCCCAAACATGGACCGAAGACGCAGTGGAAGTCCAGCTAGGGAGTCTAAATCGGCCGCAACCAGTGCGTACAACACGCAAAAACGTGGCAAACTAACCAAGGCATCGCGCTACGCTTCCACGTCTAATTTAAAACTGGTTTCCGAGAAAATATCCGGGTTTTCAGTCTTCAACAGCGATGAAACCTGGCGTTCGCCTATTATGGCGTACGGGTCAGAAATTAGTGAGGAACCTAAAAGACCTTCGTTGGAAAGATCTAAGCCAGTTGACAAGAAATTGAATAGACAGAGCATGTCTGAACATCTCTTCAAAACTGAGACAGTATCCCCTATGAAACGTAGCATTTCTCAGCAGAGTTTGAAGCAAGACATCGCTCTTGAAGCTGTCATGATAGATTTACCATCGTTAGATGACAAATACGACACGATGAAAAGCGGGAGCACGTTTACGACTGATTCAGTCAGTAGCGACGATCAGACTACGCATTTCAGTCGCTGGGGACCAGTCAGGGGATCAAATAGTTATTCCAATACAGGGGACATTCCAGTCAGTCAGTTGTCTACGTTGAATTTGAAGAAAACTATCAATAATGACGCCCCGCCAGATTCAGTAGTCTAAAATGTAAAATTGGGGATGAAAAGGGGATGTATATTATTGACGTTATAAAATTGCTTCCATCTTTGACTGCATCATTGATTAGTAGGTAACTACTAGAAAATAGGGTAAAAAAAACAATGTATAGTTAAAAAAAAGATATTTTGAAATGTCAGAAAACTAGTTGTTCTTCAATAGTTTCTTCGCTGAAAAGAATCCTGTGTCAAAATAACACAGTCTACTTACATCTAAACTCAGTCTCTGGTAGTTTTGGCATTGCGAAGTATTAAACACGGAAATGAATATTAAATGTCGAAAATTGCCAAAATTGTTATAGTTATTATTTATATGTAGGACTATCATTATGTTTAAAGAAATGTTATATTTTATTTGTACTCTTAAAATTATTGTTAGTAGTGCGGTTATGCCATTTTTGATTGTGCATGCGTTTTTTGTAGATTTACAAATACTTTTGTCTTTAAAATTTATAATATAGCTATTTCACATACAATATTTAAAAATACCAAAAAATATTACATATATCATACCAATGCGCGCGCGTTAAAGGGCTTAAAATCATATTGGATTTAATTAATTGAAAGTAGGATTAATTTTTAAAATATTATCCAGAGCGTTACCGAGAAATACGTACCTTCCAAAAGTTTATTCCATATATTTAAAATTTCGTCATATCTAACCTAAAAAGCTTTCATGTTGACTACGGAAGCCTAAAAATTAAGATAAAGAAGAAAAGATTTAAAATACATAGAGACTTTGTTCGATACTATGTACAGTCAACTACAAAGAGATGTATCCATGTTAGGCTTACAAAATGAAGTAAATTTTCAATTGCCACAATGAACTACCCTTGGTTCGTGACATTTCTAGTAGCAATCAAACTTTATATTATCATCGACTCGTTTAATATGCAACAATGATGTATCCCACTACTTTTCCTTGGGTGATACATAATAATAGCATTTTAAATGAATCGAATATAGTATAAGATTTGGTGGATACTGAAAATGTCACGAAGTAAGGGTAAATAATTTTTGCATACTAAAAGTTCCTTCATTTTGTAAGACTAACATGGATACATCTCTTTGTAGTTGATTGTACAAGATTTTCTTGTATGTGAAATAGTTATATTACTCTTATGTGCCACTGCAAATTCTATATTATTAGTTCTAAGTTAATAATAATAATAATTGTGCTTCAAAACTAACCTAATGCTTCTATGAATATTGTCACAAAATTATTAGGTGAATTATTTATTAAGACAAAAATTCGGTTAAATTTCTTCCAAGGCAATGACGGTTTAATTTAAGGGGCGGTCATTTTTCCACTCGCTGTACTAGTGGTAGGCTTCGGCCGTGTCTAGTTACCACCCACTGGACAAAACCGTGTCGCCAAGCGGTCATTGTGACCGTGTTCCGGTATGATGTTCACTGAAGCCAGGGAGGGATTTATCCCGCCTTATAGGTTTAATCAGCCACTTACGGTAGTCGTTTAACATCACGCGAGATCAAGGCCTAACTAAGGCTTACATAATATTATAATAATTAAAGAAACTTTCCAAGCTTTTGCTTCCTAAAATTCCATTTTAAATAGGGGGTAGTAGTAAATTAAATATTAGTATTTAAAAATGCCTTAAAACTTAGTTCAAATGTTAAATTAAATTTTTGATATTTTACGTAAAGTTGCGTTTTTCATAAAATTACTAATATTTAAGTTAGATTTTCCTGAGTTTTGGAATGTTGGATATATTATAATAAATAGAATGTTGAATTTATGCTTTTTAAAAAGAAAAATGTAAGTTAAATTTAAAATAAATAATACATATTGTTAGTAGAGAGAATCGTAAATGTTGCAAGTCTTACAAAATTAAAACATAATTAACTCATTAAACAGATATTAAGATTTAACTTTATTCAAGTTATCTCATCCATTGTACCAAAATTTAGTAGAATCTTATAAATAGTAAATTATGAAAAACGCAACACCTTAAACTAGTTCGTAGAAAATAGATTTAAATTAGATAGAAAGTATTTATTTTTACTTTATTATTAAAGAAATTAAGTGCCTATTTTAAAGTTAACTAACAGCGCCATCTAGTAGAGTAAATACTAAAACTATAGGAACTTTTCACTAGATATGGTTTCTTGGATTTAGGCCCTAAATAAATTTTAAGGTACAAAAATAACCTTGTGGGTCTATACCCAGCTTTTAATAAATTATTTTTAGATATTATTTTAATTTAAAACCAACCCTAAGCTTTGCGAAAATGTTCGCGCGTTCTAATTCTCATTCGAAAAGTGTTTTTAAACTCATATTTTTAAAGGATTTGACTTTTCGCGCGAACGGTTACGCGAAGTGGGTTGGCCAAGACACGAATCTAAAATGGCGACGAAGACTTACATTTATAAATATAACGTAAAAAAATAGTCAGGATAAGTTACTGCGGTCAAAAAATTATCCAACTAAAATCGTGTGCAAATAAGTGGGGTTCAAATTAATTTCTTTGCCAAAACAAATGATCTTCCGGATACAATGATATTGTGGAGATTGAATAAGCTTCCATGTTATTTTTTTTAGCAAGAGACCGCTCTTGCTACTCCCACTGTCATTGCAAAGAAATTTGCATCTTTTCCCAATGTCATTGTGCTCTTCCAGAGTTGTCAATGGAATAAAATCACACCCCAGCCCCTCAAGCACAGACGCTGCGTAGACTTATCTTGTCAAGTCAACTGTCATCCCATACATTCACAAAAGTACAATGTATGGGATGACAGTTCTACTCTTGAAGTTTCGTCGGGATCCCATGTGTCATGCTATGGCCACTAATTTGCCCGCCTTGTCATTCATTATTATAAAAAGTTTTCTGTGTAAGATTATGCTTGAGTAAGCGAGATGCAATTACCTTCGCCATTTTAGATTGGTGTCTAATATTGCATGAATAAAATTATTTTAAATTGTACTACTACGAAAATATAAATAAAATCGTATTTTTGTTAATTTTTAAATTTGTGTAAATAAATGCGTTATGTTTAATAATTTTTGTTTTTTATTTTCTGGCTTTGGTTATGGTTTAACTTAGCTTTTCAACTAAATACTAGATATTTCAATAGCTAGGTTATCACACAGATTAGTCTTTATATTACCTCTCTTATATTTTGTCTAAAAAGTTAGGTTTCTTTTCAAATTTTGGTAATTTTGTAAAACATTTTGCCTTAGACACATTAATATCTTGCTTAGATTTACACAAGTAGAATGACTTAAATGTAGTTATTTCTTTAAGAAAAGTATGTTTACTGGAAAATGGTTTCTATGGAGTCGAAAACGAAAAAAATGAATTGCCAAAATTTTCTGACCAAGTTAAGCTTAATCATTTAATACCATCACCAACATCGGTAAAAAACACATCAGACGAAACTCAAAGATTAATAAAATATTTGTAGGACAGTAAATTCACTTCATAGAAAATTTGGTTCTGGCGCTTCGCCGGCTGCAGCCACGGGACGCTAGCTTGGCTACAAATTTTGACTTACTAATAAGAATTTCATTAGATAATAATTGATCAATTCTACTTTTACTTCTTTTCAACAGCATTTTGATATTTTGTATATAAATTGTAAATAATCTACAAAAAGCATGGTGCATGAGCTTAATAACAACACAAAATGGCTGCCTTAACGAAGATCGTGGATATGCATGGTATGTACTAATTAATTACTTTATTACATAAAATATTTAATTTTTCTAAGATATATCACTGTTTAGTGCATGAGGTTGTTTATATTTTTTTAATCTTCATTACATATTTGCCCTGACACATTTTAAAGCTGTACAATGCTATTTTATTAACAATTTCCTTCCTTTAATGCTTTCCATGAAGATTTGGATATACAGAAAAAGTAGGTAATGCAATTTATTCGTTTTTAACAGTAAAGGGGTTCAATAAAAATGCACCAATCGATGTAGATAGTTAAATAATAATGATATGTATTGGTGTTATTTGTTATCATATAACAAGCCTAGAAATAATAAATCAAATTCAGTAACACTAATGAAGCACATTAATGAAGTTAACATTGGTAGCACGCGATGATACCTGTCAAGACTAACCAAATCTTGTCTAACGTCAAGAGTAATCGTTTGACAAGACGTTTCTCTTGCTACTCGCATTGTCATTGCAAAAAGATTTTCAGCTATTCCCAATGTCATTGTGCTCTTACAAAACTTAGACTTCTCTTGACGTAAAATAAGAGTTGAATAGTATTGACAAGTGTCGTGTGCTATAGGAGGTAAGAAGATGAAATTAAGCAGGCTGCCTACCTACTATTGTTCACACCACAATAAAGAGTTTCTATTCTATTTTTCGGTTAAGAAAATTCGCGCTACTACTAACAAATACTTCAGAGGGCCTATTGGCTATCGGCAAACGACATGTAAATCACTAGAATCCATAGACAAACAACGTACATTGCTTGCTTAAACCTCCCCATTAATATGAGTAAAATAAACGCAGCTATGTACATTGAAGTTGTCATCAGTCGTAGTGCCTCAGGCCCTCAATCTCAATAGGCCCTCAGGTTGTAGTAGATAGCGCAAATCTTCTTGACTGATTTGAAGATGCCTTTGTTTCTTTATTGTTATAATTTAAAAAAGTTACAATATGTGTGTTAAAACAACTTTATTCAAAATTTCCAGGCATTGGATGAAGAATTCGCAGCACAACTGGACGAGCAGGAGCGGCAAGCGGCCGCTCGTATGCCGCCTCCATCGAGTCTACCGCAACACAGCGCGTTACACTCGTCTAGATCTAGCTTAGCTTCCAGCCATTATGACTAAAACGTGGGGGGAATACTTAAAATGTTATACAAATAGGTCTGAGAATGCCTAGCGTGTCGTCTGGGGTTTTGTCTTGTTGTCAAGTTGAACTGTCATCCCATACATTCTACTTTTGTTGAATGTATGGATGACAGTTATTCATGTTATATTTTTCAAGGCCTAGAGTCCTTTTACCGAAAGATATCCCGCGGAATTTAGCAGAACTAAATTTAGTTTTATCGATTATTACTGGACTGGACTTCATATCCATTTCATAAGACATTCATATCCACATAATAATTATTTTTCGTTAGATAAAATAAATACCTATTTGATTAAGAAATAAATTAAATATGAGAAATTATGAAGAGTTAATATGTTATACGCAAAAAGGACTCCTTTTGTGAAAAGCACTACCCTTCTAGCAAGGCGTGCGGGCTCTTTTAGTAATGTCAAGAGTACACAACTGTCATCCCATACATTTTACTTTTGTTCATGTATGAGATGACAGTTTGATTTGACAGTAAGACAAGACTGCATTTCGTGCTAGCTATGTTACTTTGACAAGTCAAATAAAAAAAAAACTCGCGCGATGTCTCGTATTTTAAAATAAATTAGTGAAATTGACTTCACTTCATGCAATTTTTACGCGTTACGTAAATTGTTTTCACTCTCGGCCACCTGTATACAAAGTTGGTGATAGTAAGATTACTTACATTTGCTTGTAAAAAATATCAAAAAGAAAAATTTCTTCGGCATAAAATGAAATTCTGGTCTAAAATTAGTGCCAAATAAAGTCATTTCAGCTACTTAAGGGGGCGTAATTAGGATAAATTAAACGCTTGCAATATTTAAAGCAATTATAAATTAGGGAAAATTCGTATTTGATAAAATGGGGGATAAAAATCCACTGCCCTGGTGGTTTATTGGTCCTCATATTAAGAAACTCTTTGGTGTTTAAATTTTTGACAGCTGACGTTTAGCTGTCAAAATCCAAGGAGGTTAGTTTTTAAATGTTTTGGCGTGTTCAATAATTTAAATACGACTGCGTAGGTAATTTAAAATGTGAATTGGAAAGGTGTGATTTTTGTAAAAATATTATTAAAATTAGGCTGAATTGAAGGAATTGTATTGAGGTGCTTTTGGCGAGCAACGAAAACTAAAAGTCTGAAAGAGGACCGATAGGTGACATTTTTTATGTCCTCACCTTATACGTTTTCGCCTTGCCTACTAAAAAAAGCTGCTGCTAAGTGTTTGCAAGAATTAAGAATTGAATAAATTGAAAATGGCCTAATATCTTTTAACTTTTAATAAAGGGGGCATAAAATAGTTAATTTAAGAATTAAATGCAATGAAATAACATATCCTAGTTACAGACAAAATATTTTAACATGAAAATAATAGTGTCTCGAAGGTCTCGAATGAAAATAGATAAATATTGACTAATTTAAAGATTAAATGTAATTTTAAACCGCCTGATTATCTTTCTGGAACAGAACGCTTATGAATCATAAAAATCAGATTATTTATTATGGAAAAAAAAAAACCTATTCAACGATAGATCGAGTCCTCATGGTTTTTCTGAAAAAAAAAAGTCTTATCCCATATTTTTGTCGAGTTCTCGCCCTCTTAACCTATTTCGGGGAAATGGGTAATTCTAAGTCAAAATAAATGGCACCTGGACCATTTTTTGACTTATAATATATCCCTTTTCTCGATAAAGATTAATTAGAGTAGAAAAACATGAAAAAAAATATGGGTGTAAAATGTGAATGTCAGAGACGCCATCTTGTATTTTTTAAATCCCGCGCTTTCGACTCTCGAGATAATTTAGTCAAATAAGATTATCGAAATGTATATTTTGTACAGTTTATTAACAATTGGTCACGACTTTTGACCTATGTAGATAGTAGTTAGTGAAAGCTTTTCGTCACTGCAAAAGTCGTAGATATTCGTAGCTTCATTTCTGCTCATAATGTTATTCTTCTAAATAAGTTTTGGCAGACATACTTTTGTGTACCTACTATAGCAGTAGAAAAAAGTGTCTGTAAATTACATAATTGTAGCCGGTTTTGCATAAAAATGGCGGGTGACGCCATTTTTTTCTTCAGTGTTGCTATTTAAAATTGCCATAAACCGATTTTATGGAAAACCAAAGACAGATTACTATTTTTAAAAGTAATTTTGCAATCCGAGTGTCAGAATTAAATATTATAAATTTATTTTTATGCTGGACAATAGAATATCTAATAAATGTTAGAAATTAAAGTAACTTAATAGATGTAATAAAAACAAAAAGGTTGTCTATGAAAGTGAAAAAATAGTGAAAGACTGACACCGGTTGGTACGCGTAAAATGCTTAACATTACTGCACCCATTTTGATGTAACTAGTCTCTAAATTGAGCTAAAAAGACGTAGATAGGTTAATATAAATCTTCGATTTGTTTTATCAATAATTAGCTTAATTAAGTGAAAAAAAAACGCTAATATGCAGTTATTTTTTTATTTTACATTTTATAATATTATTTTTATATCAAAAGTGTAATTTTAAACTTGATTAACAAAAATAAATGTACATAGATTAATGTTAGTTATGCCAGCGAAGTAAATGCTTATTACTTTTAATTATATTTTTTAATTTGAGATTCACACCGCAGTATTGAGAGCGAAACGATGTAAACATGTGTATTTTAGTTACAGATAGCCATTTCTTATTAATTTTATAATGTTAATGTCTATATGGTTTACAAGTAAATTATTGTTACATCTTTTCAAAATATAAAGAACGTAATTTGTACCTATTTTGACTTTTATTTTTATTCCTATAACCATAAAAATAAGTAATATTGATTGTACAAATGCACATGGACCAACATCAGTCATCAGACCCTAGAGAAAGTTGGAAAAAAATAGTGACTCTAAAACGAGCATGTTGTAATCCAACTTATAACGGAAGTTGAGAGCGATATTTAAATAGCAATAAGCCAAAGCCAATTGTTTGGTGAGTGGTGATGTGCTGCGATTTTGCGATGCACAGGATCAGTAGCGGCGCTGGGCGTCAGCGACGTCGGCGACCGCCGACGGCCTCGCGCTTGAGGGGGCCTCGCAATTTTTTGAAATTATTTAAAATTTACTTATTTATTCATTTTTTTAAACACATGCACGAGTTAAATGAATGCGTGAGTAGTACTTAAGGGCATTCATCAAAACGCATCAAAAGAAGACCTTTTCAAGTAGTGTAATGATAAATAATTACACTACTTGAAAAGGTCTTCTTTTATAGGTAGGACTTCCAATATTTCGGGAAGGCGAAAACAGCGACATACAGTCATTCGAACTATGTAAAGATAGGAACTCCATGTTATTATCAGACGCGGACCTAGGGCCCCGCAGTCATGTCATGGGTGTCATGAAAATTAAGTAGCTAAACGTACATCTTTCGCATTCAAAAATACTAAATTTTCTCTGGTTGCGCTCTTACTAGATGGAATATTTAATTTTAACACCGCTCAGAGCGAGTGAACCGCACATTATTCGTACTGGAAATTTCAAAATTTCGCGACGCGTGCAGCGCCCTGCTGGCGCTTTTATAAATTATAAGAATGTTTAGTTTCTTTGCCACTCGAAGCAAGAAAATGCACATAATACGTTCAAAAAAATGCAAGAATTTCTCGGCGCTCGCAACGAGTTGCTCGCGCTCCTACAAATAATAATACTTTTATTACCATTCGGAGCAAGCTAATCGCACATCATTCGTCCTGAAAAAATCAAAATTTTCTCGGGGCTAGCAACGAGCTGCTCGCACTTTTATAGATAAGAAAAATATTCTTATTCCTAGCCATTTGGAGCAAACTAAATGCACATTATTCATGTTGAAAAATGTTTTTTTTTTACGGCGCTCACAGCGAGCTCCTTGCGCTTTTATAAATGAGAATATATGTATTTAGTTTTCTTGCTACTTGGAGCAAGCTAAACGCTCATCAATCGTACTAAAAATGCAAAAATTTCTCGCTTTTACAATAATTATTGATAGGTACTTTTATTACCACTTGGAGCAAGCTTAAACGCACATTATACGTGCTGAAAAATTCAAAATTTTCTAGGCGCTCGCAGCGAGCTGCTCGCGCTTTTATAAATTAGAATATGTATTTAGTTTCCTTGCTACTCGGAGCATGCTAAACGCTCATCATCCGTACTGAAAAATACAAAAATTTCTCGCTTCTACAATTAATGATATTTTTATTACCACTTGGAGCAAGCTTAAACGCACATTATTCGTGCTGAAAAAAAAACAAAATTTTCTCAGCGCTCGCAGCGAGCTGCTTGCGCTTTTATAAATTTTTTTTTTTTTTTTTTTTCATTATGTATTCTGCTTCTTGGCAATCTGTCTGTGTATGACAATAGTCCAATATGATGACTGATTTTTCTTCTGAGGTATGTCGTTGTTTGAGGGACATGTCCAGTGAGTAGTCTCTCATTCATTGTCCACGAATCTTGCTACTAGTCCTTGGATACTGTGGCGTTTCAGCCGGGAGAATATCAGACTCCCTGGACCCTGTAGTTGAGCAGCAAGTTCGTTTTTGTGTCTGTGGAGTCTACTCTGGTAGCTTCTGCTGTATGGTTCTATTTCTTGCTTGACTGTTTTTATTTTGATGTCCATATACATATATTTGTTGCTAACATGTCGAGGTATATTAAGCATGTTCCTTATTGTTTTGCTTTGAAACCTCTCCAGTATCTCAATGTTGCTGTTGCTAGCTGTGCCCCAAAGCTGTACACCATATGTCCAGATAGGTTTGATAATGGTTCTGTAGACGGCCATTTTGCTCTCATGGGTCAGCTGAGATTTTCGTCCGATCAACCAATGTAAATTGCGAACTTTGGCATCTAGTTGCTTACGTTTGGTCCAAATGTGTTTTTGCCAAGTAAGTCTTCTATCTAGATGTATGCCCAGGTATTTTGCATCATCTGCCTGAGGGACTGGCTCGTTATATAGTAGGACAGGTGGACATGTTTCTCGCCTAAGTGTGAAAGTCACGTGAATGGATTTGTCCTTATTGGCCTTAATCCGCCACTTGTTGAACCATTTCTCGACTAGGGACATATGTATTTGTAGGTTCTCTGATGCTAACTGCGGGTTCTCATGCACAGAGAGTAGTGCTGTATCATCTGCGTATGTAGCAGTTGTGGTAATATTGTCTAGCGTTGGTAAGTCCGCTGTAAATATTAAATATAGGACTGGTCCCAAAATGCTGCCTTGAGGTACTCCTGACTTAATCTCATGCATTTTCGATAATTCGTCGTTATATTTAACCTCAAAGCATCTTTTTTCCAGGTATGATCTGATGATTTGGAAAAAGCAGTGCGGGAGATTCCGCTTGATTTTGAAGAGCAGACCATCATGCCAGACTCTGTCGAACGCCTGGCTGATATCGAGGAAAACTGCAGAACAGTATTGTTTGTTTTCCAGGGTTCTATTTATTATATCAACCAGGCGGTGAACTTGTTCGATCGTGCCATGACCCTCTCTGAATCCAAATTGGTGTTGCGGTAAGATCTCTTGAAGGTGATTTGCCATTCGAGATAATATAATTTTTTCAAATAGCTTGCCTACTAGAGGTAACAAGCTGATGGGTCTATAGGAGGGAAGATCTTGAGCCGGCTTTCCTGGTTTTAAAATCATGACAACTTGCGCTATCTTCCATTGGCTTGGGAAGGAAAGGAGTCTTAAGCATGCATTGAAAATTAAAACTAAAAATAGAATTCCTTTCTGCGGAAGTTTTTTCAGAAGTGTGGCGTCTATCTGATCGTAACCAGGCGCTTTTTTGTCTTCTAGAAGACGGATTTCCCTCATAAGTTCTTGAGGTGATGCACTCTTTAATGGTGGACACATTTGATTTACCGATTCAAGATAGTTGTATATTTCATTGTCGTGATCCCCACATGTGCTTGGTAATGGTTGGAACACTTTCTCCAGATGATTTGAGAATGCGTCAGCTTTTTCCGAGTCTGATCTGAGCCATGTTCCGTTTTCACTTCTAAGAGGAGCTATCTGCTTTTTCGGATGTTTTAGATTTGCCGTCGCCTTCCAGAGTGAGTAATTAGTGTCGCTGGTGGGGCTGAGATTTCTTAAGTAATCCTGAAGATTGACGTTGTTGAGGTCACTGATTAATTGTTTCAATTCTTTGGATGACTTATTAAAAGCTGCTTTATCTCTAGTGTATCTGGTTTTATGCCATGTTTTTCTGAGCTCCCGTCGCTCCGAAATTTTATATTTCACGAATTGTGGATAGATGTGTTCCTTGGGCATAAGTGATTTTATAAATAACAATATGTATTTAGTTTCCTTGCTACTCGGAGCAAACTAAACGCTCATCATTTGTACTGAAAAATGCAAGAATTTCTCGCCGCTCGCAGCAAGCTGCTCGCGCTCCTACAAATAATGATACTTTTATTACCACTTGGAGAGAAAGCTTAAACGCACATTATTCGTGCTGAAAAATTCAATTTTTTCTAGGCGCTCGCAGCGAGCTGCTCGCGCTTTTATAAATTGGAATATATGTATTTACTTTCCTTGCTATTCAGAGAAACTAAACGCTCATCATTCGTACTGAAAATTGCAAGAATTTCTCGCTGCTCGCGCACCTCAAATAATGATACTTTTGTTACCACTCGGGGCAAGATAAACGCACATCTTTCATACTCACTTAGACAGAATTTAAAAAATATATTATCGCTCGGAGTGAAGGGGTAAGGTAAGGCCCGAAGATGAAGTAATTACAAGTGAGTTTATGCCGTTAATTTATTCTAACAAGACGTTTAGTGTAAAAAAAGTGTAAAGAATTAAAAAAATAATAATAATTGCAAGACTGCGCTAAAATGTATCCCTTCTTAGTTTGAAAAAATTCTAGCCAAAAAAGGGGGCCTCGGGAACCTAATTTCGCCGACGTCCACGCGTGGTCTAGCGCCGCCACTGCGCAGGATATGGAAATGATTTGATTGTGGCGGACCACAAATAGTATAGTAGTGTGGCTCAATTTTAATTGCATTTCCTATGTATTATAATATCTCAATCTCTTTGGATTGCACCAACGTGTTCGTTCTAGTAATCTGTCAGCTGTCCATTTTAAAAATCAAAATCGTCAGTGCCCTGTGCAATCAATTTTTATTGTAAAATTTATGAGAAATAATGCAAGAAAACTGTGATACGGATTCTGAAGAATCAGTCTCTGATAAATACAGCAGATGTTCGCTCTTAAACGTTATCCAGCATATTGATATTTTAGGTAATTTCCGCACAACCTACCAAGAGCAGCGCAACCCCAGATATTCTGAGGTGACTATAATTTCTACGATGTCTAAAGGATTCCATTCTGCAAACGAATCGCTAAATTCATCAGAAACTTCCATCAAACTAAAAAAATCTATGAGCAAGTTTTCTATATCTACGAAAGTGGCTCAGTATTCAGGAAATTCAAAGAAAATATTTCGTAGAACGCAACCACGGACGAAGAAAAACTTGGAACATAAAATTGCGTTTGGTTCGTCGGTGCGGTGAATTGTGAGTTCGAAGACAGTGTGTTTAAATTATTTTTAATAATTAAAGTTCAATAACTGTAATAGAAAGTAATTTTCTTCTCCATTAAAATGTATTGGCAAATACATATCTTTAATACTGCAGGTATATTTATGAATACAAAAGTCTACGTTATGGTTGTCAATAAATCTGACATTGTCACTGTCAGTCTATAAATAGTAATGCGCGCTAAAATCGCATCGAAAATCGGATCAATTTATCGATATCTATGTAATCGAAAACAAATTTTAACGAAACAAAGTGATTTCGATATTTGAGAGACATTTTTCCGTTTTGTGATTTAGATAAAATTTTAGATTCATTTTTTGAATCTTCACCGCATGTAGAAACAATATAAAAAAATACTTTATTTTTCGCTTAGCACGACGGCTTGTTTTAAAAAATAATAAGGTTTAAATCACAGAAGTAATACAACTAGAAGTACCCATTTTATGTGTGAATTTTATGTGTAAATTTTATGTGTGAGTGTGATGGCAATAGGGAAAATTCTGTGTGAAGAAAAAGGAGAACCAATTTTTTTTCCGTCCCTTTCAGCGTGGCCGGTTTATGTTGTTTGTCAAACTCTGTCAAACTGCTTCACTGTGACCATAATACCTATGTGTTTCGTTTTTTTCCAAAACTTTAAAGCAATTTGAGACAATACAATGTTGTTCAACTAGTTTATGACCTAAAATATAAATATATCGCGTATTTTCATAAAATAATGTAAATCCGTAGGTTATTTTTTGTCTCACAGGTGGCCACGATGATGTGATCCCCCTGGTTTAAATATTAAGCAAGGAAAACGTATAAAGTTAGAAATTTTCAAAACATTGGATAATCGGAAGCAGGGATGTTGCGGATGCGTATTTTTTCATATCCGCGGATGCGGATGCGGATGCGGATATTTTAGGGCTCACATCCGCGGATGCGGATGCGGATGCGGATCTTAAGAAATTTAATTAAATAAACTGATTTTCTAGGGTAACAATTGTATCTAAAGGTTTTAACTCAATGATCGAAGTAGCGTGAGTGATGTACTTTCAGACAAACAAGTAAATATTTGCTTTGACAAGTAAATATGTGATGACTAAACAGCTATTGGGTGGAGAAATAAAATAATTAAATATATTTTAACATATATTTATTTAATTAATAATTAATTAAATAAATATATTTTACTTTAAACACACATTTATTACACTAATTTCCCACCAGATAAAAAAACTACACAAATAAATTCTATGAATTTATATTCCATATTTCAAATATTGTTATATAGTGCAAACGAGAGGGTTGCGCGATTCGACACAAGTCTCGATAATAATTATGATATATTTTAAATTTTATAATAAAACATACCTGTGTCAGTTATTTGCTTTTGTTGTTATTTGTTTCTTTGGTTAAATTTCTAAGATGTTGAATTCTTCTCTATGCGCCGATTTTAAATGATTTTTTAGGGAAGTCGTCGTGCGACTCTTACGAGAATATGTCTTTTTACATAATTTGCAATCAGCCTTCTCTGGGTCTTTATTCGGTGTAAAGTATTGCCAAATATTGCTCTGCGTTGATGGTACCATTGTAGGTAAATTCACTTCACTTCTAATAATTTACAGAAATATCACATAACACAAAATAATCAATGTAATAAAATAAAAATATGTAGATCATTTTATATTATGATATAGTGTGTTATTTAACTATTAAAGATATATCTTTAATAGTTGAACATCTGTTTTTAATTTTATTTTTATAAAAATAATATTATTAAAAACTGAGATGTTCACGAGTTTTCACGAAAATTGCAACTAAACTCAAAACAATAACAAACGCATCGGAACACCGAACTAAATCTGCGCTGCTATTAGTCAATGCGCACGTGTATAATGGCGAGCGCTAATCACGGGCCACGACTTTTTTTCTTGTTGCGACATGTGCCTAATCCGCATCCGCATTAAAATCCGCATTGATTTGATGCGGATGCGAATGCGGATGCGGATTTCCAAAATGATGCGGAAGTTCCGCAATTACGGATGCGGATGCGAATATCCGCAACATCCCTGATCGGAAGCATGAAGCAAAGATCGATTACACTACTGATATTTAATAATCGATACGGTAAACAAGTACACGTCACACGTCAATAATATTTTGGTATGATAAAAAAACTAAAATCATTAAAAATTAAAACTTTGAACCTTGGGTTTTCTGGAAAATTACAAAATTCGCTGGAATTTATAATTAATTTCGTTCTGAGTGCTGTGATATTTGTTATTTATACGCGATTCTAGTAAGTTACGTTGATATTATCGTGTTTTTTGTTACAGTGTTTATTAAATTGCGATAAACAGTATCCTGTGTTTTATCACTTGCGAAATAATTTATGTCGTTTGATTCAAGGTCCTATGAAATGGATCCCCTGATCGAAGAAGAACAAACCTTGAAGCCTGGATATCTGAATGGCTTCAATCCAATCACTTTTGGTTAGTATTTTGTATAATATTGAACCTAAAAGACAGACCGCTAGGAAAAATACATGAATAATACTTTTTATAGCCTTCAAAATATTATTTAGAGAAAATACTTGTTGATAATTTTGTCTAATCGCCTTTGTCTAATAAAAATGTAGTCTGTGTGTTCATTTCGAACTGAATAAGCAATAAATAAACAAAGTTTTAGTTTTAGGCATACATCTTTCACCGTCTTGTTCTTTTAGCAGTGCTTCCTACATATTACACACACACACTACATATTATTATCACACTTTCCTTCATTATATTATATTTCTTGACAACCTCTGTAGCGCGATGGACTAAAACCCGCTTGCAATATAGAAGCTTGTGGGTTCGATTCCCGCATGGGACAAATGTTTGTGTGATCCACAGATATTTGTTTCTGGTCCGGGTGGTTTTCAATATCTATTGTAAGTATTTACAAAAGAAAGAAGACGCATTAAGTTGCTTAGTTTGGGGGTTTTTTTAATGTGGCCAATGCCTTTATTGAGAAAAACAAACTACAGCAGTAACGAACACTTTTATTGACCACAGATCGGCCACAAACCGATCTACAGAAAATCCAAGTGCTCCAAACCACTGTCAGATGGCAGAGTGCCCAGAATGCTGGCAGCATTGCCACATTGAATGGCAATACTTATACGTTGGGCCAAATATACCCCAGCATTGGGGTAAAGTGGTGCTGTGTTTAATGTCCTAAAATATTTATTTTTATATTGTAATTTTTGAATTCCAGTGTTTCAATTCCTGGCAACCTACGGGTGGTACATGGTAGCAGCATGTATAGGTGGGGTTTACGTGTGGAGTAAGATCCGACCCAAGGTTGAGAAGTGGAGGGAGGCCAGGGAAGATGCTGAGTATCATAAAGGTAATCCTCATTGTCAGGTCGTATTGTCCCATCGCTGAGCAGAGACCTCTATCTCGTGACATGCATCTTTGTCCTTAGCAGTTGTATCCGTCACAATCAACATACATCATCGTCATTTCACTGTCCCCGGCAAATAAACGGATATTTAAAAAAAATAGAGTCCAAATTTTCAGTATCCACCAAATCTTATACTATATTCGATTCATTTTAAATGCTATTATTATGTATCACCTAAGGAAAAGTAGTGGGATACATCATTGTTGCATATTAAACGAGTCGATGATAATATAAAGTTTGATTGCTACTAGAAATATCACGAACCAAGGGTAGTACATTGTGGCAAATGAAAATTTACTTCATTTTGTAAGCCTAACATGGATACATCAGTTGACTGTACATCTTTATTTGAAATTTGGGCCTATAGAAAAGAGCTATAACATCTTAAGTTATTTTTTAAATAGAATAGGACTGCGTTTGACCACAGTCTCACCTGTTGGCAAGTGAAGACGTGGTCGAAGCTGTTCACTTCACTTTTTTAATTTAATGGCTTGGCTTGGGGTTGCCATTGATTTACACGGAAAAGATTGATCGGTAAAAAAATTTAACTAAAGACTGCTTATTATGTAAAGTTGGATACCTGAAAAGAAATAAATGCATGCATAAACATACTTATTATATCTATTGTATTATTATTGTTATTATTAATAAATTTGACAAACAAATATACCTACATGGGTAACAATTGCATAAAAAACAAAAAAAGGTAGCACTCCGGGAGTGCCGGCAGAAGTGAAAACTTCAATATTAACGTTGTGTTTAATTATAAAAGTACTATCATTTATGAGGTAGAATACAATGTTTATTTATTGCGCTATCGTACACAAATATGACAATTTATATGTTATTATTTATAATATTATATCGTTATTTATATATAACATTAAATTTTATCTCTCAGAAAAATCAACTTCCATCCATAATTTCGACGACTTTTACACCATCATTATTATCAGAATCATCATCGCAATTTTTTACAACTGATACAATTGGTTTATGATAACTTAAGTAAGAAACAAACAGTTTTGATTCGAACCTATTTAATTGTCTAATAAAAAAAAAATATATATATAAATATAAAATATAAAAAAAAATATCGGGCGCGCGCTTGTCTAAGCCCCCTGTGCCGCCTAAACAGAGCAGCACACTCAGGCACGGTAGAAAGAGTGGGAGATACTAGTTCCTCTCCCTTCCCCTCGATCTTACGCTTTTTCGATCAGCATCACGTGACCCTGACGCGAGTTTGAAAGTTTTTACCCATACAAAAAAGTGCTCAGCGCCGCTAAAGAAGTTTTCACTTCAATAAACAGGCCTAGCAAATACCTATTAACCCTCGACTTGAAGCCACCCAAGTTGTAATGTGTTTATGTTTTTGCTTTATCTCATAAATGGCGGCTCCTAATATAATAATAATCATTATAATTACAGATCCCGACAAGGCTCTAGCTCGCATGGAAGCCATCCAGCAAGCTAGGGAGAAGCAACAACAAATGTTACTGCAAGCTTCCGAGAGAGCCGCCGAGCAACAGAAGGAGGTAGAATACTCTTTATACAGACTAATGTTTATAATATTACTAGCTGCGCCCAGCGGTTTTACCCGCTTTTCTATAGCCTATGTGTTATTCTAGGGTCTAAGCTATCTCTATACAAAATTTCAGCTCAATCGGTCCACCCGTTTAGGCGTGAAAGAGTAACAAACATACATACTCACAAAACATTCGCCTTTATAATGTTGTGTAAATGATTACAATGAGGATTTGCTAGCTATTATTATTTTTCTTCTATTAAGAGATAATGCTGCCCATAATCAGTACAGTGCTGCCCAGGATTTTACAATGATGTAAAATTCTAGGTGCACTGCACAAAGGTTTCTTTTACTCAAGAGTTAAGAATGTATATGTTACCGGCCAAACCCGATTTCAGGACAAACTAGTTTAGCCTAGACCAAACTAGTTCGTCCTATCGGCCTTAGGATAAACTAGTTTAGCCTAGGCCAAACTAGTTTATCCTATCGCATATAGGACGAACTAGTTTAACCTAGGCAAAACTAGTAGATCCTGATATAAATACGCGGACTTTAGGATAAACTGGTATGAAAAATGAAAATGTTTATTTGACATAATTTTGCACATGCAACATCTAGAAAATCAAAATAAAATAGTTAAACTGAATATTGATTATGATTCTCATATACGTACGACGACGAGCGAAGCGAGGAGGAGTGTTAGGTTTTCTTTAACAACAACGCAGCGGTAATGTCCAAGGGGTTATGTCCGGATGCAAATCTGGACCACTAAGTTTGAATCCCGGCCCCGCACCCTAACTTACTTTTACTTGGTTATGTTGTTTTTATACAACTAAGTAAGAAGACGAGCAAGACGCTCTCCTGATGATAACGCTGCCCATAATAATTAGTACAGTGCTACCCAGTGCACTGCGCCAACGCTTCTTACTTGAGAGTCATAATATGTTAAGACTCTTCAAGTAATATCATTAGCTACAGTGCCCTCCTACCGAAGCACAGTAATGTTTGCACATCACTGCTTAGGCGGTAGTATAACTGGCACTGTTGGGGTACCCACCTAGTCGACCTCCTGCAAAGGAAGTCTACCACCGGTGAAATGTGCGGTTTTTCCACTCGCTATACTGGTGGTGGGCTTCAGCCATGGCTTGTTACCACCTACTGCATAAAACCGTGTCGCCAAGCGGCCAATTGTGCCAGGGAGGGATTTATTACGCCTTCTGGGTATAGTCTGCCGCCATCTACGGCCGCATCGTCGCTTAACATCACGCGAGATCGGGGTCAAAGGCTTACCTATAATAAATTAAAAAAAGGCGCGAGCGTGCCTCGTCAGTGGCCGGCGTAGCGCCAGGAGAAGAGTGTCAGGGTATTTCATTTGTCATCAAAAACAGTTACGACAATAATACTAGTATGTGCGATGACAAGGTATTTCATTCAGTTTATCTATCTATTTTGACTTTCTAGATAGCTATACTATATTGTTAAGACTAGGCCACACCAGTTTATCCTAAAGTGTGCTTATTTATATCAGGATCAACTAATTTGGCCTAGCCTGAACTGGTTTATCCTATCGGCCTTAGGACGAACTAGTTTAGCCTAGGCTAAACTAGTTTGTCCGGATATCGTGTTTGGCCGGTAACATATACATATATAAAAAGAAAGCAATATTGAAAAAAAAAATGTGTGCGTGTACTAGTTTACACACGTAAGAAGTGAAACTTCTTTAATTAAATTAAATTTAAATTTTAAATTTATAATTTTTTTAAATTCATGTTCATTGGAGAAAGTGAAAGTACTCTTCGTCTGAACCAACCGTGGTAGGGGCAAGAAACAAAAGATGGCGCGTAACTGAAAAATGTGACGCGTAACCGAAAAAATGTGACGGTAAATTTTTTCCAACGCCGATAAAGAAGTTTCACTTCAAAAAAATTTTTTTCAAAAATTCTTATGATGCCATTTTTTAATATATGAAACTGAAAACACTTTTAAAATTTGTGCAATAATATTATGCAGGGATGGTCTTAAGGAATTTTCTATGAATTTATATTTCAAAATGTGTCAAATAGTACGAGCGAGAGAGAGCGTCACTCGATATGTACGCTCTTTAGATAATTTCACTAGCTACAGTTCCTCACTAAATCACAGTAATGTTTGCACATCACTGCTCAGGCAGTAGAACAACTGACACTCTCGGGGTACACACCTAGACGACCAAGTGCCAAAGAAGAATTTTTAATTTTCTAGCCCAGTATTTTTTTATACAACGAAGTAAGCAGACGACAAGTAGGACAACGAAGTAGGAGGTCGTCTAGGTGGGTACGCCAACAGTGCCAGTTATTCTACCGCCTGAGCAGTGATGTGCAAACATTACTGTGCACAGGTAGGAGGGCACTGTAGCTAGTGGCATTACTGGGCTGAAGAGTCTTAACATCTTATGACTCTCAAGTAAGAAGCGTAGGCGCAGTGCGCTCGGTAGCACTGTACTAATTATGGGCAGCGTTATTTCTTACCATCAGGAGAGCGTCTTGCTCGTCTTCTTGCTGCATTGTATAAAAAAAGTGAGAACACGAGCAAGACGCTCTCCTGATGGCAAGAGATAATTCAACACTAAATATATTTGATGTTAAAAGTGTTACGATTGGCGGCCTTATCGCTCTGTTTTGTGTTCCAGCGTGAAGAGCGCAAAAAGCAAGAGAACCTGGAGCGGCTGGAGAAGTATGGAACAGCTGCTGGTGGTAGAAGACTTGGCTCCGGCGGTGAAAATGGTCAGTATAGCCAGGCCCATGAAACTCAGTACAATTATTGTCGACCAGTAATTACCTACTACTACTACATTGAAAACGTAACGTGCGTACACTCATCATTGTGTAAACTACGTAGGGTTGATACGAAACTCACTTTGCAGCAAGTGGTACGTGTTATATCGACTAGATGGCGCTTTTTGCAATATCCGACAGGGCCCATAAATTATAATTATTAGCTACGTAATGTTATTTTTAGACTTGAAATATTATATTTGTGGAAAATGAATCATGAATTGAAACCAGTCCAGAAGTATTGTAGAGTTACTAATGTTGCACGTATTTCATGGCCAAGATTATAATTTTTTCTCGGCGCTCGCAGCAAGCTGTTTGCGCACTTAATATTAACACGTTCACGGACACTCCGTCGATAGGCGTAAAAAATATAATTTCGATGTGGCACCACGTCCATCGACGTCCGACGTCCAACCGTCCCCCACCGACAATGTCTCATCACACTTCTATTGCTCTGCTTGTTATGATACCCGCCTATAGACGGTACCGTCCGTGGCCGTAATGGTCATAGTGCTCACATTCTGAAATGTTTGATATGACTTCCGTCTACAGACGTTATCGTATATAGCCATAGGTATATAGGTTGCTGCCATAACAGACATTATAATAATCTATTACATATGACAATCCGCCTACAGACGGTGTATGGAAATTGGTGTGTCATATTGTATTTTTTTTAATAATGCAAGTGTCCATGAACGTGTTAAGGATATTTGAACTTTCTAACTGTTCGGAGCGAGCTAAACACACACTTTTCGTAGTAAAAATTATAATATTTTTTGCCTTTCTGACCTTGCACCCCCCCAGAACCAAATCCTGGATCCGCCCTTGAACCCCGTTACAAGAAAACCGGTAAAATAAAACACTTTCTGCTTTCAATGATCTTTGGACCCCTCCCCTTCTCTCTGTTCCTTAGGTACGAACAACATACATATCTGTTGCAATTTTAACTAATTAAATTCAAATGTTGTGAATTGAGTGCAAAAATCAACAAAACTACGCCATCGAATTAGCTAAAGATTCGACAGTCACCTTTATACAAGCTTTTACTTTTACCTGTCTGTTGTCTGTCTGTATGTAATCAAATCTTGTAAGTTAAATTTGATCCACTTCCCGGTTTCCGATTGAGCTATGCATGTATAAATCGGATGACAATGCAATATTATTATGACACTGAGTTGATCTGATGATGGAGCTGGAAGGTGGCCAAAGGAACTCCGTAATTAAACGACGCAACCCCATCGAGTTTGCACTCATTTGATTCGTCTTGTCGAGTACTTTGGTGCTAGATGGTAATAATAATAAAAAGCTTACTCTCAAAGATTTAAAATAATTTGTTTGACTTTTAACTCCTTTTACATATTAAATATTATTGTTTGGATAAGTTAGTAAAGTTTGTACCATTACAGTATTTGGCAATAAATTTTATTCATTTTCATTTCTTTTTTTATATAAATTATGATTATTGATCGGTATTCGTACGCCTTCTAAGGCAGAATTAAGATGGAACCTATTAGTTTTAAGATCTTATTTGTTGTACCCAAAATTATGACGAATAAATTATCTTATCCTATCTAAATTTCGGATTAGCAAGCTGAAGTGGGAATGGGCGCCACATAGCGCGTAGAGCGGATGGCCGATGGGGTCGAAGAGTGCTCGAGTGGACACCACGGACTAGCAAACTCAGCGTAGGACGTCCACCCACAAGGTGGACAGACGACCTTATAAAGGTTGCCGGAAGACGCTGGATGCAGGTCGCTTCCAACCGGTACATATGGAAGTCCAAAGGGGAGGCCTATGTTCAGCAGTGGACGTCTTACGGCTGAGATGATGATGATGATGATATAAATTTCACTTGTTATGTTTATTTGTTTCAGATTACCTCCCTTTAAGTGGAGGTGCGTCTACGTCATCGTATCGTCCGCCTAAAAAGTCCAAATGCGGAGGCGGTGGCTGTGGAAAATAATAATATTACTTAAATTAGTTTTTTACAAGCTTTATATTACTTTCACCTGTCTGTTGTCTGTCTGTCTGCCTGTCTGTCTGTCTGTAATCAAATCTTGCAAGTTTGATTTGACCCACTTCCCGGTTTCCAATTGAGCTGAAAATTTGCATGCGTGTGTAAATCGGATGACAATGCAATATTATTATGACATCGAGCTGATCTGATGATGGAGCTGGAAGGTGGCCATAGGAACTCTGTCATTAAAACAACGCAACCCCATCGAGTTTGGGCTCATTTGATTCGTCTTGACGAGTACTATATGATGCAAGATGGTAATGATAATTAAAGCTTGTTTTTATAAAGTATTTTTAAAATTTCACTTGTTTAATAACGGTTCTATATGAAACAAGTGAAATTTAAAAAATACTTTTTAAAAACAAGCTTTAATTATCATTACCATCTTGCATCATATAGTACTCGTCAAGACGAATCAAATGAGCCCAAACTCGGTGGGGTTGCGTCGTTTTATGACAGAGTTCCTTTGGCCACCTTCCAGCTCCATCATCAGATCAGCTCCATGTCATAATAATATTGCATTGTCATCCGATTTACACACGCATGCAAATTTTCAGCTCAATTGGAAACCGGGAAGTGGGTCAAATTAAACTTGCAAGATTTGATTACAGACAGACAGACAGACAACAGACAGGTGAAAGTAATATAAAGCTTGTAAAAATAATATTCATACTCTAGATTAAGAGCGTATATATCGAGTAACGCTCTGTCGCTCGCGCTATTTGGCAATTTTTGTAACAAAGTTCCTTATCGCGCGTTGTGAAAGGGGGCTAGACGGAAAAATTCTTACGAAAAGTTGTCACGACACTTTTTGCTATAGTAAGCTATTGTAAGCTGTGCGGCGTGCGCATGTTTCTCTGTCTCTCTCTCTCTCTCTCTCTTATAGAAAGCAAGCCAGATATTTTCATTAATCGAACTTCGTTCCATCCGGGTGTCCCTTGACACCTCTCAAGTTTTTTTTTTAAATATATCAAACTGAAAACACTTGTAAATTGTGTGCAATAATATTATGGAGGGCTGTTCTTAAGGAATTTTCAATTAATTAATTTTATGAATTTATATTTCACAATTTGTCAAATAGTGGGAGCGATAGAGCGTCATTCGATATATACGCTCTTAGTCCAGTTTCAGTGTTTTTTTTTCTATTTTAGAACCGTTTTTATAGATTGGTATCTCATTTGATTTGAAGAGTTTTTGGTTTAAATAAATATACTAAATTAAATTAATTAATATTATTAATTTTACTTTGATTAAAATATTGAAAATTACTGTAATGTAATATTATGTATTTACAAAATGTTTAATGTTAGAAATAAATGGAATTAACTATTTTTGTGTGTTGTTTATTAATCCTTATAATATAAATGTGGAATTATGGATATGTGTATTTGAGTGTTTGTTAACTCATCCTCATACTAAACCGATTCTGCAAAATATTGGCAGTTAGGTAGTCGGTAGTAGGCAACTATAAAGCTATTCTTTTTTGATCTAGACACTTATACTTTGACATAAGACTAGCATATTTAATTTCTGAATTAAATAGGTATCTAACTAAAAATATGAAGTACAGTAAATTATAATCGATTAAATTATTTTTTAGTTCCCTCAAATTCCGTGAAAAGCACTCTGTAACTCTTATATAAAAAATGAAACGAAATGAAAATAATTTATTGGCTCTATCTTACAGCTTAAGCTTACATAGTGAGCTAAAGTTTTAATGTAGGTACTCGCCAATGGGAACAGGCTCGGCATTTTGTCAGATTAACCCTAGGGCTAACCTGACTACTGATTTTCAGCCTGCTCCCGTGCTCGATGCAGGTGTTATAGCCGAGAAATAGTCGGTAGGTAGTATGTAGGCTTTCTACCATCTGCCTCAAACGGGTGCTTAAATATTTTGGCCATATTGCCAGAAAGTCCAGCAACAACCTGGAGAAGCTAATGGTCCCTATATATGTATTATCTATGGTCACCAGCAAAGTAGAGGGAAAGAGACCACGAGGTCGCAGCCCAACACGATGGTCTGACCAAATCCGCGCCACTCTGGACACCTCGGTATACGATGCGATGCAGGTGGCAAGCAATCGGGATCGATGGCGTGACATCATAAGGAAGAGGATAGTGGTAGATATGAGAGGTGGTCACGACCCTCATGTATTGTGTATGAGTCTTGAGTAAGAAGCGTTGATGCAGTGCATCTAGAATTTGAGCTCATTGTGAAATCCTGGGTTGCACTGTATCTAGAATCTAGACACGTGCAGCCCTGGATTTACACTAGGGGCATTCGGGGCGAGTGCCCAGGGCGGCAAATTTTGGGGGCGGCAAATTTTTAGGGGGCGGCAAATTTCTAATCTAATGTAATCGCGCACCTCCATAACACCCATAACTCCATAACAACCGCGGTGGAGGGGGCGGCATTTTCTCACTGCCCAGGGCGGCATTTTGGCTAAATCCGGGCCTGGACACGTGACAGCATGTCAAGCCATAGGCCATAGGTTCTGATTACGGTCAGCGTTATCTCTTAACATCAGGAGAGCGTCTTGATCGTCTTCTTATTTCTTTGTTATAAAAAAATCTACTATAAATAAAATTATAATAAGTTCCTTCTTAAATTAAATTTTTTATTTCCATTAGCTCGTCCGACACATTCCGTTACCAATTTGTAGCCATAACAAAGAAAAAACGAATAAAATTCAATTCGTTTGACAATCGCGCCGCGGCGTGATAGTTTCACTCGATATTGTAATAGTTTTTGTATCGGTTCCGCAATTTATTTAGAAGTATACTTAGAGATCCGCTGGTCGTTGCAGGAAACCACATGACGTCATCGCATTAAATCAACGGAATGGAAATAGATAATTAACAGAATAAGAACGGAATAGGAATGGGTAATGAATCGAAATTATGGAATACATCTGGAATGGTTTTTCTGCGACAACTGTGGATAAATAAATATTTAGATACTTAATTCATAATAATTATTGTATTAGCTAGGTGTGAAATTATTCCCTGACTTCTGACCGCACCGGATCGCGCTCGTTTTGGACATACGAGTGTGCATAGGCGTACCCAGCTTCTGGCCTAGGGGGGGGGCAGGCAAGGGCGGATTCTGATTTTTTTTCTGAACTTGAACTTATGCCTGTGTTATGTGCCTGTATGTTTTAACGTTGAGCAGGTAGGTCCTATTTAAAGGTACGCCATACTTTGATTTCGGCTCGCACAGAGCCTTAAGAAAATTAAAATATGCTTCCTTTAAATAGTGCGAGCAGCTTGCTGCGAGCCCAGAGAAAATTTTATATTTTTGGTAGCGAAAATACTGCAGTTGATTTGCTGCGAGCGGTAGAAAAATTAAAATATACTTCCATAAAAAAAAGCGCGAGCAGCTAGCTGCGAGCGCCAAGAAATTTTTTATATTTTTGGTAAAGAAAAAAGTGCGGCTAACTTGCTCCACGCGGTAGAAAAATTATAGTATTCTTCCTTAAAATAACGCGAGCAGCTTGCTGTGAGCGCCGAGAAAATTTTATAATTTTGGCAACGAAAAGAGTGCGGTTAACATGCTCCGAGTGGTTGAGAAATTAAATTATTCTTATTTAAAACAGTGCGAGCAGCTTACTGCGCGCGCCGAGAAAATTTTATGTATTGGACTACGAAAAGAGTGAAGTTATCTTTCGCTGAGGGGTTAGAAATTTAAATATTCTGACATATAGGAGTGCATAACACATACAGCTTGCTGCGAGCAGCGAGAACATTTAATATTTTGGACAACGAAAAAGTGCAGTTAATTTGCTTCGAGCAGTAGGAAAATTAAAATATTCCGTATAATAGCGCAATCAGCTTGCTGCTATTGCCAAGAAAATTGTATGTTATATTTGACAACGAAAAACGTGCAGTTACCTTTTTCTGAGCGGTTAGAAATTTAAATATTTTTACTGTTACGAGCGCCGAGTATTTTTTATATTTCTAACTACGATTGGTGAGCTTAGTTCGTTCCGAGCTGCAATAAATTAGAATGTTCTTACTACAAGCAGCTTGCTGCGAGCCGAGAAAATTGCAAATCTTGATTACGAAGAATGTGCGAACGGCTTATTTCGAGCCCCAAGAAAATATCATATTTCTGACCACGAAAGTTACATGTAAGAGATATACTACTACTACCACCTCTATAGCTACTAGCTACCTACGAACTTGGTACAAGTGCCAAGAAATTTTATAAATATAATGACAAAAAGTGTGCATTTAGTACGCTCCGAGTGGTGAAAAATTGAAATATTGTTACTAAAAAGCTAAAAAAATATATAATTCTGGTCTACGAAACGTGTGTGATCGCTTTATTGCGAGCGCCGAGAAAAAAAAATCTTATTATACAGATATAAGACATTCGATTTCCAGGGGGGGGCAGCTGCCCCCCCCCCTGCCCCCCCCTGGGTACGCCTATGCGAGTGTGTCAGATTACATATAAATTCGAACATTATAAAAAATATACACCGTCCGCAACACTGAAAAAATAGATAACTTTATTAAACGCTACTAAACAAAACAAAAACAATATAGTAATTTGATTTTAAAAATGTTACAATTGGCAGTATTATCACTGATACCAATATCTCCCAGACAATCAAGACGATGTTTGCGATGTTCACGATGTGTTATTATTTATTATCTAATTTTGTACGGTACCCCAGCGTTATTGTAACACGTAGCTACTTGAAATCAGTGTTTGTATCAGAAAGCGACGATTATCCGTAACGATTGCGGCACGACGGTGGAACCGATGCTTTTCTTATAGATTAGCTAATGACCAATCACAGCTTTGGTATAAAGATAGCATAGGCCTTGGAATAACACATAGGCTTATAATACACCGGGTAAAACCACTGGGTGCAGCTAGTTGATTCATAATTTGATTTTAAAAATGTTACAATTGGCGGTATTATCACTAATAGCAATATCTCCCAGACAATCAAGACGATGTTTGCGATGTTCACGACACATTGTGACAAACATTCAATTTCATTCATTTTTTGTGTGTTCAATTATACTTTACAGGCTGCGCCCAGCGGTTTTACCCGCAGTACTGTAGCCTATGTGTTATTCCAGGGTCTAAGCTATCTCTATACCAAATTTCAGCTTAATCGGTCGACCCGTTTAGGCGTGAAAGAGTAACAAACATACATCCAGACATCCATTCTTACAAACTTTCACGTTTATAATATTAGTAACATTGTATTTTGTACGGAACCCCAGTGTTATTCCAACACGTAGCTACTTGAAATCAGTGTTTGTATCAGAAAGCGTCGATTATCCGTAACTATTGCGGCACGACGCGACGGTGAAACCGATGCTTTTCTTATAGATTAGCTAATGACCAATCGCTCAAATTATGGGGGAAATAATCATGGGGAAATATTGAGTAGGTGCCGTCCTTTGGCTGTTTCCTATAAGATATGTAGGAGGCAGTCGTTAAGTCATGTTGCAGGCCCTGTAGTAATCTTGGCGACCTGAAACTGCAACATATAGGTTTGGCCACACAACCTATAAATTGTGATTTGACTCTGACAGTGTAAGTAGGGTAACTTGTTTTGTAGGAGTATAAACCCCAATATTTTTTTTTATTTGACGCAGACAAGTCGCACTGGTCTTGACTTGGTCGCATTATGAACACTTTGCCGTCATCCGTGTTTCCCGAGCGGTACAACTTGGGTATCTTCAAGGCACGAGTGAATAGGTACCTTTCTATCTCAGGTCAAGAGTCGGTTCGTGCTCAATCCCACTTTCCGTAATGTATCTGTGCCGATCGGTGACCACCTTGAGTTGTTAGGTATGACTTTAACACCTACCCTAAATTTTGCTTCGTTTATAGAGTCTAAAGCTAAACTTGCAGCGAAAAAGCTTGGCATCCTGAACAAAGTGAGACGATACTTCACACCGAGGCAGCTTCTCAATCTATACCAAGCGCAAGTCCGGTCGTGTATGGAGTATTGTTCTCATCTTTGGGATGGTTCTGCTAAGTATCAGCTCGAGACTTTGAATTCTATTGAGAGACGAGCAAAACGGCTTATTGCTGACAACTCGTTGGTGGAGCGCCGCTTGCTAAGCCTGGAACACCGTAGGCAAATTGCCAGTTTATCGGTCTTTTACAAAGTGCATTTCGGTGAATGCGCCCAGGAGTTGCATGATCTGATTCCGCCGTCTCCATTTTACAACCGAACATCTAGAGAAACGGTACGGCGCCATTGCTATATGGTTAATATTCCGTTTGTCCGCACGAAGCAATTTGCTTCGACCTTCATAATCCGGACGGCGAAGATTTGGAACTCCCTACCTGCTTCAATGTTTCCCGAAAATTACAACTTGGGTGTCTTCAAGTCGAGGGTTAATAGGTATTTGCTAGGCCTGTGTGTAACAGCTTCGACCACGTCTTCACTTACCAACAGGTGAGACTGTGGTCAAACGCACTCCTATTTTATTATAAAAAAAATAAAAAAGGTTCTATCACAGGTATTTGTTTCTGGTCTGGGTGGTTTTCAATATCTATTATAAGTATGTATTTACAAAAAAAAAAGTGTATAAGTATTATATATCCGTTACCCTAACCACCATAATACAAGCATTAAGTTGCTTAGTTTGGGGTTAGGTGGCGCTGTTTGAAACGTCCTAAAATATTTATTATTTATTTTATTTATCTTACGTGATCCATCGTCGACCGTATTTTCACTTTCCATCAGGTGGGATGTGGTCAAACGCAGGCCTATCTTACTAATATAATAAACGTGAATGTTTGTAAGAATGGATGTCTGGATGTATGTTTGTTACTCTTTCAAGCCTAAACGGGTGGACCGATTGACCTGAAATTTAGTATAGATGTAGCTTAGGGTCTGGAATAACATATAGGCTACAGTACAGCGGGTAAAACCGCTGGGAGCAGGTAGTTTAGTATCAAAAAAGACAAGTTTCGCAAGATTTTTGTATGGAAAGGAATAAATAGATGAGCAAGACGCTCTCCTGATGGTAAGCACATTACGCTGTTCGTTAATAACCTCATTAATTAACTTGTTATAATAACTTCCGCTACAGTGCCCTCCTAACGAACACAGTGATGTTTGCACACCACTGCTCAGGCGGTAGAATAACTTTACTATGACAGGATACAACCTACTTACTTAACCCTAGAAAGCTAATGTTCGTAAAAAAGTCGAATAGTTAGCTTATCAAGGTAGTCCAATAACGTTAGCTATCTAGGGTTAAGTAAACTGAAAGTTGAATAAAAACATGACATTCATAAAAGAACATTTAGTAAATGCACCTACTTGCACTGTAGTAAATGTAATTCAGCACTGTGCGCAAGTTTTATCATAATCGGTTCAGCAGTTTTTAATAAAATATTGTTCAAGAAAAGCATCCTTCTTTTGTTTGTCAATTTACCTACCCATTATGTGCATAACAATATAATTATTTTAAAAAAACGCACACGTCGATTCCCACGGGTGTCATTGTGTGACGTTTAGTTTTTTTTATTATTGTATTCTTAATATATGTAGGTACCTAAGTACTATTAATACTGGCATAACTTAGACTCTAAGTCTTAGAGGGTTTCTGCACAATGTCCGGTTCGAATCCGTAATAACTGATAGCGATTCCGATAGGTACCGAACAAAATCCGATTAATTGTCTACAAGTGAAATTAAAAAAAAAAACTTTTTAAATACAAGCTTTTATTATTATAATACTATCCAGCATCAAAGTCTCGTACTCGTCAAGACGAATTAATAAATGATTACAAACTCAATGGGGTTGCGTCCTTTAATTACGGAATTCCTATTACCTTCCAGCTCCATCACCAGACCAGCTCGTTGTCATAATAATATTACATTCTTATCCGATTTATACATGCATGCAAAATTTCAGCTTAATCGGATACCGGGAAGTAGGTAAAATTAAACTTGCAAGATTTGATTAAAGAAATAAAATAGGTAAAATAAACAATAACACGCAAAATAATTATAATCTGTTCGGCGCAACGAAGTGCATGCGGGTCCACTAGTATAAAGTACTTCTTACTAATATTATAAACGTAAAAAAAAATCCTTCTTAGTACCTACTACGTATATAAAAAAAATGAGCATATTATAAACGTTTAAGTTTGTAAGAATGGATGTCTGGATGTTTGTTACTCTTTCACGCCTAAACGGGTGAAGCGATTGAGCTGAAATTTTGTATAGAGATAGCTTAGACCCTGGAATAACACATAGGCTACATAAGTACTGCGGGTAAACACGCTGGACGCAGCTAGTAATTAAAAAATTGTATAAAAGAACAGTCAATGGCAAAATAATAATAATTTTAAAATGACGTGACCAAAATGCTGGGGTATATTTGGCCCAACGTATAAGTATTGCCATTCAACGTGGCAATGCTGCCAGCATTCTGGGCACTCTGCCAACTGACAGTGGTTTGGAGCACTTGGATTTTCTGTAGATCGGCTTGTGGCCGATCTGTGGTTAATAAAAGTGTTCTTTACTGCTGTAGTAGCTGTAGTATTGTTAGTTTGTTTTTCTCAATAAAGGCATTTGCCACTTAAAAAAAAAATATTTAATTTTAAAATAAATATAATATGAAATTTAATGTCCAAAATAAATGTCCAATAATAAATGTGTGTGTAATAATCTTCCTACAATGTTTATTTCAAAATTATTATACAGGGTTATTGATGAAGGTTTCTTTCAAAGTCGTTAGAGGGCACCACTTGTATGTTTAACAAAAAATGTATTTAAATAATTAATTTAAACCGCGTACCAAATTGATTTTTGTTATATTTGTAGAAGTTAGCGAAACAAACCGTGATCTAATATGTATTCTATTCTTCTAATATGGTTTTTTTTAGGAGGAATGTATGTATTTACAAAAGAAAAGTATATAAGTATTATATATCCGTTATCTTAACCATCATTGACCATAACACAAGCATTAAGTTGCTTAGTTTGGGGTTAGGTGGCGCTGTGTGAAATGTTTACTATTATTATTCTTTGGGAAAATATTATAGTAAAAAATCCGCATAATTGCACCTACATACCTAACTGTTAAACATTTGACAGAACTGATGTTTTTTTAGTTGATTAATCATTATTTGATGGTTGTCGGGATCAGCGAGATATATATTTTTTTTTATTTATTGACAACAGAAGATACATAATATTCAGTATAAATATTAGGTACAAATTTTACTTAGTATATATTACAAATGTATTATAGGTACATATAAACCTACCTCTTGACTCACTCTATCTAATAATGAACCGCATCAAAATCCGATGCGTAGTTTTGAATATATAAGCATACATAAGGGCAGACAGACGCAGGAAGCAACTTTATTTCATACTAGGTAGTGATAGTGTACTACTTAATACGAATATAGTATATTATTTATATAATATGTACACATATTACACAATAGTATGGGCTAATGATGTATGTAAAAACTTTCAAGGTCAAAATCATTACTCTGATCAACTCTGATGGCTTCCTTATATTATGTTACGCTTTACATGCGCATTTTATATACATACTTAGGTATATTGTTTTATTTACTGACCCGTACAAATCCTTCTGCTTTTGAAAATACTATATGACATATTATATTACGACATATATTCTGCGTTTACAAAAAAATCTAATAATTGAGAAACATCCTCGAATTTTTCGTCTTTTAAAAATCTCGATTGAGCGAAGTGTATTATTTTTGGTTTGTATCTTTGTTACCTATATTCGTTAAAACCGTAGAACTGGTTAAGAATAATAATTTTTTTTTTTTAACTCTAACTTAACTATTAATAGGTTGGTCAGTGAGTAATACGTAAGGTCCAATCTTGTACATTATAAGCTCCAGAGCCAACGTATTATTAAAATACCAAATTCAGAGCAGATAATTCAAACAAAGAGGTCTAAAAGCCCAGACGGTCCTCTTTCAAAGGAATGGAGGTCAAAACAAAAAGCAATAAAGAACAAAATATAGTAACATTGTCTATGCTTACCGCCGCGACCGAAGCCCGAAGCCCTACAAGAGGGGCTCAGCGAAACCCCTACAAGCAACCGTCTCGTTCTACACCGCGGGGTTAGAGCGAGAGGGTAGACGCGTTGACAAAAAGCGGTGCGAAAAAGCCTCGTTCGGGCGTGACGTCACGGGGCGCGGGGGGAACGACGCAGCGCACGCCGGTTAGTACCCAACCGGCCGCCGAGCAGAGCGGACGGATATAATGCGCGCGCGGTGAAATAATAATCACGATGCTGTTCGAGAGTCCTAACGCGAAATTGTACCCAGCCTTCAACATCCCGCCGCCAGTGAGGCTAAGGTGAGCCCCCGAGTGTTGTCAAGTGTTAGTGAATTAACGAAACGGCTATAAAGTGTGCACCGGACGACAGCGTCATTGACTCGGAAACATCAATACAAGATGCTCTATTTTCATTCTGAGAATCCTAATTGGTTTGTGTTGAAACCTCGAAGTCGATCTGCAATTACGGCTGTAATCTGTCCAGTCAAGACGCGTAAGGAATGACAACTCAAAACACTGCATGCCAGACTTTGCAGTGAAAACAATCGATAGTCGCCACAGAGGTTAAATTCTGTGTAAAATCACTCATATTTCGTGGATTTCATTTAACTATATGTGAAATAAACGTTATATTCGTTTATGAGTTTCTATTGCGTGGTTAATCGATTTTGATTCGTCGATTTCGTTTGACGTACAGAAATCGAGATTCAGGCGTTATTTTGATTCACGACTTTTGCTTCCGTTACTGAGCGACTGTTCTATACAACATTATAGTTAGGTATATATACGCTACATTATGAAATTGTTATGACATATAACTGAAACTGGTTTAAGACGTAGCTATGAAATATTATAATCCTCATTTCCGTTCTGAAATCGCCATATTAATGTTATTTGTGTTGCTTCAAATAAATGTATATTAATCAAAATATATAAAAATGGAAATGTGACTTACTGCCTGATCTATCATAATATTATATAGACACACAGACTAAACAGCTGAACGGCTTGGGTTGATATTTGGAACATAGATAGGTTTTATGACGTAGACTTCCGGTAAGAAACGATTTCTACCAACCAAAGCCGTAAGCAAAAGCTATTATGACATATATATTAATAAGATATGTTAATACTATTATAAACTAGCTTACACAAGTTTTTTTGTTTCGTTGAAAAATATAAATCATAAGCTATTCCTAGACTTACTAAATATACACAAATCATAAAAATCGGTCAAGCAGTTTCATAAGAATTCGATAACAACCACAGTAAATTTTTTATATATTGGATTTAAAAACTCATACTCTGCTCAAATGAGAATAAATCCATTCTTATCAGATATTTACGTTATACTACCATGAGTGAACGAAATTTCAACTCAATTTACTCAGTGATCAAACATGTGTGCTGGTTCAGTCAAGACAATCAGTCACGTTTTTATATACTGAGAAGATAAATAATAAATATTATTGATTCAGCAATAAATAACAATTGTGCACAGGTTGATCGAATTCCTACCAACAGATAAATTATTTATTATTATGGAAAATATTGATATAAATTATAACATTTTTATAATTTACTTTAAGTTACAACAATGCAGTTATGTGTATCGTTGCTCGGTACCTATTATAGAGGTATAATATGATTTGAGTGCAGCCGTTTCATCCACTGAAAAAATATTTATTTTGTTTTATTATTCAGCACTACGTTAGGATTAGGATGCTAAAATAGCATTTTCTACCAGTTGACATTTATCTGGAATCAATTTACATGAAAATGAGAGGAGTGGAAGTAATATCATGACCAACTATGAAAAACTTAACAAAATCGTGGTGTCGTCGTGTCTATGTGCAATTCTTGGGTTTAATCATACCAAATTTTAGCAGGGCTTATTTACTTATGCGATAGTCGATAGGGAACCGAATCACACAGAACACCGAATCGATTTGATATGTCAAAAATGTATGAAATGACGTATAACGTCGTCTTCGATTCGGTTCCCTAACGGATAAGTGAATAGCCCTGGAGATCATTTTCTCCAACTGTATAAGCATTTTTGGTCTGCTACTATCTTCAACCGCATTGTCACGTCGCTTAATATTAACCATTTAGGAGTAAAAACCGCACATCTTTCGCATGAATAATATCAGTAGGGTAGTAGGAATTAAATTATTATCATTAATTATTAATTAACATTGTAATATAAACAGTATAGTGGTATAGTGTTGAGTAAGAAGCGTTGGTGCAGTGTTCCTTGAATTTCACATCATTGTGAAATCCTAAATAGCACTGTACTGATTATAATGGGCAGCGTTATCTCTTAACATCAGAATCAGGAGAGCGTCTTGTTCGTCTTCTACTTCATCACATAAAAAAAATACCTTGAGAAAATTCACAATAACATGAAGATTAAAATTTTATAAATATTCTTCATCCATGAATTACATTGAAAGTAAGATCTACAATAAAGATTATAATGTAATAATAAAAAAAAAACTTGTGCAATTGAGGACCTTTTAAGGTTAACAAAAAAGTAGAGTCCGACCGAAACTGGTTTTACGGCCGAAACCGAAACCGAAACCGAATGTTCGGCCGGAGCTTTAGTTTCGGCCGAAACCGAAACCGAAACTCACGTGGTCAAGTAAAAAAATCTTTAAAATACTGAAATTTTGTGCATTTTACCCATTATTCTGCATTAATTAGGACATGAAATGGAAGCACAGCATAATATTAGGTTTTGGTTTGTATCAGTTGTAATATAAAAAATATATCAATAATATTTTTAATTTTTTTAGGCTTCCATGGTCAACAAGGAAGCCTTATAGTTTCGCTTTGTCTGTCCGTCCGTCTGTCCGCGGCTTTACGGAGAAACTATAAGTACTAGAAAACTGTAATTTTGCACAGAGGAGGGCAATGATTAGGGTAAGAGAACGGTTACAAAAATAAAAATTTAAATCAATTAATTTAGGGTAGCTCCCAAACTTGTAAAATAGGGATGATTTTTTTCTGGCTGATCCCATCATTTAGGGTATTGTTGAATAGGTATTTTAATGAAGAACATTTTTCTAAGGAATTTTTTCGATTTAATGATCCATTTGTAAGATATTCAAGTTTAAATTTTTTTTGGGCGTCCCCGCCCCCTAAAATCTCAACTACTGGCTTTCAAACACTATTAAAAATCACGAATATAGTTTCAACCATGAAGTTTCCAGGAAAACCATAGCGGTTAAGATAGTTTTATAAGTTTTAAAGATATCATTGATGAAAATTAAGGCAGTAGATATACGATTTGCCAGTTCTACGGAAGCCTACATTGCGCGTAGTCTGAATAGCGCTTGGCCTATTTATTTAAATTAAGTGCTTATAGCAAAATTTTTATCAGATATCAATATTGATTATACACAACACTAATTGTTACTGTTTCATTAACCCCTTGATCCAGGAAAAACTTCCAGTTCAAATCAAAATTGACATCTATTTCTAGCTTCTTTAAAATAAGGTTCAAATTCGCATGCGCAGGTGCGGCTCGATTGAGCCGCTCGGTGACATACGGGTAAAATACTAAGTATTAGAATTTTGAAATCTTACTAATTAATACTTTGGTTTGTACCTATTTGTACTTAGAAGAATCATAAATCTCTTTTAGGTACCTCTATATAAAAATAATAATTACTAAAATTGCTATTACACGCTTAGTTCCAGTCTCAACAAAGATAATATCAAATCACACATTAAAAATTAACAAACCTATATTACAATTATTAGTCGTCCGCCAAAGCGTTGTCGCGAGAAACGAAGCTAGGCGAGCGTGCACGAAAACTTCCGAAGGGAGTTTCGGTTTCGGCAAAAGTTTCGGCCAATTTTGGCCGAAACCGAAACTTTCGCCGAAACTCGATTTTTGGCCGAAACTCGGCCGAAACCGAAACCGAAACCGAAATTTCGGTCGGACACTACAAAAAAGCTATGAATTGGAAAAAGGTAGATGTCTACGAAACTTCAAAAAAATACCGCAATTCTTCTAAATCCGCACTAAAAAGTCTTATTATATCAAAAATATTAATTAAAATATTTTTCAAAAGTTGCGGGATTGTGATAAAAAAAAATTGTGAAAACCCACAACATTAATGTTTTAAACAAACAAGCCTAAAATATTATATAGTAATATATTGCTTTTGTTTTCGACATAATCAAATAAACATGTCTATAACAATAATATGTAATTTGTATTTTATAATATTATTAAAATAAATATATTTTGTTGAATTATTTTAAAGATTAAGTTATTGTACCTATATAAATAAGTACCAATCTATGCAGGTAACAAAAACTGATTAAAATGTAGCGATAAAATGCATTTAATATGCAAATACCCATTTAATATATAAAAAAATATCATACATTTATACAAAACAATGGTTTATAGACGAGGCATGTGTAATATTATTTAAATTATTATGTAAATGGGTGTAAAAACACAATTCTTATTAAATTTGAAAAAAAGACGAGTAAAATCAAGATAATAAAAAAGCAAAACCCTTTTTCCGATGTATACGACTAAAGAAGGCAAAAAAATGGAGTACCTATATCATAAAAGTCAAAATTTTGACTAAAATAAACCCTTAAATCTGGTGTGTTGACAATACCACTTTTTTGTAATCAACAATAAAAAAAAAATCTTTCTTTTTTCCCCAGTAACCCTGTATTTGCTAAAATTTAATACTTGAACATTGATTCAAAAAAACTCTGGATATTACGAATGAATTAAACATTGGAACTATGTATAAGAGGAGTAAGAATAATTAAAAAGACGTGTACTTTAGTATAAGTAAAATCTTACTAATATTATAAACGTGAACGTTTGTATGAATGGATGTCAGGATGTATGTTTGTTACTCTTTCACGCCTAAACGGGTGGACCGATTGAGCTGAAATTTTGTATAGAGATAGCTTAGACCTTGGAATAACACATACAGCAGGTAAAACCGTTGGGCGCAGCTAGTATATTATAACAGAATCTATGTACGTACGAAACCTTTTGTATTATTTCTTTTTAAAATCAATTTTATAAAAAACTTCGAAATTTTTGTAATTTCTTATCAACAGAAGAGAAGAGAAGACAGAGCGTCTTGCTCGTCATACTTCATGATAAAAAAAAATGAAAAAAATAATCGTACGCACCTCGTCACACATAAAGCGAACGCGGGCAGGAACAAAATGAAGATCGCGACCGCTTTAACCGCTCCGTCCCGCCTCTGTCTGTCGGCAGCTTTATGGTGAACGCACATCCATCAAGCAGGGCTATTGGCTTATTCTCACCCAGTACGATTGATGACAACTTCAATGTACATTGCTGCGTTTGTTATTTTACTCATATGGATGGAGGAGGTTTAAGCGAGTAATGTACGCAATTTTGTGTATGGATTCTAGTTTTTTACATGTCGTTTGGCGATAATCAATAGGCCCTCTGAGCTGAATGCGCCAAAGGAATTGAATTTTAAATTATTTATATGAAATGCGCCATGAAACCTCGCACACTTGCCGGAGTCGAGTCTTCCGAATCGGAAGAAGATTTCCTATACGAAAAATTCTTTCGGCGCGGTCGATGCGGTAAGATGTGCGGGCACTATTATTAATGTACAGTCAACTACAAAGAGATGCATCCATGTTAGTCTTACAAAATGAAGGAACTTTTAGTATGCAAAAATTATTTACCCTTACTTCGTGACATTTTCAGTATCCACCAAATCTTATACTGTATTCGATTCATTTTAAATGCTATTATTATGTATCACCTAAGGAAAAGTAGTGGGATACATCATTGTTGCATATTAAACGAGTCGATGATAATATAAAGTTTGCTACTACAAATGTCACGAACCAAGGGTAGTTCATTATGGCAAATGAAAATTTACTTCATTTTGTAAGCCTAACATGGATACATCTCTTTGTAGTTGACTGTACCTAACTGTGTCGGTCCGGTAAGATTTTTCTTCATAATTATGGAATTATGGAATGCTCCGGAACCGGAAGTCTTAGACTTTGTTTATCATCAGCTGTCTCGCTTACGCGGATCCATGGTACTTATTTATAGAATTTATGGCGATCGATTTTACGTTAAAATTTAATGAGATATATTGGATTTATCCCGCCTTCTAGGTTTTCATGATTGAAACCATATTCTTGAATTTTTTCAGATTTTTAAAGCTAGTATTTCAGATTTTAGAGGGGGACGCCCAAAAAAAGTTTTAACTTGAATATTTTTCAACCCCACATGATGGGATCAGACAGAAAAAAATTTATTCCCATCTTACATGTAGGGATTTTTTTAAATAATTTTTTGTACCGTTCTCTTACCCTTACTATTCCCTTATATTTGTGAAAAATGTAGCTAGTGAAATTACTGCTTTGAAGAGAACTGAAAACTCGTTTAAAATGTGTGTAATAAATAATATTATGCAGACTGATCTTGAGGAATTTTCAATAAATTAATTCTATGAAATGATAATTCAAAATTCGTCAAATAGTTTTTTTTTTTTTTTATACTAGATAGGCCTACGTTTGACCACATCCCACCTGATGGAAAGTGAAAATGCGGTCGACGATGGATCACGTAAGATGCCTAGAAAGGTACCTATTCACTCGTGCCTTGAAGATACCCAAGCGCGAGCGAGCGAGAGAGCGTCAACTGATATATATTCTTAAAATCCATGTCATTAAGCGTTCTCATTGATACAATAAATGTTTACAAACTATTCCCTTTTGTCTATAAATAGCTTGTCTACGTTTCCAGATGTCGAGTAGTCCACTCGTCTATTTCCGTTTCATAGTATGTCGTAATGACCATACATCAATGGTTTATATAAACTAGGTGCGCCCACCGGTTTTACCTGCAGAAAAAAATTATGGATCTTTTCACCACGCGCGACATTTTCTGCATGTACCTACCTAGATTCTATAAGATAAGATGATGGTTAAGCAAAAGGAAACGCATTTTATTAACCTACAAGATGTCTCTATATATTATATCATGTTTAATCAAGTTTTAAGCTAACAACTCATAAATGAAATTTTCTCTATACAATTTTTCAAGCCCTATTTTACCAGCTTTTTCAAAAATCCTTTCTCGTTACTTGTCTCTGATGTAAAAAGAACGTATGTTCGTATGTTCCAAATTTCATCATTATAGGCCCAGGGCCCAGTGGTTTCGTCTCCAGTCTCCACGATAATCAGTCAGTCAGTTTTCCTCTGCAAAATAGTATAGATAAATCAAAATATAATAATTAATTTGAAAAAAAAACGCCACTCTTACGTTACTAAAAAATGCAACATTAAGTAAATGCATTTCATATCGTAAAATCTTCGTCGTCGTCATTAAAACTTGACAGAAGGCGATGGCGTAGCTATAAAAGACTAAGACGAATTTGGTTGTGAATTTACGCCCTGGCTACATTACTACGTTATAAAGTTTTTTTTTATATACCTACTTACATTTAGTTTTCAACAAAGACTCCGCAAAAAGGAAAAAAAAAACGTACACACACATAAAATGCAGATGGCGTAGATAAAATCTTGTTTAACATCAGTTTGATATTCTACCGAGTATTGTATGCAAATTTCTTGGTTTTAAGTTTAAAGGAAAAGCGATGTTTACTTGGCACTCCTTCCTTGAGGATTGTGGTTGTTATACGAATAGTTTTCAACCATTTTATGACCTTAAGAGCGTATATATCGAGCTGACGCTCTCTCGGTCGTACTATTTGAAACATTTTGAAATACAAATTCATAGAATTTTTTTTTTAAATTCCTTAAGACTCCTCCATAATATTATTGCACACATTTTAAAAGTGTTTTCAGTTTGATATATTAAGAAAATGACAAGGGGAGCAATATTTAAAAAAAAAATCAAAAATTCTCATTATGCCATTTTTTTATATGTATATCAAACTAAAAACACTTAAAATGTGTGCAATAATATTATGGAGGGCTGGTCTTAAGGAATTTTCAAAAAGAAAATTCTATAAATTTATATTTCAAAATATGTCAAATAGTACGACCGAGAGAGCGTCACTCGATATATACGCTCTTAACTGAAGAACTAAAGTCACCGACATAGCCCAGCGGATTAGCAAGCAGAAGTGGCAATGGGCAGGCCACATTGCGCGGAGAGCGGATGGCCGATGGGGTCGAAAAGTGCTCGAGTGGAGACCACGGACTAGCAAACGCAGCGTAGGACGTCCCACAAGGTGGACAGACGACCCTATAAAGGTCGCCGGAAGACGCTGGATGCAGGTCGCTTCCAACCGGTACATATGGAAGTCCAAAGGGGAAGCCTATGTTCAGCAGTGGACGTCCTATTGCTGAGATAATGATGAATGACCTTAAACGACGACAAAACACATTGTTGCCTGGAAGGGATCGTTATTAGTGATAAAACTGATAAGACCGCCAATATTAATGAAGCGCCAAGGGGTTGTTTGGTGCAGATGTAATTCTGTATCACTGAATTCGAATCCCGGCCCCGCACCAATGACTTTCATATTTATGTGCGGTTTTTACAATCACTATACTGGTGGTAGGCTTCGGCCGTGGCTAGTTACCACCCACTGGACAAAACCGTGTCGCCAAACGATTATTGTGTATTAAAAAAAACTTAACTGTCAATGTACTCTGACAACAACACCTTTCCTGTACAAAAATACGTTTGAAAAAACGGTAAATTCTATAATTGTATTACATAAAGATTTCAACGACATCGCAAAACTTGTTTACATCGTGAAGTGTGTACGAGACAGCGCATCGTAGCGTTAAAAAACTAAATACTAAAACTGGTATGTGTACCCTACTACTCGAGCAAATCCTTGCGCCTGCACATATGGGCACTACTATACATAATTATAATAATAAATACTCATTTTTATATTTTTTATGAAAATATGGACGATAAATTTTAAAAAAACTAAAGTAATAATAATTGTAAGTACCCTATATAGGTGAGGTATATATGTAGGTACCTCACACAATCTTTCTAATATTATAAACGTGAAAGTTTGTAAGAATGGATGTCTGGATGTTTGTTACTCTTTCACGCCTAAACGGGTGGACCGATTGAGCTGAAATTTGGTATAGAGATAGCTTAGACATTGGAATAACATATAAGCTACATAGGCACTGCGGGTAAAACCGCTGGACGCAGCTAGTCAATACATACTACATAGTATAAAATAAAGATGCTTTCCGCGTCTTTGTCCTTTTTTAACCCCCGACGCAAAAACGACGGGGTGTTATAAGTTTGACGTGTCTGTCTGTCTGTCTGTGTGTGTGTGTGTGTGTGTGTGTGTATGTGTCTGTCTGTGGCATCGTAGCTCCCAAACGGATGAACGGATTTTGATTTTGTTTTTTTTGTTTGAAAGTAGAGTTAGTCGAGAGTGTTCTTAGCCATGTTTGGTGGAAATCGGTCCAAGATGGCCGCCGCTACAAAATGGCGGATTACTTTTTTCTTCCACGACCCCCTCAATATGGGTATCAAATGAAAGGGCTTAACGAGTAGATTACAGTCCCCTATATAAAATTTAAAATCCAAGATGGCCACCATACAAAAAATGGTGAAATACGTATTGCGTTGGGGGTTTTTTAAATTTTTAATTTAATTCACTTGTTGTATGCTTATATCTTTAAAACTACGCAACGGAAATTTATGCGGTATTATTTGATGCGGTTTTCATTAATAGATAGAGTGATTCAAGAGGAAGGTTTATATGCATAATGCATTCATAATATAGTAGAAGAATACTGATAATTTTCTATAAAGTGCGATGAAGTGCGCGCGGGTCCAATAGATCAATAATAACACAAATTATGTAGTCAGCTGATAGCGGCAGCTGATCAATCCAGTTGAACGAAAAAACATTAAACAACCTTTCTAAGTTGACTAGTAGGTACTTAGTCGTTAATAAAAATACAAAGTAACTTAACTAAATAAAAATAAAAAATTCAATACAGAATTACAACATTCTGGTTAAAATTCGATAATTCATTTCGCCCTTTCCCTTTCGACTACAAAGCGTAGCACCCATCTGCCGCGTTGCCAACTCGTGCGCAAGCCACTCGTGCCTATTCTGTGGCAGAAGCGTGGCAACGCCGCGCTCTCCGGTTACCCTTTGTGGTCGTTCCCGGTTAGCAAAGCCTTGTTTGACATATTTTGTTACGCAGGTGTCTTTGTTTTAGATTTAAGGTTACCTATTGTTAAAAACAACAACATAAAAAATTTAAACAATTGAAATTAAAAAAAAAACTTTTATAATTATTACTATCTAGCACCAAGGTACTCGACAAGACGAATCAAATGAGCCTCCGGCCTTCATTAAATCAGCTCGATGTCATAATAATATTGCATTGTCATCCGATTTATACATGCATGCAATATTTCAGCTCAATCGGAAACCGGGAAGTGTATCAAATTTAACTTGCAAGATTTGATTACAGACAGACAGGTGAAAGTAAATAAAAGCTTGTAAAATTGAATAAACATTAAAATTTTGTCCTTTATTGAGAAAAACAAACTAACAATTAACAATACTACAGCTACATACAGCAGTAAAGAACACTTTTTTATTAACCACGATCGGCCGCAAACCGATCTATAGAAAATCCAAGTGCTCCAAACAACCCCAGCATGGTTGGTCACAGGACGCCTCGACCAAGCTCTCAGCAAAATAAAAAAAAAATAGAGATGCCCCAACGCTGAAAAGCTACTGGTGGTAGGCTTCGGCCGTGGCTAGTTACCACCCACTGGACAAAACCGTGTCGCCAAGCGGGCATTGTGACCGTATTCCGGCATGATGTTCAGTGAGCCAGGGAGGGATTATTAATTATTATACAACGAAGTAAGAAGACGAGCAAGACGCTTTCCTGATTCCTGATTGTAAGAGATAACGCTGCCCATAATCAGTACAGTGCCACCCAGGACAGGATTACACAATGATGTAAATTTCTAGGTGCCTTACCAACTCTTCTAACTCAAGAGTCACAAGATGTTAACTCTACAGCCCAGTAATGTCACTAGCTACAGTGCGATCCTACCTGTGCACAGTAATGTTAGCACATCACTGCTCAGGGAGTAGAATAACTGGCACTGTTGGGGTACCTAGTCGACCCCCTGCAAAAGAAATCTACCCCCGTACAAGTACTATTTAAAGATAGTAGGATAGTGGTTTGCCGGGGGTAGACTTCCTTTGCAGGAGGTCGTCTAGGTGGGTACCCCAACAGTGCCAGTTATTCTACCGCCTGAGCAGTGATGTGCAAACATTACTGTGCTCCGGTGGGAGGGCACTGTAGCTAGTGAATTACTGGGCTAAAGAGTCTTAACACCTTGTGACTCTTGAGTAAGAAGCGTTGGTGCAGTGCTTCTAGAATTTCACATCAATGTGAAATCCTAAGTAGCACTGGTTATGGGCAGCGTTATCTCTTAACATCAGGAGAGCGTCTTGCTCGTCGTCTACTTCATCACATAAAAAAAGTTATAATATTTCTAGGATTATTATTTAAACAGATTTATTAGAATCATTATGAATAAAAATATAATGCAATTCACAATAATAATTTATTTAACGCAAATAAATATATTCGGCTGAATGCACAGTCCGTGCGGATCCATTAACTAAACAAATATTTAGGGTAACGTACAGATTTCGACACTGACCTAAAATTTGATTTGATTCGATAAATAGTTCTATATTCATCAAATTTACTGGTTAACGAATCATACTGAGGGTGGGTGGGAGTGATTTATTCCGCCTTATAGGTTTTTAACCCCCGACGCAAAAACGACGGGGTGTTATAAGTTTGACGTGTCTGTCTGTCTGTGTGTGTGTGTGTCTGTCTGTCTGTGGCATCGTAGCGCCCAAACGGATGAACGGATTTTGATTTAGTTTTTTTTGTTTGAAAGTAGAGTTAGTCGAGAGTGTTCTTAGCCATATTTGGTGAAAATCGGTCCAAGATGGCGGCCGCTACAAAATGGCGGATTACTTTTTTTCTTCCACGACCCCCTCAATACGGGTATCAAATGAAAGGGCTTAACGAGTAAAATACAGCCCACTATATAAAATTTAAAATCCAAGATGGCCGCCATCAAAAAATGGTGAATTACGTATTGCGTTGGGGGTTTTTTTTAATTTTTAATTTAATTCACTTGTTTATCATCGCTTAACATGGTCGCATTTGGAACACTTTGCCGTCATCCGTGTTTCCCGAGCGGTACAACTTGGGTATCTTCAAGGCACGAGTGAATAGATACCTTTCTAGGCATCTCTAGTGATCCATCGTCAACCCCATTTTCACTTTCCATCAGGTGGGATGTAGTCAAACGTAGGCCTATTTATTTAGTATATAAAAAAAAACATCACGCGAGGTCGTGGTCAAAGGGTTACCTATAATGAATGATAAAAAAACCTAATAGACCATGGAAATAATGTACTAAGTTTTTTGGAGTTTCCGCCATAATCTTTGCAAAAAGATCACAATAACAACTCTAAATCACTTGTCTTCATTTGCAAATATAGGTATTAAAGAACACGTATAATATGTCATTATTTCATCAATATCACGAATTTATCATTTTTACAAGCTCTAATTTTATAATAAAAAAAATTCAGAGCGCAGCCGTCTTGACGTAAGCGCGGGATAATATCCTCATGGTACATCCACACTATGTTCCGAGTTCCGAACGACTCAGCGAGTCATTCGGCCCATAGTGTGGATGCACCTCGACAGCGGCCATTTTTTCTGCGAGTTTGTCAACAGAGGTTGTATGCCAAATGAAAATATCCGCAGAGATTTCCCGGCGAAATGAAAAAGCAGAAACTTCAAAAGTAGCGGAAAGTACTTCGGTTAATTAGGGCCTAAATTAATTAGGCCACCGCGACCGCACACAGAAACATTGTCAAATAGATGCGTAGGGATGCACCATCATCCGGCAACCGGCAAAACATGATTTTTAGTTCACTGTAGAAAGTGCTAAAAAAACTAAAAAACTTTTAGTTATTAAAACAAGTAAATTGACAAACTTTTAGAAATAGGTATAGTTAAAAACAGACCCTGGATCCTATTTAACACTAATACTACTCATCAAGACGAATCATACAAGCCCAAAATCGATGGAGTTGTATCGTTTAACTACAGAGTTTGATTAGCCACTGGTCACTGAATGGTCCAGTTCGATCATCAGATCAGCTCCGTGTCTAAATAATTTCATTATTATCCGATTTACATGTGCATGAGAATTCACGAGGTAAAACAGCTGCACTCAACGAGGTAAAACAGCTGGGCATAGTTAGTTCCTCGTCATGTTCTCATGAGAAGAAAGAATATCATCGTCAGCGTTAAATTGCCCATTGCTGGACGAAAGGATAAATGTATTTAATAAAATAGGTAAAAAATAAAAATAATGGTAAATCCGGTCAAAAACGCCCGGCAAGTCGTCCAAACACTATCCCTACCACACAAAGAACTTCGAAAACAACCCTAACTTTATACTCTCAAGAGACATCAACAGGTATTTCCGTCCCGCTCCCTCGAGGACGTTTCCGGCACGTTAGAACGAGACATGTGATATGCTTTGTTAAGACGTTTATTGTTATAATGTACTTGGGTATTAATTTAATGTGAAAATTTAATAGTAGCTTCTAAGTGAGTCGCTGTAAATTTAGTATTAAATTGGATATTTTACATTTTTATACAAAAAAGTAAGAAGACGGGCCAGAGCTATCCTGATAGTAAGAATAAAGCCGAACAAGACAAAAATAATGTCTTAAGAATAAGTATAAAAGTAAGAAAAGGAAAGTAAATCTATTTTACTGACAGTTTTTGGTTCTGCACAAGTCCTAAATAGCGCCTCAGATTTTATTATTTTTAACAATAATTATTAATTGATCATAAGTTTTTGGAATGTCAGTAGATCTACGTGTAATAAATAATAATTTTGGTTATTCAGTGCATTTTCATTTACCTTTGACATTTAAATCACAATTTTTAATTTCCCTTGTTTGAAAGACGAAATGTTTTAAAATGTGAATATTTATCATAGCGGCCAGATTCCAGTGTCCATTCCAGTGTTTTCATGACATAATTTCCATCTAGGTATTCAGTATTCGGGTCAGAAAATCACAAAAGTTTTAATTCCACCTCTTTCGTCCGACCTCTGGTTCTATTGTTTTAATTTTGCCGGATAAAAGTTTTTACGCCGGAGCAGTGGCGGATTTACAGTCTAGGCCGCCCTAGGCCCCAGTCCATGTATTACCTGCACCTACGTCTTATAAAACATGTCTACTCCTACTTACTCCTTAAACAGTGGCGGATCCAGAATTTTTTTTCTTGTGAACAAGGTAGGTTTGTACATTTCAATGTTTACCTACAATCTGAATCTCTAAAATAGGAAATGTTATATTTCTGACAAGACCGTGTGCGTTAAACTCGTTCCGAATAGAATAAAATTTTAAAAACCTTGTCATGCGCGAGCAGCTTGCTGCGTGCGCCGAGAAAATTTTACGTTTCAGACTACAAAAGATGTGCAATTTGCAATGAGCTCGTTCTGAGTGGTGAGCAAAATACATAATATTCTATTTATAATTGCGCGAGCAGCGAGTGCCGAGAAAATTTTATATTTCAGGCTACAAAAGTTGTGTTCTGAGCTGTGAGAAAATAAATATTCTTATTATAGAGCAGAGCCGCCGAGAAAAACCCATGGCCCCTTGAGGCCTTTAAAATATTTACGAACCTACTTTTAGTTATTTCTTGTCATCAGTGATTTTTTTGTCACGATTGGCCTCCCCTAATATCTGGCCGCCCTAGGCCCGGGCCTACTGGGCCTTAGGGCAAATCCGCCACTGCGCCGGAGGTTGTTTGTGTCTTTTTTGAAAATTGTTTTGTCGTCTCTAAAAATGAAATTGAAAAGTGGGTTCTTTAACTTTTAGTATAATAATACAGGGTTATCTCAACCAAATTCATTTGTCGTCTCGCAATTATTATATTATATTAAAACGTGAAAAACTATACTAATATATGTATAGTCCGAAATCATACAACATACTTAACACACATCATACAACCGTACTTACTTTTTTAATGTTTGCATTTTTTGTAACTCCAAATTCAAGTTATTTCAAAAATAAATTATGTAATTAATTAATTAAAAAAAAATCACAAAATCCACAGGTCTTAATAATTAAATAATATAAAACTTATGAATATACCTACCTTAAACCTAATAAGTGATTTACATTTTAAAAATAAGGAACTTCGTTCCTTTAAAAACAAATGAGGAAATCTATTTGAGCGGGGTACAATCTAGTTGGTATAACTTGTAACTCATAAGACCCGCATTATAATTATGATTATTCAGTTTAAAGACATTTATTCTCATTTCGACATTGTCATTTACATGAGAACTTAATAATTAGAGTACATAGTAATTGTTCTTTTAAAGATCTAATCATACATGGACAGATAGACAGAGAGTAGCGATCGTTTCATACTATGTAGTGATAATGATAAGGTGTATCGTTTTGATACAAATAATAATTATATTAATATTATTCGACTCGTTGTCTTCTTACAGAATCTTCATGCATAATCTACATGCTAATTTCCATTAAATTTTCTTCCCGCGCGTTGTCTACGTCAGTAAGAATGAAAGAACGTCTAGTGAAATGTTTACGTTAACTAACCGATAATGTAAACACAGCTATGTTTGCGGTAATGTAAATAAAGCGTTTATTGAGTTCTTTTATTAACTGGGAGTGTTTAGAATTTTTGTTATGTATTCGTATTAAATTTATGTAGTTTAAAGTTTTATTGGTTAATGCAGTAACCGTGCGACGTCATTACCTTGCGTGCGGAATTTAAAAATGGTGTTGATTTTTTTTTCTAAGTAAACGTTGGCTTATAGTGGAGTCATATGATTGCTATTTGCCGGTTTACAAAATATTTGGATTAAATTCTTAGTAAAACATAAGATTCGTGCTGCATCCACACTATGCGCCGAATGACTCGACGAGTCGTTCGACGGTCCAGTTTTTCTATGCACGATATACGTAGTGTGGAGTGTGGATGCAGCATTACAATTATTTGTTCAGTAAGTCATCGTTACGGCACGAGTAGATTATAATAGAATAATTATCATTAAACCTACTCAAAATTTTTACTATTTACTCCAAATTGAATTTTTTAATAATTATAACTCTTATGCTGCATTCACACTATACGCCGTATGACTTGCCGAGTCGTTCGGCGGTACAGTTTTGTCTATGGTCTATGCACGAATTACTTTTGTCATGGACGAATGACTCCGGTATACTTGTCGGCATTCGTGCATAGTGCATAGACAAAACTGTATCGCCGAACGACTCGGCGAATCATTCGGCGCATAGAGTGGACAGAGCTTAATATTTCTTTCTACAAAACCCGCAGCACCTAAAGCCTATTTGCCAAGATAGTTAACTTGTATCAACAGAAGTGTATTATAGAAAACAGCCCACATTTGATGGCAAGCTGTAAACGTAATACAACCTTTAATATTAAAGGAGCTAGACCTAGTTTGTTTCCCGCGGGAATAGCTCGCGGAATTATATAAAGCTGGCGGTTCTGTGTGGCTTAAGGCAAGGTCGAGGACTAAGAGAAAAAAAAAGACGTGTGTCACTCGGAGACTGCCGCGGTAAAGCTATTGCATAGCATTTTTATCTATAGATGGAAAAACTAAAAAGTATCACCGCTGTGCCGGTCGGAGTGGGGGGTGTTAGGTTTTTTTCGTTACGGAATTTCTGGATTCGGTCCCCACGCTCAAGGCCCGCGATACAAGCTATGCAATAACTTAAAATTAAAAAATAGATACGTTTAATTACATATAATAATCGTGAAAAAAATAAAGGGGGCTAAACCTAAGGGGTCTAGGTTGAATCTCTAAATGAAACAGTTTTTTTAACCTATTAAACACAAAAATATTTTAAAAAAGGTTTTGTACAGGAACGGGTCTTTCAAGGTTTTTTAAAATGTTTAAAAATTTGATAATAGGCGATGGCGAAAAGAGAGATAAATCTAATATATAAAATTCTCGTGTCACAGTTTTTGTTGCCATTTTTTTTTTTTTTTTTTTTTTTTTATGTAATAGGTGACAAACAAGCAGACGGCCCACCTGATGGTGAGTGGCTACCGTCGCCTATGGATACCTGCAATACCAGGGGTACCGCTGGTACGTTGCCTACCTTTCAAGACTCTATTCACTTGCCTTTTGAAGAGTCCCATGTTATAGCTCATCGGAAATACCGCGGGCGGAAGCTCATTCCACAATTTGCAGGTGTACGGCAAGAAGGAGCGAGTGAATCGCACAGTGCGAGAATGCCAAGCATCAATAATGTGTGGATGGGCTTTCGAGCGGTGACGGCTCGTGCGGTGATAAAAGCGCGAGGCCGGAATCAGGTCGAATAACTCTTCAGAACACTCCCCATTGTATAAACGGTAGAAGATACAAAGGGATCCTACGTCCCTACGAAAACTGAGCGGTTCTAGGTGTTCGGTTAGCTTGAGGTCGTCAACAATTCTGACAGCTCTACGCTGTAATGCATCAAGAGGGTCAAGCTGATACTTGGGTGCTCCATTCCAGAGATGAGAGCAGTACTCTACGTGAGGTCTGACTTGTGCTAGATAAAGAAGCAGTCTCTGTCTCGACGTAAAGTACCGCTTCGCCTTATTGAGCACTCCAAGTTTTTTGGAAGCGAGCTTGGCCTTACCTGCAATGTGACCACGGAACTGAACATTAGCAGAAATGTCGACACCCAAAATTTTTACCATACTCCTCCGAAACGGCTTGACCGATTTTGATGAAATTTTTTGTGCTTATCCGGTATCTATGAGAATCGGCCAACATCTATTTTTCATCCCCCTAAATGTTAGGGGTAGTCCACCCCTAAATTTTTTATTTTATTTTTTAGACAAAATTTATAATTTCTATTTTTTTATGATACAAAATACAAAAATACATACAATCCTCAATTTTCACTCTTCTACGATCAACCCTTATTTTTTAATAGCCATTTTAGTAATTTAATCATTTTTCCTCTCCGGTCGAAAACTGATCAATCGTCATTTAATTAGTTATCCCCGCCAGATGTCTACAGGTGTCACTTCTGACCCAGTAAACAGCACGGAGTAGGGATGAGAACGAAGCCGGTCTCCTTTCTTTCTCACTCCCTACACAGTTGTCGGCCATCATTATTGTTTATGCATCAAGTGTAGTAGTAACGTTGACAATTATTATTTTGCTACCTAAGTGTAACTCTCATATTAACTTTTAATCATTCCTATTTTATCAATAATAATTAAATTATCAATTTTGAGTGTATTTTGCACGATTAGTTAATCAAGTGATTTTATAACCTCAAAAGTACTCAACACGTGACACGAGCTTCCAATAACAACGGATTTTGTGTTGTAAGTATACTTTTTTTTATTTATATCGAAAATGTTGTTGATCTTATAAAAATGTAATTTTAATTTAATTTAATTAAAAAAATGTAATTGAACAATTAAGATTTTCATAGTTTCCAAAAAATCAATCATTATGAATCTTTATTTTGAAATGTCAATGGAAATATTGGTTGTATGAAAAAATTATAAGAGACAATGTTTTCATAAAATTTAATTTTTTACTTTTGTTTGAAATTTTTTTCCATAAAATAATGCTTATTTCACGCATATACCACATTCTTACATACATACAATATACACATTCTAACATACATACATACTTCCAATAAGTAAGGTATTTTTTGGCCACACTAGAAATTACTAGGAAATTATTTATATGGCAAAACAACGTTTGCCGGGTAAGCTAGTATTATATATTTTGGTTATGAATTAAGCCCTAGTAGTCTAAATGAAATAAATATATTAATCTATAAATTTCTACATTGCATTTATTAATGAATTTTAATCACAAAAAATGATTTAATTTCTATTTTTACACTAAACGATTCGTGAGTATTTAAATTCATCTTTGTAAATAAACGGCATAAACTCACTTGTATTTACTTCGGCTTCGTTGGCGACCGTTTCGATCCTGTACGAGAATCTTCTTCAGGGGCACGAAGCCGAAGTAAATACAAGTGAGTTTATGCCGTTTATTTACAAAGATGATTTAATTTCTGTTAAAAACCAAATATTATGACGTCATTTGCATTGCTCCATAAAAAAAACTCTTAAGTACCATTTCAACATCGTGTATAACCAGCTTAAAGCATAGGCTCTACTGATTCGTTCAGTAGAAAATAAGGCAAAGTGTCTCACCGCTGGGACTCTGAGACTTCGATCGAATACTTAAACTCCACTTTTTCCTTGATTTGCGCGTCAGCAGTTTTGGAACTGGCAAATGTATTAATCTTGAGGGATTGCGGCGAACGAAAAAAATAGTTTATTTTTTGTGTTGACGCTTAAAGACCAATAATTTGCCAATATTTAATATGCACACATGCACATTAGAAAAATCTGACTTTCGCGTAAACGCTTAAAGACAACGTATTTGCCAACATTTCTGTAAATTGGTGCTGCAAAAAACCTCTTCTCAATAATTATAAAAAAAAAGCTGGGTGACTGGGTGTATTTCTTTGTCTGAATTAATTAAGCTGAAATTCATAATTTAGGTGACATAAACCCTAAAATAACACAAAAGCTACATTTTTACGAGTAAAACTGCCACACACAGCTAGTTGTCTACATATTTAACATTGTTATGTCATAGACACAACATGATTTGCGTTTACCGTGAAGCTATGCTCTTTGAAGATGGCCATTAATCAAATAATATTATGAACACTCTTTGCCATTGCAATGCCAAATGTTTGTTTTGAACAACTACATCTGAATAACACGAGATAATGTTACAAAACACACGTAAAAAAATATTCTTATTAATGAAGTAAAATAGTTATTTGTTATACAAGAGTGCAAAGTTGCTTTTTGACCGCGTGCTCGGTTTGTATGACCGAGCGAGCGAAGGATTCTAAATTTAAATCACGAGCGCAGCGAGTGATTTAATAATTAGAATCCTGAGCGTTAGCGAGGGAAACAAAAGAGCACAAGGTCGAAAATCTTTGCACTCGAGTGTAACACGTAACTTTTCATTCCCCCTCAGCGAGGAAATGACTAAATAAAAAAAACATTTACGATCACAAGATGCTTTTATTTCAGTTTAGATACATTATGATAGTACAGAATAATCTATATATTTAACTTAGGTAACTTAGGTTTAGGGTTGTTGGGCGTTTGGCTTGATATTTCTCAACAATTTTTACGTATTCCTTGCGAATGACGAAGTTGCGGTCTCTTTTTGTCTTTGTATTAGGTAAATGAATTAACAATAAGTCATCTGAATGTTTCTCGATGTTTTTGACATTAAGTTGTGTTAGTTCGACATGCTCCGTTCATACCAATAATAAGAACAATCTGTAACGTAAAGGGTATTATAGTAGATACATTAATAAAATTGAATAACGTGCATAATAAATTATGCCTATGAACATCAATAATTGACTTACTTTTGCCGCTAAATATACGGAATCAGGTGCGAAACTTTTCAATTTCAGATGCTGTATACTGTATACCTTAGATTTTTTGGTTGATTTTTAACGCACGCGTTAAATATATCGTACTGCTTTAAATACTTCTCGCGTGATTGTTGAGGAAGAAAGCTCATTTGCGCATTATTTACAGTTTCCATTAATTCTGTAGAAATCAAATATAATTCTTCGTCGCTAGAACTAGAGTCACTCATTTTACTTGTTTTTAGTTTCTTGTTTTAACCAATGAAGAAGGAATAATATATTATAGGTATACTCCTATTCTATAGTTTTCACAATTTGACGTGAAAAGAAAAAAGCGCGCGCACAGATAACAAAAAAATTAAGAGCGCGCAAAGCAAATTAAAAAAAAAGTATACCAAGGAGGTTCCGCGTCTGAGTTTTTAACAATTTTAAAAAAGTTGTACGCTTAATTCGGTACCATAGAGGTGGACGTAAATAGGTTTACTGATGTTTTTGACTCACAAACTCGGTGCACACGATCTTCTAAATTCAAATTTACTTTACCCTCTAGAGGATAAAATGGACTTTTCCGGTCAGATATCGAATCGCAAAAATACACTTTCCGAGGTGGGGGGATGAAAAAATATTTAAGTCCCAAGTCCCACGGCTGCCAAAATTCTATCCTCCTCCTCCTCTAGTCGTTTGCTCAATTCTGAGCGTCGTGATGACCCCGCCGAAGCTTTTCTTTGATAATTTGCCGCCATTTTTGACGGTCCGCAGCACAGTGTATAGCTTCGGTCATTTTGGTGTCAAGTTGTTCGGACACCTGATCGGACCATCTCTTGGGGCTACGACCTCTGGCGCGTTTGCCGTCCACCTTGCCTGTGATCATCAGCCTCTCCAGATTATCGGATGGTTTGCGCGCAATATGGCCGAAGTACTGGAGTACTCGCTGGAGACATGTAGTAGACAGCCTCTGAGATATGTCTAGTTCTTTTAAAATGGAGATATTTGTTCTTCGTGCTGACCACGGTATTCTCAACATCTTACGCCAAACCCACATCTCAAAGGCGTCTATGCGCCGTCTGTCAGTTGATTTCAACGTCCAGGATTCAGTACCATATAGAAAGATGGGAAAGACCAGAGTGTTCACAATGTACATTTTTGTGTTTTTCCGTATACTTCTGTCTTTCCATATCTTGCCTAGTTGTGTCATCGCTGATTTTGCCATACCGATTCTACGCTTGATCTCTTGCTCGGAACCCCCCTTGTTGGATATGCAGGAGCCGAGGTATATGAACTGGTCCACTATGTCATATTGTTGGAGGTCTCTGTTGGCTGGTATGGTATTCGCTCTATCAACGATCATCATCTTAGTTTTGGCTTGGTTAATCTTCAGTCCCATCTCAAGGCTTACTGATTCCACTCTTTGCAATAGGTCAACCATCTCATGTACCGAGTTCGCCAATAAGGTGGTGTCATCGGCGTATCGCAGGTTCGAGAGCTTGATTCCTCCCATATTGATGCCACCCTCCCATTCTTCTAGTGCTTTTCGCATAATATACTCGCCATAGATATTAAAGAGGATGGGTGAGATAATGCATCCTTGTCTAACTCCTTTCTCGAAACTGAACTCCGACGAGTTGATCTCCCCAATTTTTACCGTGGCATGACCCTCTTCATATAAGTTCCTGATTAGCATTACGAGATGTAAAGGTATACCCATGTTGGATAACACATGCCAAAGCTGTGTCCAGCTCACACAGTCAAAAGCCTTTTGGTAGTCCACAAAGCACAGCACAGCTGGTACATTATATTCATAGCACTTCTCCACTATGAGGCGCATGTTAAGAACTTGCTCTCGTGTTCCTTTTCCTTTCACAAATCCAGCCTGTACTTGCGGGATTTGCCAGTCCAAATAGTGACGCAGCCTGTTGTTTATAATGTGTAGAAGAACTTTACTTGTGTGGGATATGATAGCAATTGTTCTATAATTTTCGCACTTTTTGGTAGATCCTTTCTTGTGGAGGGGAAGGATTTCTGAGTGAGTCCAATCGTTTGGCCATTTTGTAGTTGTCCAAATAGAGTTACATAGGTAGCATAACTTTTGCAGTCCCCCGGTTCCTAATGCTTTCAAAACTTCCGCTGCGACGTTATCAGCACCTACTGCTTTATTGAGTTTAAGTTTATGAACAGCTGCTTCGACCTCCGCTAAAAGAATATTGGGCTCCATGTCTGCACTGTCTAGTTCTGCCGACGCGTTTCTATTAAGACTATCAGTATTGCTAAGGTTGTCTGCGCAATAAAGTTCTGTACAATACTCCTTCCATCGTTCAGCTACTTTATCTACGTCAGTAATGAGAGTGCCGTACTTATCTTCCACCGTCCAAGAGCGAGATTTAAATTGTCTTGTTATTTGTTTCACTTTTTTGAAAAGGTCAGCGGTCTGGAATTTTTCAGCATGCTGCTCTACTTCTGCACATATTTTGTTGAGGTTAGAGTCTCTATCTCTCCGACAAAGTCGCTGAATCTTTTTGCTAAGGTCGCTGTATTCTCTTCTCTCCGTTGATGTATTTAGACTCTTGGACTTTAGTTCCTTTCTCTCTTCAATGACCTTCCAGGCTTCATCAGTGATCCAGGTTTTCTTTTTACGAAGAGGTTTTCTCAGTTTTGTAATCTGATTCATTGCTCCTATTATTTCCTTTTTAAAGGTCATCCATTGCTGTTCAGGATTGTTTACGAGCTCATCTGTATGGTTTGTGAAGGCTGATTCTGTGGTTCGTTGAAATAGTTTTTTCTCGTGTGGTTTTAATCTAGTAGGCCTCATTTCTGTCTTTTTTGGGACCTTGAACCGTATTCGGAGTTCAGCGATTAGTAGTTGGTGATCGCTACCACAGTCTGCCCCGGGGAGGGTCTTGGCGTTCTTGATGCTTGATCTCCATCTTTGGTCAATTGTGATAAAATCAATTTGATTTCGTGTTCTATCACCCGGAGATTTCCACGTATACAGACGTCGTTTGTGATTTTTGAAGCACGTGTTTGTTATTGTGAGACGGTTTTCAATGCAGAATTCCAGAAATCTTTCACCTCGTTCATTCCTTTCCCCTAAACCATAGTTTCCTACTACCTTACGGATGTGGTCATCTCCACTAGTGTCGCCCACCTTTGCATTCCAGTCACCCTGCACCATCAGTAGTTCTCGGCGCGGCAAAGTCACTATAGTTTCCTCTAGAGTAGCATAAAAGCTGTCAATATCTTCTTCCGATGACTTTGCTGTGGGTGCGTACACTTGGACGATATTCAGAGGAAAGGGTTTGCAGTTTATTTTGATGGTCATGAAAATTCTATAAAAGCAGTAAAAAAAAAAAAATAACATTAAAATTTGGCAAATACACGTGCAGCGCCACACTCCGATCCGGAGATCAAAAAACATCATAAAATTCCCGCCAAATATTTATGACATTTTTACTTTTTCAAGCGAATGAGATCACATCATTCAGCAATGTAAAATGTAATTATTCGCGCATACCTCGAAAGGCTCAAAAACATGTGGAATGTAATCAAACGAAGGTACGGCGCATCAAATAGGTACGTGTAGGAAACTCTAAATCAGGTGGATTTAGTATTTAATTAAATTGGTGTCTGCCGACGACAATGTTTTCCCTAATAGTTCATTTGGCATGTAAGTTCACATGTGAATCGTAATTCATTTCGTTTAATTAAAAAAATAAAGAGTTTTTTTTATTAAACAACTTTTATCTAAGCGTAAGCTCTTTGCTTTTAACATAAAGCGCAATAAATACTAAATGTAATATTTTTGCATTTATTGTAAAGAAGTCCATGATCAAGTTTGATATTATAAATGAATCTATATTAAGATTTATTATATAATACCCTGATGTCGGTCCTGAATTTGAGCTTGGATGACAGGGCTTGGTCTCAAGCCTCCTTACCTATCAGGTTTGGGGGCCTGGGGGTCCGTAAAATTTCTAGTGTCGCTCTCCCGGCTTTTTTGTCCTCAGTGCATAGTTCGGACAATCTCATTCAAAAAATACTCGCTCTCTCGCGAGACCCCGCATTATCATCTTTGGCTATAGCTAATTCAGCTGAGGCAAAAAATGCTTGGGTGGCAGCTTGCCCCAATACCGATTTACCTAAAGTACCATCTTCACAGAGACTGTGGGATGGGCCTCTCTGCGAGTTGGCACGGAATAGTCTAATACAAACGTGTCCCAACTCGTCAGATCGTGCCCGACTTCTAGCAGTCTCTGTTAGGGAATCTGGTTTTTGGTTGCAAGCCATCCCTTCCATTAATACTGGTAATCTTTTAGATTCATCTGCTTTTCGTGTAGCTGTTAGTTTGCGCCTGGGTGCAGCATGTTATGTAGGTCACCGCTGTCAGTGTGGTAATGCAGTCGACGAACTCGGTCACCATGGTCTCTCATGTTCTCGGAGTGCTGGCCGAATCTCCCGCCACTCCAGTCTCAACGACATCATTCGCCGGGCTTTTACCAGCGCCAATGTAGCAGCCATTCTCGAACCGAATGGTCTGATGCGTGACGATGGTAAAAGACCTGACGGTATGACTTTGATTCCCTGGAAGTTAGGTCGGCCGTTAGTGTGGGACGCGACTTGCGTTGATACACTAGCGCCCTCACATCTTCCAGAGACGCAAATTGCGGCTGGTGCGGCGGCAGTTTCTGCTGAGCGGCTCAAGCGGCGTAAATATGCTAACCTCGATAGCGGTTACATTTTTGAGCCGTTTGGGGTAGAGACTTTGGGACCTTGGGGTCCGGGAGCTCACCGCATTTTCCAAAATTTATCTGAGCGCTTGGTCGAGGCGACGTGTGACCGAAATGCTGGGGTATATTTGGCCCAACGTATAAGTATTGCCATTCAACGTGGCAATGCTGCCAGCATTCTGGGCACTCTGCCAACTGACAGTGGTTTGGAGCACTTGGATTTTCTGTAGATCGGCTTGTGGCCGATCTGTGGTTAATAAAAGTGTTCTTTACTGCTGTAGTAGCTGTAGTATTGTTAGTTTGTTTTTCTCAATAAAGGCATTTGCCACGAAAAAATAAAAAAAATAACTATTGTAATGTAGAATACCTAAAATCGCCGTCCCCGGCGAATAAATTTTTAATCGCCATGTACTATTGTTTTTGCTATTATTTCATTTTCGAATTATATAGGTCCAAATACATCTACTCAATTTTTTTACATTTTTCTTGTAACAAATAAAAAAGTTATACATCTTAAAAGTTCTGGTTTCTAAAACAAATGATCTTAGCAAAAAAAATATTATTTTTATTTTTCCTGTAAAATTGAGTTTTTGCAGTTATCCGTTTATTCGCCGTCCCCGGCGAAATATGGTATTTCCGCGCAACCTTGCGTCAAAATGGCTTCGCTGTGAATTTCTTATCTATTTTGGGCTTAAAAAATGTTTATCTCGTTATAATAGTAGAAAAAAAACTATTTATAATGTATTATAATAAAAAAATAAATGGTAAGAAAGGTAAAATTAGGTAAGGGTAAGTAAGGTAAATGAATTGAATCAAAGTTTTTTTAATAACTTTGAACTATTTGAAACTCATATTTTCTTACATTTCTTAACGTAAGCTTCACTTTTCAGCGTTTTTAACCGAGAAATACGTAATAGCAATAAATATCATGTCTAACAACCGTTGACTACTTTTAGTGCGAAAGTGAAATTTTAGTTTTTACACCGTTTATCGCTCATTCATTTCCCGTGTGAAGTACAAGTTTATTTAATGAGTTTTTTCATGATAAATGTTAATTGTTAACTGACTTCGATAAAAGGAGGTTATCAATTCGATATTTTTGAAAATATTCTAGAGCATGTCTAGATAATCACACTAAACGTGAAAGTTTGTAAGAATGGATGTCTGGATGTGTGTTTGTTACTCTTTCACGCCTAAACGGGTGGAACGATTGAGCTGAAATTTTGTATAGAGATAGCTTAGACCCTGGAATAACACATAGGCTACAGTACAGCGGGTAAAACCGCTGGGCGCAGCTAGTCATTATTCCCCAAAACTTGACACTGGCAAAGCTAACGTGTTTTGAACAAGTGAAATTAAAAAAAAACTTAAAAAAACAAGCAATATTACAATCTAGCACCAAAGTACTCGTCAAGAGGAATCAAATGAGCCCAAACTCGATGGAGTTGCGTCGTTTAATTACGGAGTTCCTATGGCCACCTTCCAGCTCCATCATCAGATCAGCTTGATGTCATAATAAAATTGCATTGTCGTCCAATATATTAATATATACATACACTAGTGGACCCGCGCGCACTTCGTCGCGCTTAATAGAAAATGTGTAGAACAATTATGGCCTCCTTTTTCACATTTAGGAAAGTAGAATAAATATATAGTAGTAGAATTTTCATAAATCCTTTCTTAGCGGATGTCTACACCTTAAAACCTACCTGTGTGCCAAATTTCAACTCAATCCGTTAAGCGGTTTGGGCTGTGCGTTGATAGATCAGTCACTCACTCACTCTTTCCTTTTATATATTTAGATACACATGCTAAATTTCAGCTCAATCGGAAACTCTGAAGTGGATCAAATTAAACTTCCAAGATTTGATTACAGAGAGACAGACAACGGACAGATCAAAGTAAACAAGTGAAATTTAAAAAATACTTTTTAAAAACAAGCTTTAATAATTATTGTTATCATCTTGCATCATAAGGTACTCGTCAAGACGAATCAAATGAGCCCAAACTCGATGGGGTTGCGTTGTTTTATGACAGAGTTCCTTTGGCCACCTTCCAGCTCCATCATCAGATCAGCTCGATGTCATAAAAATATTGCATTGTCATCCGATTTACACACGCATGCAAATTTTCAGCTCAATTGGAAACCGAGAAGTGGGTCAAATTAAACTTGCAAGATTTGATTACAGACAGACAGACAGACAGACAGACAGACAGACAGACAGACAGACAACAGACAGGTGAAAGTAATATAAAGCTTGTAATAAAAGCTTGTAAACTTGGTGACATCCACACATTTTTAAGCATTAGTTCAAATTAAACCATTATAAAGCCACGTTCAAAGCATAACTAACGTGCTACGAATTATTTCAATCGCCTCTAATGAGTACATTTTTGTTGCAGGTATGCGCTGTTATAGTAAACATCAATGAAAAATGTTTGTTCTCAAACAAAACTTTGCGTACTACGCTACGTGAGTATTCTTAGATAGACTTAATTTAGATATTTTGTTATTTTTAAGTTTATTAAAGTTCAGAACTTTAAATATTATGAGAATTTATTCAATAGAAGAAATAAAAAAAGAGTATAACGAGTCAGTGTAAGCGTGTATTATATAAAGAGTTATTGAATTGTATTGTATAATAGAATTAATAATATGTATGTACATGGCCTATAAATATTTCTAAACAATAATTTCTTACAAAAAAACAATAAAACTAAAAATTCAGAAAAAATAAATTTAAGTTCATTACAGTCAATGTTTTACAAATCGGTATACAGGGACAGTTTGTATGGGATAAGTAATAAAATTTTATATTTAATAGATATCTTCCGAAACTTATCAAAATCACTAACCGAAACCAACTAAATTGGCCCAGCCATTTAAGAGTTTATATGTGTACTCAGTAGATAAAATAGCTTTTTCATCCCCCCACCTCGGAAAGTGTATTTTTGCGCTTCGATATCTGACTGGAAAAGTCCATATTATCCTCTAGAGAAATTCAAATTTACTTTACCCTCTAGAGACAAAAACATAATTAAACCTTTTTACTTCCACCTCTATGGTACCGAAATAAGCGTACAACTTTTTTAAATTTGTTAAAAACTCGGAGTAAGAACCTCTTTAGTAAACTTTTTTTCATCCCCCCACCTCGGAAAGTGTATTTTTGCGCTTCGATATCTGACTGGAAAAGTCCATATTATCCTCTAGAGAAATTCAAATTTACTTTACCCTCTAGAGACAAAAACATAATTAAACCTATTTACTTCCACCTCTATGGTACCGAAATAAGCGTACAACTTTTTTAAATTTGTTAAAAACTCGGAGTAAGAACCTCTTTAGTAAACTTTTTTTTTTAATTTGCTTTGGGCGCACCATCAGCCTTGCCAGTAAGTTACTTTTGTAACATATTACGTTTCTTTTGAACTATATTTACGTTAGTTGTTTAGATATAATTTACATTTCGAGGCAATAATGTTTTTAATGAATTATAATATATAGTACTGTAATAGTAAATAATAGTTGAGTTATTTTAGCAGAGTTAATAGAATAAGCCAATTTTTTATAACTTTATCTAGTTAGTAGCAATATTTTTTCTAAGTATTACTTTTTAGTAACTTTTTTATTAACGATTTCTCACTGTAATAAACTGAAAATGAGGAAATAATCACTAAAACGAATAGGTAGAGTGCTTTTCACGAAAGGAGACCTTTTTGCGGGACGCCACTATTGCACATTTTAAAAGTTTAAATACCTTTAACTTTTTAACGCCTCATAATTTCTCATATTTAATTTCTTAATCAAAAAGGTATTTATTTTATGTAACAAATAAAAATGATTTAAAATATGAAGTCAATAATAATAGAATAAAAAATTAGTTCCGCTAAATTCCGTGGGACCTCTTTCGTGAAAAGGACTCTTAAGTAAGCGTACCTACGTAAATTAAAATTGAATACTGGTTATTTTTGAAGATAGTGCACTGGCAACACTGTGCGCATCCATGGTGAGAATAATTTAAACAAAAACTTTTAGCATTGAATTATTTCCTCGCTGAGGGGGGATGAAAAATTATGTGTCACACTCGAGTGCAAAGATTTTTGACCTTGTGCTCTTTTGATTCCCTCGCTAACGCTCAGGATTCTAATTAATAAATCACTCGCTACGCTCGTGATTTAATTTTAGAATCCTTCGCTAGCTCGGTCATACAAACTGAGCACGCGGTAAAAAAGCAACTTTGCACTCTTGTATAACAAATAACTATTATTCTTTGTTACCGGTAACGAAAAACATCAATGTAATTTTTCATAAATATATACTTAAAGTCAGCCAAATTAAAATGAGAGTGGGCGGGTCACGTCTGCCGCATGCACCCCGACCGCTGGGCGAAGATCTCCACAGAATGGGTACCAAAAGATCGAAAGCGCCGCCGAGGCCGGCCCAGGAAAAGATGGCGAGATGACATAGACGCATACCAGGACGGCTGGGCCGAGGTGGCGCCGGAAAGAGATGCTTGGAGGGATTTGGGGGAGGTCTTTGCCCAGCAGTGGGACAGCATAGACTAATTAAAAAAAAAACTTAATAACTAGGTAGCTACTAGCTTATGCACGCCGTTTTGCCTGTGTGGACAACTACTTATTTTTGGGTTGTGCGTTGATAGATCAGTCAGTCAGTCAATCAGACACTTTTTCCTTTTATATTTTTTTTTAAGAATTGAGGAACAAGAAGTTAATAAATATTTTATTACCTAAAAACAGGGGGTCATATTATCATCGTGGCCACCTGGTGAGACAAAAACAGCTTACGGATTTTCATTATTTTATGAAAATACGCTATACATTGATATTTTAGGTCATAAACTAGTAGAATAACATTGTATTGTCTCAAATTGCTTTAAAATTCTGAAAAAAAACGAAACACATAGGTAAACTTATCACAGTGAAGCAGTTTGACAGAGTTTGACAAACAACATAAACCGGCCACGATGAAAGGGACGGAAAAAAATAGGTTCTCCTTTTTCTTCACACAGAATTTTCCCTATTGGCATCACACTCGCACATAAAATGGATACTTCTAGTTGTATTACTTCTGTGTCTAAAAATCTTCGCAGCGCCACCTAGCGTTTGAATTAAGAACTTGAAATGAAATAGAAAAGAGGTTCGACCTTCGTACATGGAGATTATAGTTTTTCTGATGTTTTTTCTACATCTATTGTTCTATCGTGCGACCGCACGCGTCATCCGATTGTCTTACTCGATTATTAAATCGATATAATGAATCGATTGGCATATTTTAAATTGATGAATGATGAATGTACGTCGCCTGAAAAAAAAACTTTGAAATGTTAAGGCTCGTCCATATATACCAGCCAATGATTCGCCGAGTGTGTGTTTTGTCTATGGACGAACAATTTTTGTCTATAGACGAATGTAGACGAATGTGTTCGGATATTTACGTTTTTTTTCCGGTAAATTTCTGGCATACATTTTGGGCTCCATAGCTAACGACTTTAATTAATATTTTGAATATTAATCAATCATGGATCATTTGAAGCCATTTTGTGAGAATAAGGACTTGAAACAAGTTAAATTTTCTTTATTTTTTGATTTATATAATCTGTGCCCCAAGTGCATAATATATAATCTGTGCACTCAGGCGAACGTTCGGCCAACGACTCGCCGAATCATTGGCCGGCATATATGGACGACCCATTAGAGTATTTTTTACGAAAGAAGTCCCGCGAAATTTAATGTGACTAAATTAAATTTAACCGATATAAGAAAACCGCATTAAAATCCGCATAAAGGGATAGGCCGTCAGACAGACACTGGAAACGACTTTGTTTTATACTATGTAGAATAGAATAGAATACTCATTATTGCAACTAAAGAAAAATACAGTTTTACTTAATATTAGCATTGAAATACAATTTAGTCCACAATTGGCTTTATCGCTGTGAGCGATCTCTTCCAGGCAACCAACCTTTGTTCCTATGTAATTCGTTATATCGTGCGATCACAGCCTAGCATATAATATTAACTCTTTAAGAAACCCTATCGTTAAACCTAATGCACTATGCACTATTTGGAGCACTAATGACCTGGCTAGCATCTTGTGCCAAATACAATTAAATAGTAAAATTAATTAGCTATAGATTAGTCTGGAAGATATCTTATTGTGGTAGGTCTATTGCGGAGTGTAAATATGTATATTATTAAATTTTACTTTTTTTATGAGAAGTAAAAAGACGACCAAGACTCTCAGTTTTCAGTCTATCCCATATACTCGAGCGCCGGTGTTAGTCGAGTAGTTACAAAAGTAGTTTCAGCGGGGTTTCTCACACATCAAAACACTTTGCCGTCATCCGTGTTTCCTGAGCGGTACAACTTGGGTATCTTCAAGGCACGAGTGAATAGGTACCTTTCTAGATCCGCACATCCTGAGCAGTATTGGACTGTATGTGCCTAACAATTATTTGCGGACAGGACGTAGACACCATCGTTTATTGGTGGGTCCGCCGGTGCCTAAGTCGTTTCATGCTAGTAATATGCCGACGCAGCGAGCTATTACCCTGCTGACGGGCTTCCTCACTGAGAACCAGCATGTTGACATACATATAGTATATCATGACAGTTTACCGCAAATAATAGTTTATATTAAAATGTACTTAAGTAGAGTTTGTCTCTAAAATAATAAGTGTAAATCAGTGTAATAGTTAGTACAAGAAGTTATTTATATAAATTATTATTATTGCTAGTCATAGTTAGCGTTTTGGTGTATCTATACTGTAAGCTTTCTTTGATACTTAAATAAAGAAATTGAAGATTTATAACACAACACAACATAGGCTGTACAGCGTAGGATCAATGTAGTTCAATCTGAACTTAGCCAGTACACGTTTTGATCAAAACACAACCCGCCATTACTCGCGGTCGGTAAACCGGTCGGCCGTGAGTCGCGAGCGGTCAACCACCTCGGCACAATGTCGAGGTACAGCATGCATTGATACCGAGTGCTGATTATACACTGATTACAAGCTTAGAGAACAACACGGTTGTCTGGAAGAGACCGATCGATAAGACCGCCAATTCAAGACGACCTCTGTGGCGCGGTGGGCTAATACCCGCTTGCAACGCAGATTCCCGCATGAGACAAATATTTTGTGTGATCCACAGATATTTGTTTCTGGTCTGGGTGGTTTTCAATATCTATTACAAGTATGTATTTACGAAAGAAAAGTATATAGGTATTATATCCGTTATCCTAGTCACCATAATACAAGCATTAAGTTGCTTAGTTTTGGGTTTGGTGGCGCTGTGTGAAATGTCCTGAAATATTTATTTATTTTTATTTTACACTGATTACAAGCTTAGAGAACACAGTTGTCTGGTTACCGGGGGTAGACTTCCTTTGCAGGAGGTCGACTAGGTGGGTACCCCAACAGTGCCAGTTATTCTACCGCCTGAGCGATGTGCAAACATTACTGTGCTTCGGTAGAAGGGTATGTAGCTAGTGAAATTACTGGGCTAAAGAGTCTTAACATCTTATGCTGCAAATATGATCATTGTTTTTAAAACGAAGTATAGGTGCAAATTATCAAAGATTTAGTGCATATGTTTCGGCTAAAGTCTGAAGTGCTGGCTACACCTAGGTTTAGCCGGTTAAAAACGCATTTTTCCTGGGTAAAAAAAAGGTGTAGCCGACCGCAGTCGGTTAAAGTTAGGTGTTGAAGATTTATTTTCGGCCTCACGCGTTTAAAACGTAAAAGTTGTTATCAACATGTTTAATTGTTGTTGTATGGTGAATGGTGATCGTCATAAAATTAGCATTAAGTATTCCAAGTATACATTTTTAAATTGCATTGTTGTTTGCGTAGGTCGAGGTACAACATTAGCTTTGCTTAGAGGAGGCTAGGTGCAATTCAATTCAATTTTATTTATTGCATAAACTGTACAGAGAAAGGTGTTACATAATATTATAATTGTTACAACAGTTTCGTCCTGATGAACATGCAATAGTACAATATTACAAGCTTTATATTACTTTCACCTGTCTGTTGTCTGTCTGTCTGTCTGTCTGTCTGCTGTCTGTCTGTCTGTCTGTCTGTCTGTCTGTCTGTCTGTCTGTCTGTCTGTCTGTAATCAAATCTTGCAAGTTTAATTTGACCCACTTCCCGGTTTCCAATTGAGCTGAAAATTTGCATGCGTGTGTAAATCGGATGACAATGCAATATTTTTATGACATCGAGCAGATCTGATGATGGAGCTGGAAGGTGGCCATAGGAACTCCGTCATAAAACAACGCATTCCCATCGAGTTTGGGCTCATTTGATTAGTCTTGACGAGTACTTTATGATACAAGACGATAATAATAATTAAAGCTTGTTTTTAAAAAGTATTTTTAAAATTTCACTTGTTTTATTTTATTTTCGTGCACTTACAAATTATAAAATATGATTAAGTTATTGTTCAAATTATCACATTATTTAGTTTATCCTTAAGAAAGTCGTCAATACTATAATATGCTTTAAAATGCAATGCAAATCCGCCACTGACCATAAAAACGACCGTTTATTTATTTATACGACGAAGTAAGAGGGAAGGTTGTCTGGTAAAGATCGCTATTAGCGATACGACCGCCAATTGTAACACGTGTTTTATGTTATAGTTTGAAGTTGTATTTGTACATTTTCTTTTGAGTTTCAATAATTAAAAAAATAAATATTTCAGGACATTTCACACAGCGCCACCTAACCCCAAGCTAAGCAACTTAATGCTTGTGTAATGGTGGATAGGATAACGGATATAATACTTATATACTTTTCTTTTGTAAATACATACTTATATGAGATACAGAAAACCGCCCAGACCTGAAACAAATATCTGTGGATCACACAAACATTTGTCCCATGCGGGAATCGAACCCGCAACCTTTTGCGTTGCAGGCGGGTATAAGCCCACTGCGCCACAGAGGTCCTCAATTATCTATCTATCTAAGGAGACGAGCAAGACTCTCTCCTGGTGGTAAGAGATAACGCTGCCCATAATTAGTACAGTGCTACCCAGGATTTTCTTGTTCTTCGTTTCGTTCTTGGTAGAACGGTCCGGTCGTCATGACTAGTTGTCTACGGTATGCTTATATCTTTAAAACTACGCAACGGATTTTGATGCAGTTTTCATTAATAGATAGAGTGATTCAAGAGGAAGGTTTATATGTATAATACATGCATAATATATTAGAACACAGATATTTATTATGCGCGACGAAGTGCCCTTTTCTTACTAATATTATAAACGTTTTTAAGAATGGATGTCTGGATGTCAGGATGTTTGTTACTCCTTCACGCCTAAACGGGTGGACCGATTGAGCTGAAATTTTGTATAGAGATAGCTTAGACCCTGGAATAACACATAGGCTACATAAATACTGCGGGTAAAACCGCTGGACGCTGCTAGTAACGCATAATATATTACTATTAAGCGCAACGAAGTGCGCGCGGGTTGCCCCTAGTTATACATAATCGCCATTTCTTCCTATTGGTTGTCAGTCTGGAGCACTCATGCAAGGGGCCACCCACTGTGGGCCTTATCGCTTAAAGCAATCTCTTCCAGGAACCAGCTTTGCATGGAGTGTTTGAATTATATATTCTACCTTCTGACCGATTACCCGCAATAAAACAGACAAGAGCTATTTTTATATGTAAGTGCGTCTGCCAATTCATCAAGATGACTATGTCTAATAAACTGTCTAGACTTTGAATACGCACTAGACTAGCTCTTAGAAAATCTAGTACTCTCTTATTGTCTAACTACTCTATGCAATAGGTTTATCTCTTAACAAAAAGTTACGTGTGTGTGTGTGTTTGTGGGTATACCTTCTTAACATGTACAGTCAACTACAAAGAGATGTATCCATGTTAGTCTTACAAAATGAAAGAACTTTTAGTATCCAAAAATTATTTACCCTTACTTCGTGACATTTTCAGTATCCACCAAATCTTATACTATATTCGATTCATTTTAAATGCTATTATTATGTATCACCTAAGGAAAAGTAGTGGGATACATCTTTGTTGCATATTAAACGAGTCGATGATAATATAAAGTTTGATTGCTACTAGCAATATCACGAACCAAGGGTAGTTCATTGTGGCAAATGAAAATTTACTTCATTTGTAAGCCTAACATGGATACATCTCTTTGTAGTTGACTGTACCTACATAATATATGTTTTTTTTTTGCGAAGAAGTAAGAAGACGAGTAAGACGCTCTCCTGATGTTAAGAGATAACGCTGTCAAAATCAGTACAATGCCACCTAGGATTTCACAATGACGTCAAATTCTAAGTGCACTGCACCCAGGGCCGGATTTAGCCCTGATGCCGCCCCTCCACTGAAATTTTACATCCTATACTTTTGTGTGACAAATGATAATGGGGTCGTGAAAATTTTATATTTTTGACAACGAAAAATGCGTATATATATATAGCTCGCTCCTCTCGTATCCTCTTCAAAATACCTATGTCGATGGAATAAAGCGCGAGAAATGCAGCGAACGCCGTAAAAATTGTAAAATTCAAACCACTAAAGGGGCGCAAAATATACAAATTTTCAATTTATCGGGTTTAAATCTATAATGATCTTTTTTCTCGTTTCGAATTTTGCCGCTCCCTGAAAATTTGCCGCCCTGGGCGCTTGCCCCGAATGCCCCTAGTGTAAATTCAGGGCTGACTGCACCAGCGCCCCTTGAGAGGGTGGGGTGAAACTCCTCTTTACCCCACCGCGGAGGGGTCCTCCTGTCAGTGAGGACCAAACGCCGTCGGGGCCGCGGATGAGTGCTTCGGCGTACCCGTTGCCCCGGCATTATGGCGTCCCGCAGGAACACCCCCAGGTTTTTTAGTGGGTATCCCCGCCGCTCCCATCTTTGGCGGGGAGTCCCACATACCGCCCCGCGCCCCCCGGTGTGGGGTGATGATGCGTAACGCATTTTTCCTGGGTCAAAAAAAAAGGGCTGAATGCACAAACTTCTTACTCAGCCTTAGAGACAGACAGCGGGAAGCGACTTTGTTTTATTTACTACTTATTGTAGTGACTAGCTTATGCTCGCGGCTTTGCCCGCATGCAAAATCAGTTCTTACCGGAGGTCTACGTCATAAAACCTATTTGTATTCCAAATTTCAACCGAATCCGTGCAGTGGTTTGGGCTGTGCGTTGATAGATCAGTCAATCAGTCACTCTTTCCTTTTATATATTTAGTTAGATAGAATAGAATAGAATAATTCTTTATTGCTAACCAAACAATTACAAAGAAGCTTAATGAACTAGATATCTTAATGCTAAGTAAACAATTGGCGGTCTTATCGCACTAGGCAATTTCTTACAGACAACCTGGGAATGGAACATGACTGAAAATACAATAATAGACGGCGGTGTGCAGTATCTAAATACATAGACTAGTTACAGAATATTAGATAGTGATATGGTAGAGCTATATGGTGCATAGTTACTACATAGTTACATATACATTGTGTATGTAATGTCACGGCAACGTAATTCATTGTCACGGTGGAAAAACATGTCACTGAACTCTGCATTGTCGCTTCTCTTCCGCACTTTTGTTCATTGGTTGAGGGTAACATTTATCATCGATTTGTTAACCAAAATATGCGACAGTAAATGATTTATTGGATTATTATTATTTATTAGGTTGTAGTCGTAGTAGGCTTCGACTGTGGCTAGTGACCACCTACTAGACAAAACCATGTCGCCAACCGCGGTTGCCTCCTTTTGTCCGCGGTTGCCTCCTTTTGTTCCGCGGTTGCCTCCTTTTGTCCGCGGTTGCCTCCTTTTGTTCCGCGGTTGCCTCCTTTTGCGAGGATGTGATGTCGCAAAAGGAGACTGCGGAGCGTACGAGGCAGCATGGCCCCCTCGCAGAACCGCTCCGCAGGTGGAGAAGGGGCAGGAGAAGGCGGCTCTACATGAGCCAACGCCTGCCCCCCGGTGCTGTCCGAATCAGAAGTGTGTATATGTCGGAATCGGTTGATCAGTTCTATTTCAGTTATGAATTTCGGTTTTCAAGTTATGATCGGTTTCCAAAATTATAATAATACATCGACCGGTTCCCGGATCGATCGGTTTGATTTAGTACACATCTTTTTTGTTTTTACAAGCTTTATATTACTTTCACCTGTCTGTTGTCTGTCTGTCTGTCTGTAATCAAATCTTGCAAGTTTAATTTGACCCACTTCCCGGTTTCCAATTGAGCTGAAAATTTGCATGCGTGTGTAAATCGGATGACAATGCAATATTTTTATGACATCAAGCTGATCTGATGATGGAGCTGAAAGGTGGCCAAAGGAACTCCGTCATAAAACAACGCAACCCCATCGAGTTTGGGCTCATTTGATTCGTCTTGACGAGTACTTTATGATGCAAGATAACAATAATAATTAAAGCTTGTTTTTAAAAAGTATTTTTTAAATTTCACTTGTTTTATTCTTGTTTATTTTGTGCCTGTGTCTCTTTGCTCAATAAACAATTTTCTTTCTTTCTTTCTTGACCTCGCTTATTAAAATCTTGCAGATGGTTTAAATACTTTTTTATCAATTTGTTAACATTAACACGTCTTTCTGCTTTCAAACAGTCATTGTTTTTTATTATTATGTCGTGAAAGAAAGACTAAGCGATGTCGCATCTTAAATCTTGAGGTCTGGGGTCAAAATCCTCGCAACCTTGAGTCTTTCACGAAACGTTTTGTAAAGAACACGGACGAAATTTTAATGATGTTACTTATGATTTTAAGCCCATAAGTCTCGGTATTTTTATTTATTTTTTGGTTAAGCATATTCATACTTTTTTTTATACAACGAAGTAAGAAGGCGAGCAAGACGCTCTCCTGATGGTAAGAGACAACGCTGCCCATAATTAGTACAGTGCTACCCAGCGCACTGCGCCAACGCTTCTTACTTGAGAGTCATAAGTTGTTTAGATTCTTCAGCCCAATTTCACTAGCTACAGTGCCGTCCTACCGAAGCACAGTAATGTTTACACATCACTGATCAGGCGGTAGAATAACTGGCACTGTTGGGGTACCCACCTAGTCGACCTCCTGCAAAGGAAGTCTACCTCCGGTAAAACTTATAACTAATAGGAGCACTGGCGGATCCAGGATTTGGTTCTGGGGGGGGGGGTTAGATGCAAACGGGCAAAAATATTATAATTTTTACTCCAAAAAGTGTGTGTTTAGCTCGCTCTGAACAGTTAGAAAGTTCAAATACCCTTAATAATAAGTGCGCGAGCAGCTAGCTGCGAGCGCTGAGAAAAAAATCATCTTAACACATAGACTGCTCCCCACTCGGTACCGAGTGGGGCGGGGCTCTAGTAGCGGCGCCGCTTACTCGGAACCGTGAGTGTGTGTGAGTGAGTGAGCGTTCCGTTCATTTTGTAGTAGTCAGTAAACCGCCGGGGTTTGAGGCTAATCCACGTTGCTTTAATCGGCCACTCTGGCAATATAGTCAACTTACGAAAACAAGTATTGGCGTCATTCATCTATATTTACTTAATCAAAATTTACCTAAAAATGTTTTGGCACCCAGCAAGTGTTTTTCATTTTTTTAAAGGCAGTCAATGTGTTAACCATGAAATATGTTCAAAATTCGTAACTCCACAATGCTTCTGGGGGGGGGGCCTTAGCCCCCTGCCCCCCCCCCCCCTAAATCCGCCTATGAATAAGAGAGATGGGAGGAGGGTGAGAGATTCTGAGAGAGATTTTTATATATGTTGGGGTTTATACTCCAACAGGACAGGTTTATCTTAGTTACACTGTCAGAATCAAATCACAATATATAAGTTGTGTGGCGAACCTATATGTTGCAGTTTCAGGTCGCCGATTACTACACCTGCAACAAGACCTAACGCCTCCTACATATCTTATACGAAACAGCCGGGATACACAGTTTTACATACCTCCGAAACATGGTAGCGTCAAGGCGAAAATCTTTGCCACACTGAGATTTGAACCCAGGACCTTCGGGTTACAAGCTGAAACAATGACCACTGGGCCACGATCGTTTTAAAGTCGGTTAAAGCGTAAGATTCCGAGTAGGTACCACAGTGCGCGGAACAGTAGACCTAATTCACTTTCTACTGCACGCAGCGTGACTGACACAGTGTGAAGTGTTTAGTTAGACAAGTTACTAATTACTAATGAAAACGTTATAATTGTTAATTAAGGCGCTTGCTCGAAGAAAATATACTGGACGGAGAGTAAAAAACAAGTGAAATTTAAAAAAAAACTTTTTAAAAACAAGCTTTTATTATTATTACCACCTAACACCATAAAGTACTCGTCAAGACGAATCAGATGAGCCCAAACTCAACGGGGTTGCGTAGTTTAATTACGCAGTTCCTATGGCCACCTTCCAGCTCCATCCAGTCATCCGATTTATATAGACATGCAAAATTTCAGCTCAATCGGAAACTGGGAAGTGGGTCGAATTGAACTTGCAAGATTTGATGACAGACAGACAGACAGACAACAGACAGGTGAAAGTAAATAAAAGCTTGTAATAAATAATTGCCCCACTGCTTTAGTTATTCTGCGGCCACGTCCGCCGATGAACTCAATGTTTCGCCTCAATGGTTGCAATCGAAACGACCTGATAAGAACGAACTTACTGATTCTTATTAGGGTTCCGTATAATTTTGACTACACACTCGCTATACTGGTGAAAATCATGTTACTAAAAAGCCTATGAATATGGTGATAGGTGGTAATCCGGGAAGGGGGCGCCCGATAAAGGTTTGGATGAACTGTGTGAAAGAGGATATGCGTGCTAGAGGAGTGGATGCAGATATGACGGATGATAGATCAGAATGGAGGAGAAAAACGTGTTGTGCCGACTCTACCTAGTGTGGGATAAGGCCAGGAAGAAGAAGACTATATTGGTATGGCTAGGAAGGCTTCGGCCGTGGCCAGTTACCATGGGTCGGTCCAGAGCGTGGGGGCCGCGGATGAGTATTTCGGCGTACCCGCTGCCCCGGCATTATGGCGTCCCGCAGGAACACCCCCAGGTTTTTAGTGGGTATCCCCGCCGCTCCCAGCTTTGGCGGGGGAGTCCCACATACCGCCCCGCGCTCCCCAGCGGGGGGTGATGATGCGTAACGCATTTTTCCTGGGTCAAAAAAAAAAGGGTTGGTCCAGAGGGCTGGACAAAACTGTGTCGCCAAGCGCTCATTGTGACCGTTTTCGTGATCAGTGAAGCCAGAGAGGGATTATTCCGCCTTCCAGGTTTAGTCTGCTAACATCTCCGGCCGCAATTTTCAATCGTAGCAACTCTCGTCCCACTGTCAAGACTTAACTGACATACTTACATATTATATCAAGACGCTACTCTTGCTACTCGCGCTGTCATTGCATACTATTGGTAGCTACTCCCAATGTCATTGTACTTTTACAAACGTCAATTACTCTTGACAGTGGGATGGGAGTTGCTACTCATATGTCAATTTTTAACCCCCGACGCAAAAACGATGGCGTGGTCTAAGTTTGACGTGTCTGTCTGTCTGTGGCATCGTAGCGCCCGAACGGATGAACGAATTTTAATTTAGTTTTTTTTGTTTGAAAGTAGAGTTAGTCTAGAGTGTTCTTAGCCATGTTTTGGTGGAAAATCGGTCCAAGATGGCCGCCGCTACAAAATGGCGGATTACTTTTTTCTTTCACGACCCCCACATGATGGGTATCAAATGAAAGGGCTTAACAAGTAGAATACAGCCCACTATATGCAATTAAAAATCCAAGATGGCCGCCACCACTAAATGGTGAATTACGTATTGCGTTGGGGGTTTTTTAAATTTTTAATTTAATTCACTTGTTACACTAAACGATTCGTGTGTATTTAGAGTCTTTTTAAATAAACGGCATAAACTCACTTGTTCATATGTCAATGTTTTTATATTCTCGGCTCCGAGGTCCCCAGGCGGTCTCCGCAATAGAAGCCTCCCATTAAAAACAAAGAAGGCGTCAAATAAAAGGTTTTTCACTATAATCCAACGGATCTCTAAACACGTTCACACCCGTGACCAAGTCGCGTGTCGCGGAACAAAGTTCTGTCTGTTCGTAATATGGACATACTGTTATATATTATACAAGATATGGAACTTCTGGTAGAGATTACCGAGCGATAAGACTTACTAAGCTATCACTAATCACTGCATAGTATTACAAAACAAGTTAACTAAAATTTTTTTTAAAAACAAGCTTTTATTATTATCACCATCTAGCATCAAAGTATTTGTCAAGACGAATCAAATGAGCCCAAATTCGATGGGGTTGTGTTGTCGTTTAATTACGGAGTTCCTATGGCCACCTTCCAGCTCCATCATCAGATCAGCTCGATGTCATAATAATATTGCATTGTCATCCGATTTATGCATGCAAAATTTTAGCTAAATTAGAAACGGGGAAGTGGTTCAAATATAACTTTTTATTTCACTCACTCCTTGGATCTAAAAATATTTTAATTTTAGCCATTAAGTAATAGTCATCAGTACGCGATAGCAAAAAGACCTTCAGCAGGGCTATTCACTTGTCAGTTAGGGAACCGAAACGAATACCGAATTGTCAAAAATGTATGAAATGACGTTATATGACATGTCAAGTTGTATCTACATAATACGTCATTTCATACATTTTTTGATAATTCGATATTCGTTTCGGTTCTTTCACGGATAAGTGAATAGCCCTGCAGAAGGGATTTTATTTAATTTTAACCCTCAAGAACATGTATTCCTCCCTTTCCTGATTAAGTTGACCTGAGGTCGAGCGCAGTGATTTACCTTGCTGTGTCGGGGGGTTAATACCCTTGATTAGAACATGTACTCATTATAGGGGGCTGATTCGAAAAATTCAGCTACTGTTGAAAAATACTGGCTATTATTAGACCAACCTAATATATACGCGAGGGGTGATCCAAAAGTAATGATATCGGATATTTGTAGAGCACATGAAAATATGAAAAAATACTTTTTTTTGCTGCCTCTAATATATCCACTAGTTCATATTATCATTAAACAAGTGAAATTTATTCATCATTAAAACAAGGTTTCATTATTATTACCATCTAGCACCAAAGTACTCGTCAAGACTTATCAAATGCGCCCAAACTCGATGGGGTTGGTACGAAGTTCTTATGCCCACCTTCTAGCTCCATCTTCATATCAGCTCCATGTAATAATAATATTGCATTGCCATCCGATTTATACATGCATGCAAAATTTCAGCTCGATCAGAAACCGGGAAGTGGGTTAAATTTAACTTTCAAGATTTGAAAGTAAATAAAAGCTTGTAAAAAAATCATCATCCCTCACCTCTCGAACATAAATTTTATTAATGAAAATCGGTCAATATTATTAGAATTTTGAAAACAAGTAGTGGTCCCAGAGCGATTGGACAACTGGTAGCAAAATCGTCGATAGTGCATTTCGTCAAAATCGCAAGTGATCAAAAGATCAGAAGGCCTATTGATTAATTCACACTCACTACGATTGTGATGTCAACTTCAATGTACATTGCTGGGTTTGTTATTTCACTCATATTAATGAGGAGGTTTAAGCAAGTAATGTACGTAATGTCGTCTATGAATTCTAGTGTTTTACATGTAGGTGGGTAATGTTTTTTTAACGTCTTGCGCTTTTGACGAAATGCCCTATCAACTATTTCCACGTCGGTTGTCCAGTTGCATAGATCAGTCAAGTCAGTCAACCAATTTTTACACACGTAGATAACCTCCTGTTCCAAAGTTGGTTAAATGACGTACAGTCAACTACAAAGAGATGTATCCATGTTAGGCTTACAAAATGAAGTAAATTTTCATTTGCCACAATGAACTACCCTTGGTTCGAGACATTTCTAGTAGCAATCAAACTTTATATTATTATCATCGACTCGTTTAATATGCAACAATGATGTATCCCACTACTTTTCCTTAGGTGATACATAATAATAGCATTTAAAATGAATCGAATATAGTATAAGATTTGGTGGATACTGAAAATACGAAGTAAGGGTAAATAATTTTGGCATACTAAAAGTTCCTTCATTTTGTAAGACTAACATGGATACATCTCTTTGTAGTTGACTGTACATTCCAATATTGTCGGTAAATCGAGTCAGTATCGAGTGTCCAGTAATTTCACTGGACACTCGCAAGCCCGGTCGAGTTGTGACCTACTTGTATAGAAAGCTAACTGGCTTAAACTATGCTCGGTCTGAGGCATGAGTGGGAGCGACATTACCTATTTAATGAAATTAAATTAAAAATTTAAAAAACCCCCAACGCAATATACCTAATTAACCATTTTGTGATGGCGGCCATCTTGGATTTTAAATTTTATAATATAATGGGCTGTATTCTACTCGTTAAGCCCTTTCATTTGATACCCATATTGAGGGGGTCGTGGAAGAAAAAAGTAATCCGCCATTTTGTAGCAGCGGTCATCTTGGACCGATTTCCACCAAACATAACTAAGAACACTCTCGACTAACTCTACTTTCAAACAAATCAAAATCCGTTCATCCATTTGGGAGCTACGATGCCACAGACACACACACACACACACACACACACACACACACACACACACACACACACACACACACACACACACACACACACACACACACACACACACACACACAGACAGACAGACAGACACGTCAAACTTATAACACCCCGTCGTTTTTACGTCGGGGGTTAAAAAATGAAATTAAAAATGTTTATTTCTCTAAAAGATATACATAATGGAAGTGAAGTTTACGTAATTGAGTCTTTATGCCTAAGATTAATTTCTCTCCAAGAAAGTATTTGCTGCGGTCCCACACTAGGCTCAAGGCCCGTGTCGTGGAGACCTGTTTTATATATTTAACAAGACCCGACTTTCTGGAGGATTTTATCGAATTACACCAATAAGAGAATTGAGAAAAATATAATGGAATAATTTATTTATTAAAAGAATTTTCGTACTGGAAATCTTTTTCCGACTCCGACGATTCGACTCCGGCAAGATGAAGTTGTTTTTATCATTGTGGTGTTACAATAAAGAGTGAGTAAATAAATAAATATTATATACGACGATGAATGAATGAATCGTTTATTTGTATAAATACAGGTATTAATAAGGTCTTAAAAATATAGTATAACATAGTTCATTCCGTATTTGACATGATGTAATGTCGTGCAAATATTTAATAATAACATTGTTCTTGGCATGCATTTGAATAATTTTCCATTACATTAAAATTCATAAATAATTAAAACAAAGTCTATTCAAATTTACATTTAAAATATTCATCTAATGAGTAAAAAAAAACATCTGTCACATAGCCATTGATATATTTTATTATAAAATTCATTTTTGTTTAATTGATTATATTCCATAGGAAGTTTATTATAAATTTTTGTCGCCATTTTGTAACAATTTCTTTTGCACATTTCTAACCTGTACCTAGGCTCTATCAACGTTTTCTGAACTACTTTTCTTTTGGTACTTGCTAAGTGGTCTTTTATAAATAAATTTGGATTGTTTCGCACGAATTTTAACATTTCAAAAATATAGAGACATGGTAAAGGGAGTAGAGCATGTTTTTTGAAAATTGGTCTGCATGAGTCAGTCCATTTAAGGCTAAATATAGATCTAATGCACTTTTTTTGTGCTACGAAAGCTCTTTGTAGGTCCGTCGAATTTCCCCACATTATAACGCCATATCTCAAAACGGAGCACACGTGACTGTGATATACGGTTATAGCTGTTTCTACGTTTGCAATTTTTTTTATCTTCCTAAGTGCAAAAACGAATTTATTTATTTTTTTACATACAGTATCAATGTGTGATTTCCAGTTGCAATGTGTATCTAATGTTATTCCTAAAAATTTAATTTCATTTACAAGTTCTATGTCGATGTAAGAAGACGAACAAGACGCTCTCCTGATGGTAAGAGATAACGCTGCCCATCATAAGTACAGTGCTACCCAGTTCACTGCGCCAACGCTTCTTACTTGAGAGTCATAAGATGTTAAGAGTCTTCAGCCCAGTAATTTCACTAGCTACAGTGCCCTCCTACCGAAGCACAGTAATGTTTGCACATCACTGCTCAGGCGGTAGGATAACTGGCACTGTTGAGATACCTAGTCGACCTCCTGCAAAGGAAGTCTACCCCCGGTTGAACATTTATATCCACCCATAAGGTGGACACACGACCTTATAAAGGTCGCCGAAAGACGCTGGATGCAGGTCGCTTCCAACCGGTACGTATGGAAGTCCAAAGGGGAGGCCTATGATCAGCAGTGGACGTCCTACGGCTGAGATGATGAATGATGATGATGATGAAACATTAGATTGGCTTTTGGGTATAAAATAAAAAGTCTAAGAATAAAAATACAGAAGATCGCCATCTCTTATGACTTAAATTCTGCGCAATGAAAAGTTCGATACAAAATTGAACCAGTAGTAACAGGGTGGAATATTATAAACTTTAACTATTACTACAGCTTTATAACGAGTAAAACATAAAAAGGTGTGGCTGTACTTAAGCTTTCCTATTAAGATGCATTTCACTCGCTGTACTGGTGGTAGGCTTCGGCAGTGGCTAGTTACCACCCACTGGACAAAACCGTGTCGCCAAGCGGGCATTGTGACCGTGTGCCGCCATGATGTTCAATTAAGCCAGGGAGGGGATTTTTTTAGATACCTATTCTAATGGAACTTATTGACATTCAAATTATTTATTCTTAAATTGACATTTTTAAATTGTATTTTACATTATTAAATTTTACTATTATTTATTTCAGCCGGAATCCAGAATAATCTCATTTACAATTTGCAATTATTTTTACAATTACATATTATTCTCCCTCTCTTCTAAATTTATGCAATGCCCGACAGGGTCCATACTGTTACTATATTTTTTTTAACATCTTAAGTTTTACTACCTATGTATGGAACGCAATAAATAAATACCTCGGTCGTGGATGATTGCTTCGGCGTACCCGCTGCCCCGGCATTATGGCGTCCCGCAGGAACACCCACAGAGGGCCTATTGGCTAGTTCTCACCCACTACGATTGATGACAACTTCAATGTACATTGCTGCGTTTGTTATTGAACTCATATTAATGAGGAGGTTTAAGCAAGTAATGTACGCAATTTTGTCTATGGATTCTAGAGTTTTACACGTCGTTTCGCGATAGCCAATAACTAGGCCCTCAGGTTTTTAGTGGGTATCCCCGCCGCGCCCATCATACGCGCCCCCCGGCGTGGGGTGATGATGCGTAACGCGTTTTTCCTGAGTCATTAAATAAAAAAGGTAAAAAAATGTTTTTAAGTTAAACGGTTTTATTTTAAACATGTACTAAAAGCTAAAAAATAAAATCGTGAGGCACGTCAAATATCTACAATTGTCAGGGAAAATGTTCATTAGAGATTTAGATATTTGACGTGCCTCACGATTTTATTTTTTAGCTTTTAGTACATGTTTAAAATAAAACCGTTTAACTTAAAAACATTTTTTTACCTTTTTTATTTTTAGGCTTTTTAGTACACTGTATTCTACTTGTCAAGCCCTTTCATTTGATACCCATATTGATGTGATTGAAAAAAAAATAGGTTATCCACCATTTTGTAGCGGCGGCCATCTTGGATTCTGATTTTGTATAGTGCACTGTATTCTACTTATCAAGCCTTTTCATTTGATACCCATATTGATATGATTAAAAAAAAATACGTTATCCGCCATTTTGTAGCAGCGGCCATCTTGGACTTAAAATAATATTGAATATACATAATTGAATTGTCACCAGAACCAAAGGCGTATTCCAAATTTCAGATCAATCGGTTGACAGGAAGAGGGTGAAATTTCAATTACTAAATTTGACCCAAGAAAAAAGAAAAATGAAAAAAGAATAAAACAAACAGAGTAAGCTAAATAAAACCGTTTAAAAATGGGAGGGGATTACCTTGTATCGTACTTGACCGATTTCGATACAATTTTAATAGGACCAGACCACCTGTGGCTCTCTAAGCAAAATGAATCTAAATCCAATAATAATTATTGGTTCGTTTTGAACAATCTGAATCATGGTACTTTTTAACTTGTTAACCGATGATGTGGCCTCAGATGGTAGCACATTAAACCTAGAAGGCGGGATAAATCCCTCTTATTTCTAGTATTAAAATTACCAATAGAAATGGCACTGCTATTAGTTTCCTTGCAAAAAGGAAGTCAGTCGCGCATCTTTCCCTCCGTTAAATATATTTCCACAATTTGACATAAGATAGTAAACGGAAGTAGTACTTCCGCCGGATGCACCGGCGAGCGGAAATTTTAATATTTTTTGTCGCCATCTTGATAAATATGCAAGAGTCCTTGTATGATGGAGAAGTTATATTAAAAAGTCCTACATCGCGTAAAATGTACGAGTAGGTATCATAATGTTTTTATACAAAATAAAATGTCAAAATTCTTTTTTGACGTTTTTGAAACGTCCGTGGCCTAACGTCCTGCTGTCTCTCTGTCCCTATGTTTGCTTAAATCTTTAAAACTAAGCAATGGATTTTGATGCTATTTTTTTTAAATAAAGTGATTCAAGAGGAATGTTTTTAATTATAATTTACATCTAGAGGTATAAATACATGCATAATATAGTAGAAAACTCATTTAATGTAAGGCGCTACGAAGTGCGCACGGGTCCACTAGTATTTAATTAATATAAGTATACAAAAACTTTCACTTTTGCTATTTTGCGTGATTGGCAAAAGCCGTCACTAGCGACGTCTCAAATCAGAAACATCGATAAAAACAAAAAAAGTCAAAGAGTAACAATGCAGAGTGCACTTTCTCTAAGTGGTAGGCAACAATAGGCGCATTCGAGCGTAGACCACTACACTGCTCTTACGGCTTGAAAATATGGCCGTTTTAGTCTTAGGACTAGGCGTTTCGCTAATATAAAGCTTGCTACATGTACCCACGTTCCAACCTAAGTTGAATGATTTTAGTACTAGTGGACTCGCACGCACTTCGTAGCGCCTAACAGAAATAAGTATATTTCTCTACGATATTTATTACAGAAAATTATAAGTATATATCACTACGATACATAGTATAAACAAATAAACAAAGTCACTTCCACTGTCTGCCTGTCCACATAGGCTTATATCTTACAAGATACGCAATAGATATTGATGCGGTTTTTTAAATATGTAGATAGTGTGATTCAAGGTTAATATGTATAAAGCCGCGTCTCCAGCTCTAGTTTTGGTCTACACAATCAACAAAAACATGTGTAGGCGACAATAATTCTAGGCGATTTTTAATGAATATTGGTATTGTGTTTATGTTGTACATGCTTTCCATCTGGTATGGAAAGCAAAAACATTGTTGATGCAACCAAAAATGTGCAGTTTGACAATGTTTTGTGAGAAATGTTGTCGTGTTTTTGTTGATTGTGTAGACCAAAATAAGAGCTGGAGACGCGGCTTAATACATACATAATATAGAGAAACACATACAATTTTCTGTTAGACTCTACGAAGTGCGCGCGGGTCTACCAGTTGATTATAATTTGCCCGCCCTTGCCTTCAAGTATCTCAAATTGCAGTCAACGCCAGGGCTGGCACAATTTTTATCCGTCACAACTAAAAGGTCGCCAAATGTAAATAACATCGAGTTTAAATTATAATGTGATCTAGCTCTATAAATACGTATCGTCGGCCGTCGCGGCGGTAACTAATCTACAGCTATATCCGTACCGCGTCCGTCATAGCGAGCTGATTTATGCTGCGAATCAGGGGATAGGGTTGACAGATGTAAGAAAAAAAATGGCAGAAATAAGACTAGCGAATTGGGTGCGCAATGTCATCATGTTTGCCCGTATCAGATAGCAATGCTAACCAAATATTTAATACCCAGTATTAATGAAATTTTGTAAACCAACGAGTTCGTTGGCTATCGTCGGCCGTCGCGGCGGTAACTAATCTAAAACTATATCCGTCCCGCGTCCGTCATAGCGAGCTGATTTATGCTGCGAATCATATATAGGGTGCGAATCACATCATAAGGTTGACAGATGTAAGAAAAAATATATAAGACAGAAACCATGGAGCACATTTTGTGTGATTGCAACGAACTAGCTACGAAACGCATGAGCCTCCTTGGGACAGCGTACCCCAAACCGGAGGAGTACAGGTTTCTTCCTCGTAGTGGGATCACCGCTTTAATTAACCACTTCTTTGAAAAGTAAGAAGCGGTAGGCAAGGGGTTAACAAAATAGATCCCAATGGGTCGATGTGTTGCTGGCTTTGTCAGCCCCCGATATAAGATAAGATAGCGAGCGAATTCGGTGTGCAAAAAATGTAAACACCGAACAAACTCAAACCAACGAGTTCGTTGGCTATCGTTGGCACTGCGGTGTCACTCTGAGATATTAGTTGTTGGATCTAGTCATAGCTAATTTCTCTGGTACACCAACCTAACGAAGACCAACGAGCTCGTTGGCTATCGTCGGCCGTCGCGGCGGTAACTAATCTACAGCTATATCCCGTCCCGTGTCCGTCATAGCGAGCTGATTTATGCTGCGAATCAGGGGATAGGGTTGACATGTGGCTAAAAAAATTAAGCGACTTTTTGAAGCGATGCTGTCGTGGGTCGCGTGTACTGTCGATACATCCACGATGCTGATCTGAATGTAAATACGAGCATAATTAATGCGCTTTCTATAACCGAACTTTATGCACTTCCCATCTCCAAGAAGGGTAACTTTTGTATCCCTTTAGCACAAAATGGCCGCCATATACATACGTTTATATGTTTTTGTGAAAATAACATTAAATAAGATAAGTCTCGAGTAATAATATTAACATGAGTTTAAAGTCCGGTTCTAAAATTGCCACACTTAAAATGAAATTGTGACAACCCTAGCACAAAACTAGCAAATCAGATTTACACGAAACATTAATTGCTACTTGCGTAAACACACTAACCGAATTCAAATTTACTGCTGCGGTTTATTATAATCTAATATATAAAATTCTCGTGTCACAGTTTTCGTTGCCATACTCCTCCGAAACGGCTTGACCGATTTTGATGAAATTTTTTGTGCTTATCCGGTATCTATGAGAATCGACCAACATCTATTTTTCATCCCCCTAAATGTTAGGGGTAGTCCACCCCTAAATAATTTTTTTTATTTTTTAGACAAAAATTTTAATTTCTATTTTTTTATGATACAACATACAAAAATACATACAATTCTTAATTTTCACCCTTCTACGATCAACCCTTATTTTTTAATAGCCATTTTAGTAATTTAATCATTTTTCCTCTCCGGTCGAAAACTGATCAATCGTCATTTAATTAGTTATCCCCGCCAGATGTCTACAGGTGTCACTTCTGACCCAGTAAACAGCACGGAGTAGGGATGAGAACGAAGCCGGTCTCCTTTCTTTCTCACTCCCTACACAGTTGTCGGCCATCATTATTGTTTATGCATCAAGTGTAGTAGTAACGTTGACAATTATTATTTTGCTATCTCAGTGTAACTCTCATATTAACTTTTAATCATTCCTATTTTATCAATAATAATTAAATTATCAATTTTGAGTGTATTTTGCACGATTAGTTAATCAAGTGATTTTATAACCTCAAAAGTACACAACACGTGACACGAGCTTCCAATAACAACGGATTTTGTGTTGTAAGTATACTTTTTTTATTTATATCGAAAATGTTGTTGATCTTATAAAAATGTAATTTTAATTTAATTTTATTAAAAAAATGTAATTGAACAATTAAGATTTTCATAGTTTCCAAAAAAACAATCATTATGAATCTTTATTTTGAAATGTCAATGGAAATATTGGTTGTATGAAAAAATTATAAGAGACAATGTTTTCATAAAATTTAATTTTTTACTTTTGTTTGAAAAATTTTTCCATAAAATAATGCTTATTTCACGCATATACCACATTCTTACATACATACAATATACACATTCTAACATACATACATACTTCCAATAAGTAAGCAATTTTTTGTCTACACTAGAAATTACTAGGAAATTATTTATATGGCAAAACAACGTTTGCCGGGTAAGCTAGTTATTTTATATATGAATTTGTCCCAAAGAAAACTTATTTAATCCAAGGTTTCAATTATCGGGGGGATCCTTTGCAGGAAGTCGACTAGATGTGTACCCCAACAGTGCCAGGTGTCATCGGCTAGACTTTTTACTAAGAAATTTGTCGAGTATACATACGTAATTATGAATATATATAAATGTATTTACGGTCAGTGATTTGATTTGATTCGGTTAGAAATTTGCCGCCCCCTGAAAATTTGGCGCTCCCCCAATATTTGCCGCCCTGGGCACTCGCCCCGCATGCCCCTAGTGTAAATCCAGGGCTGATTACAGCGGGTAAAACCCCTGGGCGTAGCTAGTTTTACATAATTGTGAAATCCTGGGTAGCACTGTACCTATTTCGGGCAGCGTTATCTTTTACAAAGCTATAACTCACCTGTAGGTGATGGTAACCGCTCATTATAATGGAGTCACACTCACGGTAGTTTCCAAAATCGTCTATAAACATTTTATTTTGGTCAGTTTATAGTGATAGTCGCCAACGCGCAACAGCCAGTACGCCCTCTGTGCCAACTCGTAAATACAGCAAATATTCAGTGATTAATAAACATGCCTATTTGATGCACTTGCATTCTGCGTCTAATTTATAATCTTTGACACGGATCTGGCGACGGATTCCAATGACAAAATTTTAAATTAATAATTTTGATAATATATTTATTTTACTACATCTTACTAATATTATAAACGTGAAAGTTTGTAAGAAATTATGGATGTCTGGATGTCCGGATGCATGTTTGTTACTCTTTCACGTCTAAACGGGTAATATTAATTTATTTATTGTACTGGTGGCTTCGGCCATGGCTAGTTCTTATGTTATGAAGTAGAAGACGAGCAAGACGCTCTCCTGATGTTAAGAGATAACGGCTGCCCATAATCAGTACAGTGTTACCTAGGATTTCACAATTATGTGAAACTCTAGGAGCACTGCACCAACGCTTCTCACTCAAGAGTCATAAGATGTTAAGACTCTTTAGCCCAGAAATTACACTAGCTACAGTGCTCTCCTACCTGTGCACAGTAATGTTTGCACATCGCTCATGCGGTAGAATAACTGGCACTGTTGGGGTACCCACCTAGTCGACCTCCTGCAAAGGAAGTCTACCCCAAGTAAAACCGTGTCGCCAAACGGGTATTATGACCATGTTCTGGTATAATGTTAAGTGAAGCCAGAGAGGGATTTATCCCGCCTTCTAAGCTAAGGGTTAACCTATAACGAATAAAAAAGCCGTCTGAGCAGTGATGTGCAAACATTACTGTGCTTCGGTAGGAGGACACTGTAGCTAGTGACATTACTGGGCTAAAAAGTCTTAACATCTTATGACTCTCAAGTAAGAAGCGTAGGCGCCGTGCACTGAGTAGCACTGTACTGATTATGGGCAGCGTCATCTCTTACCATCAGGAGAGCGTCTTGCTCGTCTTTTTTTTTCATTGTATAACACAAACTCAAATTGCTCTCTTTCCAATTAGGGATTCAGTTATGACTTATCTTCTAAATAGGTCTGGGTTTTATGATGTAGGCCTCCGCAAAGAAAGGAATAAAAAAAAGCAATTTTTTGACAGTAGAAAAACAGAAAAGAAGAAGAAGCGGCGTTATTCCGGTCCAAAATCGCTTCTCGTTTTGCTGGCGCCCACTGTCAAATTTTAACAAAATTTTGAAAAAAAATCTTGGAAATTCTTACGATGCCAGTACAAACTCAAATGCAACTTCAATTTTTTCTAATTAGCATCTTTTGGGCGTCTCAAAGTGGCGTTTTTGAAAATAAAAATGTGTTTTAGGTTATTTTTTTGCTTACGTTTTGCTGCGCCATACACTATTTGAACAATTCTATTGTCAAATGGGATAGACTCAGCTTTGTGCGGCACAGGGAGAAACCACTGCGCAGCGCTGGTTTTCAGCCAATTTGCCAGTTAAAGTCGCAAGCATTATAGCTAGTTATGGAAATATCGATTTATTACTCATAATATAAGTTTGTTATTTTAGTAGTTTTTCTAGTATTAGGCACAAAAAAACATCCGTGTTCAGACAATAGTAAAATATAAACGCAATTATTGTACCGTTGTTCAATAACTTAGTATTTTACGATGTTTTGTTTGGAATAACTGTTTTTGAAGGTTATTTTTAATAGCACTTACTATTATTCTATTTTCAGTAGGTACTTACTTACTATTTTTCAGTAGGTATAATCTTACCAACAGTGTGGCAGTTAGGAACAGAAATCCGTTGATTTTGATGCAATTTCTGTACCTAACTGCCAACGTAACGGCGTAGTTTTAAAGATAGAAGTTAGAGACAGACATAATCATAATCATAACGACGACTTTGTTTTTAGTTTTCCGTAATAACCAAGGAAGCCTTACAGTTTCCCTTTGTCCGTCCATCCTTCCTTTGCAAAGAAAAGAATATTATCTCGTACACGTAAGCTGGAGACGAATTTTTTTTCCTAGCTGATCCGATCACGTGGGGTATCGTATTTATTTTAAAATAAACAAGTGAAATTTTAAAAATACTTTTTAAAAACAAGCTTTAATTATCATTACCATATTGCATCATATAGTATACTCGTTAAGACGAATCAAATGAGCCCAAACTCGATGGGGTTGCGTTGTTTAATGACAGAGTTCCTATAGCCACCTTCCAGCTCCATCATCAGATCAGCTCCATGTCAAAATAATATTGCATTGTCATCCGATTTACACACGCACGCAAATTTTCAGCTCAATTGGAAACCGGGAAGTGGGTCAACTTAAACTTGCAAGATTTGATTACAGACAGACAGACAGATAGACAGACAGACAGACAGACAACAGACAGGTGAAAGTAATATAAAGCTTGTAATGAGGAACGGGTTGCTAGGAAACATTTTCGACTTAGTGGTCCGTTTGAAGGATATTCAAGTTTAAAACTGCTCGAGCGTCCCCCCCTCCCCTCTAAAATCTAAACTACTGGCTTTAAAAATCTGAAAATATCAAGAATATGCATTCAATCATGAACTTTCCAGGAAAACTATAGCTATTGTTGATAAAAGTTAAGCCAGTTATACGAAAGCCTATTATTGCGCGTAGTCCGAATAGCGCTTGGCCTATTTATTATACTATGTAGGGACTAGGCGTCCAGAAACTATAAGAGATCCATTTAATATTAAAGTCACGTTAGGTCAGCTTGCTAGGCCCACTACAAATCTAGCTAATGAATACATACACCATCATTAGGGTGGCCGTTTGTCATATTCACGCGCAGGTGGTCACAGCGGTAGATTACGCATGACAGATTATGGTGAACGGTACCCATAAGCATTTCACTTAGTAAATTATCTTGCGGGGCAAGCACCTACGTTCGCAAGAGCGGCAGTATTCTTTCTATTGTCACCATTTTTGACAACACTGTGGGCCAAGCACAGACGTTTCGTAGACTTACATGTCTTGCTGTCAAGTCAAACTGTCATCCCATACTTTTTGAATGTATAGGATCACTGGCGGATCCAGGATTTGGTCCAATTTTCCCAATGTCATTGTGCTCTTTTACAGAGTTTAAAAAAAAATTGGTATAAAAAAAACTAAAAACACATGTAGCCCAATTTTCAGCGGGTACACCGCTAGTTATATAATAATAATATTAATACTAAAATATTACGTCCTACAAAACTTATCCTATAAAAAGTTTCCCGAGAAATATTGGTAACTAGCAAACTGGCAAAGTGGCCGCCCAGCCTAGGCTTAAGTTGCCAGTACACATTTTATTGCAGTAAAATATTGCCAGTGCACACTGCAGGCGACCGTAAATTGTGGAGTTAGTTTTAAGGCACTTCTTGGCTCGGACCTCTCGCTCGCACTATATGACGAATTTTGAAATATAAGTTACTATAGGACCCGCGCGCTCTTCGTAGGTAGTGCTTAGCAGAAAATGATCAGTGTTTCTCTACTCTATTATAATGCATGCATATATACTAGCTTGTACACACCCCATCGTTTTTGCGTCGGCAAAATGTAAGTTTGACGTGTCTATCTGTCTGTCTGTGTGTGTGTCTGTCTCTGGCATCTTTTAAATCCAATATGGCCGCCATCACTAAATGGTGAATTACATATTGCGTTGGGGGTTTTTTAAATTTTTAATTTAATTCACTTGTTTAATAGAGTGATTCAAGAGAGGTTTTTTTGCATTAATTTTACGCGATACGAAGTTCGCGCGGGTCCACAAGTTTCCACATAAAGCAAAAACCTTATCAAATTCAATTAAATTTGTATTTTACGATACAAATTATGGATTTTACAATTAGGTAGATTTGATTACGATTACTAACTAGGTATAAATTTTAGAAAACGTTTAAAATTCACCGGAATCTTTTTAGGGTTTCATAGTCAACAAGGAACTCTTTCACTTTCGCTTTGTCCGTCTATTCGTTCAGGTTCAGGAGAAACGTAAAGCTGACGTCATAGAGACGCGTGATCGCGCGAGTACAATGTATGGGATGACAGTTCTACTCTTGAAGTTTTTTCGGGATCCCATGTGTCATGCTATGACCACTGACCGTGTCTGCTTTAAATAAAAATATCAGGGTGCGTACGAAATTTTAAAAAAATCGTCTCGCATTTCCGCGTGATTTTGATGAGGCTGTGTGAAAGCTTAAATTTTGCACAAATAAAGGTAATATAGCAAGAGAAAAAATATCAAGTTTAGGGTAGGTTACCCTACGAATGATTTTTAGCAAGTCATGTCACTCATTTGCATAAAAACACATTGTAAACAAAATATAAAATAGTCATACACCTACAGTTACTCATTACAACTCATATGCCAGTAACAGTACCCCGGTTTCTTAATTTCAAAAAGTAATTAATTTCAATAGAGACTGGCGCATTGCCAGTACGATATTGAGCTGCAACTTTAGGGTTGCCACTACAAAATGAAAACTACCTGAGTTTGGTTGAACATATTTAACTTTTTCGAACAGAAAACAAGTGAAATTGAATAAAACTGGAAGGTGTATCATTACATAGTATAAAATAAAGTCGCTTTCCGCTGTATGTTTGTCCCTATGTATATTTTAAAATTAAAAAGAAAAAAAGAAGAATATTGAGGAAGGGCCTGGTCTACGAAGTATCTGTGCTTGGGCCAAAAAGTAAAAAAAAAAAACAACCTCACTTTTTACCTTTTAAGTCACAGAAGTAATACAACTAGAAGTACCCATTTTATGTGTGAGTGTGATGGCAATAGGGAAAATTCTGTGTGAAGAAAAAGGAGAACCTATTTTTTTCCGTCCCTTTCAGCGTGGCCGCTTTATGTTGTTTGTCAAACTCTGTCAAACTGCTTCACTGTGACAATAATATCTATGTGTTTCGTTTTTTTCCAAAATTTTAAAGCAATTTGAGACAATACAATGTTATTTAACTAGTTTATGACCTAAAATATCAATATATTGCGTATTTTCATAAAATAATGTAAATCCGTAAGCTGTTTTTTGTCTCACAGGTGGCCACGATGCTGTGAACCCCTGCATTTTACCTTTTAAGTGCAATTAAAAAAAAAAAAAAAAAAAATTTCAGGACGTTTCACACAGCGCCACCTAACCCCAAAAACTAAGCAACTTAATGCTTGTAATATGGTGGTTAGGATAACGGATATAATACTCATATACTTTTCTTTTGTAAATACATACTTATAATAGATAATTGAAAAACCACCCAGACCAGAAACAAATACCTGTGGATCACACAAACATTTGTCCCATGCGGGAATCGAACCCGCAACCTTCTGCATTGCAGGCGGGTATTAGCCCACCGCGCCACAGAGGTCGTCAAATGTTGCCAATAAATGTATTTCTTGCTTTCTTTTCTTAAAATTAGTTAAAAATAACCCTTAGTCAACCCTTTCTCAGTCCCCACTTGTCCCGACGGCTTCTATTGTGGCGCTAATATACTGTTTATTATTAAAGTTAAACCTAAGTTTATGATGAATAGTTAATGAAGTTAGTGCTTAGAGTTTAAGTTGCGACACTTCTTGGGCTTCATAATTTTGAATTTAGTTTATTTTAGGTTGGGAGCTTCGCATAAAACTGTCAAATACAACAAAGCTAACACTCTTCGGGTAAAGACTTCCTTTGCAGGAGGTCGACTAGGTGGGTACCCCAACAGTACCAGTTATTCTACCGCCTGAGCAGTGATGTGCAAACATTGCTGTGCTTCGATAGGAGGGCACTGTAGCTAGTGACATTACTGGGCTGAAGAGTCTTAACATCTTATGACTCTTAAGTAAGAAGCGTTAGCGCAGTGCACTGCGTAGTACTGTACAAATTATTGGGCAGCGTTATCTCTTACCATCAGGAGAGTGTCTTGCTCGTCTGCTGACTTCATTGTATAAAAAAATCTAATAGTAGAGTGGCCGTAGCATGACACATGGGATCCCGACGAAACTTCAAGAGTAGAACTGTCATCCCATACACTGTACTTTTGTGAATGTATGGGATGACAGTTAACTTGACAGCAAGACAAGTCTACGCAACGTCTGTGCTTGAGGAGTAGGTGTTTATTTTCATGTCAATGCCATAGATAATGGATGACAGTGGACGCGCTGAAATTAATTACTTACTCAAACTGCAACGCCATCTGGCGTCCGGCAATTTATGATTGATGGCTGAAAAAATTGGCAATGCATTACACTTTATATTATGTGTACACTTACTTTATTAAACATCACACAAAAAAGAAATACATTATGTACCTACAGAGAATCTGTACAAAGAATTAATTATTGACAATTCTTAAATAATATAAGTCGCGGTCTTATCGCTTCTGTGTTTCAGAAGGCACGTAAAAAACTGTCCCGGCTGTTTCCTATAAGATATGAATAGAATAGAATAGAATCATTTATTGACCAAACAACAGTAATGTTATTATAGGCATGTCAGGTACATTCATTAACTCTTAAATTAATATATAAATAAACAAAAGTATATAAATAAACAATATTGACATGTTTATTGTATTGCAAGTTAATAAAAAAAATTAATTCGATTTCATTAATAAAAAATAAATAATAATCATCAAAATAATAACATTTTTAACTGAAATTTATACTGTATCCTAATAACAAGAAGAAAATCAACAAAAATGTCAATTTACATGTCCAAGAAAAATAAAAACAACAAAGTAACACTTTAAAATATTCAATAGATATGTCAGAATGAGTCATTCATCGTTATACAAAAATGAGGATTCTAATAGGTGCATAGTCATAAATTCATTAATATTATAAAAAGGGTTTTGCTCAAAAAATGTCTTTAATGTTCGTTTAAAGGTACTCATCGGCAAGTCCGTTAAACGTTTAGGTAGTTTGTTATACATCTGCAATTTTGTGTACATTCCTTGTTTTTGAACTTTTGTCAACCTAGTGCGCGGTAAGAAGAGTTTATGTTTATTTCGTAAATTGAAACTATGCATGTAGGAGGCAGTAGTCAGGGCATGTTGCAGGCACAGTAGTAATCTCGGCGACCTGAAACAGCAACATATAGTTTGGCCACACAACCTATAAATTGTGATTTGACTCTGACAGTGTAAGTAGGGTAACCGCTGTTCTGTTGGAGTATAAACCCCAATTTTTTTTTATTATATTTTATCGCTAAAAAGATTAAGTTAATTTAGTCACTTTAAAAGACGTCTATAAGATTCTCATTTGTAGGCAAAACCGTAAAGAACAGCTAGTTTTATCCATAATTTAAATAAAATACGTTTCTTTGTGTTCGCAAGTAAATTTGGGTTCGAATTACGTTTTACCCTCTGACCCTTTATGTTCGACATAATTTGTAGGGAGTTAGCGCCACTGGCAACATTTGCCAAGTAACAAAAGAGTTTTTACTTACGCAGAGGTATTATTCACTGAATTTATGTCAAAGCGACTCGTCGCTATTAAGTTGCTGTCAAATTTCAATAAAATTTAAAAAAGAACTTCGGGATTATTCCGGACCAAAATCGCTTTCTCGTTTTGCTAACGTCCACTGTCAAATTTTAACAAAATAAAAAAATCTTGAAAATACGATACCAGTACAAAATCAAATGCAACTTCAATTTTTTTTTATTTTAGCATCCTTTGGTCGCCTCAAAGTGGCATTTTTGAAAATAAAAATGTGTTTATAGGTTATATTTTTTGCTTACGTGTTGGTGCGCCGCCGTCTCTTTTTTGTGCAGAATTTAGGCCCTGCATTTGATTTTGTACTGGCATCTCATGTTCTTCAAGAGTTTTTTTTTTTTTTCTAATATAGCAACGGTTTATGCACTTTGCCAGTGTCGAGTAAAAAGGAGACAACAGATTACGCGAAAAATGCCTACAAGAACGAAATTTAGTAAATTTGTATCAAATGAACAATAGAAAGAAAATAAATATTATTATGTAAATAAGGAGAAAAAATAAATACGGACAGAAAAAGTGTCTTCAAGAGTTTTGCAACATTTTGGTAAAATTTGACAGTAGGCGTTTTAACAAAAGAGAGGCGATTTTGGTTGAGAATAACGCCCCAAGTTAGAACAGGCCTATAAGGTTCTAATAATTTAGAACATATAATGAAATATTAATTTCCATTAATACCAAAAACCATTCATCTGAGGCATTCGCTAAAATATGCGTTTACACAAGCTTCTATTGTCCAAGCCCGTTTGGTCCGTGATAAATGTTGCCGCCATTTTGGAATTCCCGGTATTGTAATTGATTTAGATGGTATGAAACGGGCTTTAGAATTTTCGCATTGTTTGTAAACGGTTTTAAAAAACGGGAGAATATTCGCGTGATTCTCACTCATTAGGTTATTTTATGTAAACCTTCTTTCTTCTAAATATATAAAAGGAAAGAGTGACTGACTGATCTATCAACGCACAGCCTAAACAGCTGGACGGATTGGGTTGAAATTTGGAACACAGATAGGTTTATGACGTAGACCTCCACTAAGAAAGGATTTTTCCATGCGGACAAATCCGCGAGCTTAAGCTAGTTTAATATAAAATAACATTTCATGACACTAATTCATAATAATAAACAGTTGAACAATAAATTTTGTACACAATTTTATTTGACACTATAAATATTACTAAAACATTTATCTATCTACTATTACACCAACAACACTTTAATCTATTTAACTATTATACCTTTAATTTAAAAGTCACTTGAAATGTGGCCATTTAAATATCATCGAAATAGTTCAAGCGGTTTTCTAGTTATGAATTAAAACGAGCGTTTCGTTTTAATTATAAAATTGACAAACCAAAAAATACAATATCTAGTATTTTTTCATTATTTTAGCTAAGTGACAAAATTTAAAAAAAAATTGCCTAGTCATCCCTATTTTACAGCCACACACAGGCATGAAAACTGTCGCGGTGCGGGCCGGAATTTTTGTAATGTTCAAATTTGTACGTAACCTGTCACATATAAAGCGAACGCGGGCAGGAACAAAATGAAGATCGCGACCGCTTTACCGCTCCGTCCCGCCTCTGTCATCAGGTTTAATATTGTGAATTTCAATGCGGGAGTACCCAATGCATTGTCCTTAACTGGTACACCCCAAACATCTGCCATAACTGCAGAAGAATGGAGACAAAAGGCGTCGGCTATTAATTACTTTAACTACGGTATTGAACCATGATATATGGATACAGGAGCAAAACTTGGGCAGGGAATAGTCCTGAAGGAGCAAGAATATATCATTGTTATATCGTTGTTATATACATGAGTAGTCGGTGTGAAAATCTGGAACGCCCTGCCAGAATTAATACGAGACTCTCAGTCTCTAAATATATTTAAAAGAAAAGTTAAAACCTTCTTTGTTGACATGGCTCCCTACAGCATTGAGGAATTCATCCCAAGACTCCTATAATAATGATTATATATGAATTAAGACGATTTGTATACGCTTAGTATATACTACATAGTAGACTGAAATTATGATTAATTTATTAATATTATTATCCATATACCTATATTTTTGTGTATAATAATAATTCTGTTAAGTTATTTTTCAATTGTATTTCTTTATATGACGTGTAATTTTTTTATTATTACCAATAAAATGAACTGAACTGAACTGTTAAATCCTGGGTAGCACTGTACTGATTATGGGCAGCGTTATCTCTTACGATCAGGAGAGCGTCTAGCTCCTCTTCTTACTTATTTTTTTTGTGGCAAATGCCTTTATTAAGAAAAACAAACTAGCAATAATACAGCTACTACAGCACTAACAAAGAAATGTAAAGAACACTTTTATTAACCACAGATCGGCCACAAGCCAATCTATCTTACTTTTTTGTATAAAAAAATATCACATCTTATGACTCTTGAGAAAGGAGCGTTGGTGCAGAGAACTTAGAATTTCATATCATTGTTAAATCCTGGGTAGCACTGTACTGATTATGGGCAGCGTTATCTCTTATCGCCAGGAGAACGTCTTCTTACTACTTTGTTTAAAACAAGTGAATTAAATAAAAAATTTAAAAAAACCCCAACGCAATACGTAATTCACCATTTTGTGGTGGCGGCCATCTTGGTTTTAAAATTTTATATAGTGGGTTGTATTCTACTAGTTAAGCCCTTTCATTTGATACCCATATTGAGGGGGTCGTGGAAGAAAAAAGTAATCCGCCATTTTGTAGCGGCGGCCATCTTGGACCGATTTCCACCAAACATGGCTAAGAACACTCTCGACTAACTCTACTTTCAAACAAAAAAAACAAAATCAAAATCCGTTCATCCGTTTGGGAGCTACGATGCCACAGACAGACACATACACACACACACACACACACACACACACACACACACACACACACACACACACACACAGACAGACAGACAGACAGACAGACAGACAGACAGACAGACACGTCAAACTTATAACACCCCGTCGTTTTTGCGTCGGGGGTTAAAAAATTTAAAAAACACCCAACGCAATACGTAATTCCCCATTTTGTGGTGGCGGCCATCTTGGATTTAAAATTTTATATAGTGGGTTGTATTCTACTAGTTAATCCCTTTCATTTGATACCCATATTGAGGGGGTCGTGGAAGAGAAAAGTAATCAGCAATATTGTAGCGGCGGTCATCTTAGACCGATTTCCACCAAACATGGCTAAGAACACTCTCGACTAACTCTATTTTCAAACAAAAAAAAACTAAATCAAAATGCGTTCATCCGTTCGGGAGATACGATGCCACAGACAGACACACACAGACAGACACGTCAAACTTATAACACCCCGTCGTTTTTGCGTCGGGGGTGAAAAAATATACCTACTTTTTTTTAATTCTGTACCTACTTAGAGTTTTGAATAAAACATTACGTAGCGCTACGAGGCTACGACGGCGTAGTACGCTCTACGAGGTTACGGATAATTTGACCTGCTAAAATTATAATATTACTAGCAGCGCCCAGCGGTTTTACCCAAGTTTGTAGCCTATGTTATTCCAGGATCAAAGCTATCACTATACCAAATTTCAGCTCATTCGGTCCACCCGTTAAGGCGTGAAAGAGTAACAAACATTCATCCAGACATTCATACATTCTTACAAACTTGCACGTTTATAATATTAGTAAGATTTATTTCGATATCTTTTTTGGAGTTTACCTCTGAAAAAAAAAAATACGACGAAATGATGACCTCTGGCGTGATGTTTTGGATGATGATGAAAGAAAGAAGGAAAGAAGTTACGCATCATCACCCATTACACGCCGGGGGGCGTGGGGCGGTGTGTGGGACTCCCCCGCCGAAGATGGGCGCGGCGGGCATACCCACTGAAAACCTGCGGGTGTTCCTGCGGGACGCCATAATGCCGGGGCAGCGGGTACGCCGAAGCACGCATCCGCGGCTGATAAATCCCACCCTAGCTTTACTGTACAGTCAACTTCAAAGAGATGTATCCATGTTAGTCTTACAAAATGAAGGAACTTTTAGTATGCAAAAATTATTTACCCTTACTTCGTGACATTTTAAGTATCCACCAAATCTTATACTATATTCGATTCATTTTAAATGCTATTATTATGTATCACCTAAGGAAAAGTAGTGGGATACATCATTGTTGCATATTAAACGAGTCGATGATAATATAAAGTTTCATTGCTACTAGAAATGTCACGAACCAAGGGTAGTTCATTGTGGCAAATGAAAATTTACTTCATTTTGTAAGCCTAACATGACATATCTCTTTGTAGTTGACTGTATGTATATCGTACCGTACAGACCTATCGTAACAGTTGTAATTTTCACAACATTTGATTTCCCAGCGATGTTAAAAACTCGAAAACAATTTAAACTTTTCATCAAAGTGCATATTTTATTCAGCTCCGCAATCTATGGAATGAGGACGCGGTGTAATCGTTTACATTGCGGCTTTAAATTAAATTTAAATATTGTTTACTAGCTGCGCCCAGCGGTTTTACCCGCTGTACTGTAGCCTATATTATTCCCAGGGTCTAAGCTATCTCTATACCAAATTTAAAAATTATTTTCAATATTGCTCCCATTTTTTACATGAACGATTTTAAACGAAACAAATGTCTTAAACACAAATAAAATGACCCAAAATACACAAAGAATATGTGGAGGTACTTACGAAAATCTAAGGGCAGCTTCTGAGTAAAAATCCACCGAAATCAAATCTTTTCACCCACAAAAAGATATGTGAGGACACCTTACACAAAAGAACATAATAAATATAACCAATCCTACCATTTTGTCACAGAATAAATAACTAGTAAGGATGGTCACGATACGTCACTGAACTCGTTTGAATGCTCACTGATTTTATTTGACCATGCAAAAATGCGTAACGCATCGTCATCCCCTATCCAGGGCGGTATGTAGGACTCCCTGCTTTGTATGAGCGTGGCGAGGATTTGTAATATGTACTAAACCTGGAGTTGTTGAATAAACCTGGTCCGGGACGCCATATGTTGTTAGTAGTGGGTAACGCTTTTCAGACGCTCATTTTAATGCATAATTTCAAAACCGCTCGACCGAATTTGATATAATTTTAACGGGATAACCTATGTACCCTTACCTGTGTACCTTTTAAAACACAAAAAGATTTTTCCAAAGCGGTTCAGCCTTCAAGTATTCGGTGAACATACACATGCTTTATAAGAAAGAAAATTCAAATAACCTCTTTTTACAAAAAAATACAAAATTACTTTATTTTATTTTATTTATAACATGGAATATATTATATTTTTTACAACGTGGAAACGCAGCAAGTGTTATGGGGACCTTTCCATCAGGAACGGCTCGGAGCGGTCTTTTTGACAACTTATAATTTGAAATTTACGATATATATTATGTTTAAATGTAAGTAATGTAAGATTAACACTTAGTAAAGCAAAAACATTTTTTTTTTATTTATTTATTTAATACACCAAAATATAAATCTTAAATACTAATGTATTGTCTGTATGAATTTTTTGAAATATTAAAATATATAAGTATGTATTGACGGCCGATCTTATTTAACCGATCTATCTTTAAAGTATCTGTGGTTTTACACCTCTCGCGCCCAATTTCTATCGACAGATTTTATTATCCCCATTCAAAGACAAAAATTTCCATTTCCTTTCAATACTGGCAATAAATTACGCCTTTTGTAACTAGATGGCGCTGTGTGGTAATAAACATGGTTTCGGTTGCTTTGTACTATGTAAAATATAGATATAGATATATCGACCTAACTGGGCCTAAATTCTGCACAAAAAAGAGACGGCGGCGCAGTAAAACGTAAGCAAAAAAAATTTGTGCGTGTACTAGTTTACACACGTAAGAAGTGAAACTTCTTTAATTAAATTAAATTTAAATTTATAAATGTTTTAAATTCATGTTCATTGGAGAAAGTGAAAGTACTCTTCGTCTGAACCAACCGTGGTAGGGGCAAGAAACAAAAGATGGCGCGTAACTGAAAAATGTGACGCGTAACCGTGACGCGTAACCGAAAAAAATGTGACGGTAAATTTTTTCCAACGCCGATAAAGAAGTTTCACTTCAAAAAACCTATAAACACATTTTTATTTTCAAAAACGCCACTTTGAGGCGACCAAAAGATGCTAAATAAAAAAAAAAATGAAGTTGGATTTGAGTTTGTACTGGCATCGTGAGAATTTTCAAGATTTTTTCAAAATGTTGTTAAAATTTGACAGTGGGCGCCAGCAAAACGAGAAGCGATTTTGGACCGGAATAACGCCACTGTAAAGTTGGGTACAACTGAAAAATACACAGTACAACGAAAAATACCTAATTGACAGCAGAGCAATTTAGCCCCTCAAGCACATCACGACATTGACATAAAGGTGTAGCAACTTTTATTATAAAATTGCTAATGAATTTAATATAATATATATTTATTAAATTGTATTCAGAATCAATTATAAAAATCATGTTTGTATTAGGCAAATATTGATGTTAACTCGCTCCGGCGAAGGAGTCCTATGCCCCATATTACGGGCCTTTGAGCCCAGTTTGAGGCATAGGTTCTCACTAGTAATTTATGTGATTTGTAATGCCTTAACTGAATAAACAATTTATTTATTATTATTAACTCCCGTCCCACTGTCAAGAGTAATTGACGTTTGTAAGAGCACAATGACATTGGAAGTAGCTGCGAATTGTATGCAATGACAGCGCGCGTAGCAAGAGTAGCGTCTTGATATAATAATATGTCAGTTTAGGGCTTGTTCACGTTGAACGCGCGGGCGCGGGCGCGAAATATCAAACATACGACGTGCTATGAAAGTGTTCACGTACAAATGCACGTGCGGTGTAAGCAAGTCTGTCGCGCCCGCGCCCGCGCCCGCACCCGCGCGTTCAAACGTGAACAGTGAACAAGCCCTTAGTCTTGACAGTGGGATAGGAGTTAAATAAAATAAAAAATATTTCAGGACGTTTCACACAGCGCCACCTAACCCCAAACTAAGCAACTTAATGCTAGTCTTATGTCAATGTCGTGATGTCCTTGAGGTGCAGCCCCTTTAGCATAGTCCCAATATTTTGCACAGAGAAGAGCAATGGTTAGGTTAAAGTTTAAGACCTTTTTTAACGCGTTATTTTGCGCGTACTCTGAAAAGCGCTTATTTATTAAAAATCTTACTAATGTTGTGAACGTGAAAGTTTGTAAGAATGGATTTCAGGATGTCTGGATGTATGTTTGTTACTCTTTCACGCCTAAACGGGTGGACCGATTGAGCTGAGATTTTGTATAGGGATAGCTTAGACCCTGGAATAGCACATAGGCTACATAAGTACTGCGGATAAAACCGCTGGGCGCAGCTAGTATTACATTAATATCGAATTGATGTCCTTAAGTCTGTTAAAAAAATAAAGCCACAGAGTAACATAGCAGCTAGTCTAAAATTAACCAGTTTTATCTGTCGGTTCCGTATGAGTGAGCGGTGCGTTTAATCTACGTACACGGTTCAAAACACATGCTCATGCGCCGTTCATCGCACGATACAACCAAAAACCAACGTGTATGCATGTAATATTACCACGGTTAAGAGATATACAGTAATTTGACTCCCTAGAAGCGATTGAACTTAAGGTAGCTCGAGTTTGCAACAAAGTGGGTAGGGTTCGGTAGGCAGCGAGGTGCCGAATAGGCGTTATTATTGTGAATTACTCAAAATATCAAAAAGAATTAAATACTTTGTGATATTTTTACTAATTCACAACTATTATTCGCCCCCCAAAGAAGCATTGTAGAGTTACGAATTTTGCACATATTTCATGGTCAAGATCATAGTTTTTTTTCTCGGCGCTCGCAGCTAGTTTCTTAGTAAACAAGTGAAATTTTAAAAATACTTTTTAAAAACAAGCTTTAATTATTATTATCGTCTTGTATCATAAAGTACTCGTCAAGACGAATCAAATGAACCCAAACTCGATGGGGTTGCGTTGTTTAATGACAGAGTTCCTATAGCCACCTTCCAGCTCCATCATCAGATCAGCTCGATGTCATAAAAATATTGCATTGTCATCCGATTTACACACGCATGCAAATTTTCAGCTCAATTGGAAACCGGGAAGTGGGTCAAATTAAACTTGCAAGATTTGATTACAGACAGACAGACAGACAGACAACAGACAGGTGAAAGTAATATAAAGCTTGTAATAGATAGTAGCGAGTATTATGGCCACGATGTATGTATATATTATGTATTTTTTACGTCATTAGCAGACGAGTTTCTAGTTTCTAGCATTGATAAATCGGTCACTATAAATACCAGCGCTGTAAAATGACTTTTATGTCCATTGCTTCCTGCGGCACATTGCATGAATTACAGAATTTACTGGCGTTAACTAACCTACTAATACATAGGGACATAATACAGACAGACACTGTCAACGACTTTTTAAAGGAAAGTAGTAAGAAGACGTACAAGACGCTCTCCTGATGTTAAGAAATAACGCTGCCTATATTACAGTGCCACCTAGGATGACAATGAAGTGAAATTCAAGGTACACTAACGCTTTTTAATCAAGAGTCATAAGATGTTAAGACTCTTCAGGCCAGTAATGTCACTAGCTACAGTGCCCGAGAATTTCACATCATAGTGAAATCCTAATTAGCACTGTCCTGATTATGGGCAGCGTTATCTCTTAACATCAGGAGAGCGCATAGGCGGATCCAGGATTTGGTTCTGGGGGGGGGCAAAGTGCAGAAAGGCAAGAATATTATCATTTTTGCTAAGAAAAAAGTGTGTTTAGCTCGCTCTGAACAGTTAGAAAGTTCAAATATCCTTAATAATAAGTGTGCGAGCAGCTTGCTGCGAGCGCCGAGAAAAAAATTATAGTCTTGACTATGAAATATGTGCAAAATTCGTAACTCTACAATGCTTCTGGGGGTGCCTTGGCCCCCTGCCCCCCCCCTAAATCCGCCTACTCGCTCTGAGCAGTAAGAAAGCTTAAACATCCTTAATAATATCATATCATATCTGGGGGGGGGGGGCTTGGCCCCCTGCCCCCCCCCCCCCCCCCCTAAATCCGCCTATGGGAGAGCGTCTTGCTCGTCTTCTGATTCATCACATAAAAAATCGGATTTTTTAAACAATTTCTTTTTTGTAAAATTGCTTCTACAACTTAAAAACTACTTGCGTCGATGCGGCCGTAGATGATAGCAAATTAAACCTAAGGCGAGACAAATCCCATCCTGGTTGAATTGTCACTTGTTTTAATTTAACATTTTACTTATAAATTTATTTTGCTTTGTTGCAGGTACTTACGAAACCATCTTTTCCGAGGACGGTAAAAACGTAGTGATTAAAGAGGAAGGTTTATAAATATGTATATTAAATGCATAATTATATAGTAGAAAAACACTCATAATTTGTTATTTTAGGCGCTATGAAGTGCGCGGGGTTAACTAGTAAAAAATTAAGTATGTATAAAAATTCACCTACTTCAAAGTTCTCAAACTTTTTAAAATTCCAAAATCTGACTTATCAAAGATTTAAAAGATATTAAATCTCCGATATGACACGTAAAGTCGCGCTTCACTTGAGTCTCGAGTGAGTGCTCTCGGCGTCAGCGGGTTTCAAGTATTGAAGGCTTGGAGGGTTCAATATTACTAGTTGCTGAGATTTTACTCGATAAAAGCCTGGTATAGATAATACTAGCTGAACCCTGCGGTTTAGCCTATATGTTATTTCAGGCTCTAAGCTATCTCTATATACCAAATTTCAGCTCAATCGGTCCACTCGTTAAGACGTGAAAAAGTTATATATCCATACAAATTGATACAAACCAACTTTCACATTTGTAATTATAGTAGGATAATATTATAGATTTGGAAACGGTGGTGGCCAAGATGTTATATGGTGCAGGTGTTATTTTGGATCATCGAGATCGAATCCCGGCCCCGCACCAATGACTATAGTAGTAGTCAGTAGTAATACTTATAATTCACTTGTTGGTTTGTTAATAACTTTTTCATATAAAGTGTAATAAAGTCACTTATACATATACTTACGTAAAATTCGCACTATGACATAGATAGTATACTAACAAGTGAATTAAATTTAAAATTTAAAAAATCCCCAACGCAATACGTAATTCACCATTTTATGGTGGCGGCCATCTTGGATTTTAATTTTTATATAGTGGGTTGTATTCTACTAGTTAAGCCCTTTCATTTGATACCCATATTGAGGGGGTCGTGGAAGAAAAAAGTAATCCGCCATTTTGTAGCGGCGGCCATCTTGGACCGATTTCCACCAAACATGGCTAAGAACACTCTCGACTAACTCTACTTTTAAACAAAAAAAACTAAATCAAAATCCGTTCATCCGTTTGGGAGCTACGATGCCACAGACAGACACACACAGAGACAGACAGACACGTAAAACTTATAACACCCCGTCGTTTTTGCGTCGGGGGTTAAAAATAACCCTATTGATTTTGTACATCAAAAAACTCGAACCCCATTTTCACTTCCTCATTGAAGGGGAAACAAAAGACAAAGCTTAGTGTATATCCGGCTTTACACGATGTAATAAGTACCCTTGGCGTATCGATAAGGTATGCTGAGGATGCCCTTAAGCCGGTGCTTCACTTGGCGTGAACGTTCGCGCGAAGTGTCTAAGATGTTTGAAATTTTTCGTATGGACCAGTCCATTATTTGATACCAATGAAAGTATGCGTATTCAAAATCTGTGTGTCTGTCCCTATGCTATGCACCTTTAAAACTGGTCGCTTCGCTATCGGTCTTCTACAGGATTCATTTTGGAGAGTGTGCGCAGGAATTACACGAACTAATTCCTCCATGCCCATTCTATCGACGGACGTCACGGCAGAAGGCAATGCGGCATCCCTACTTAGTGGCGCTACCAACAGCCCGCACCAAGCGTTTTGCTTCGTCGTTTCTAATGAGAACTGGTCGCATTTGGAACACTTTGCCGTCATCCGTGTTTCCCGAGCGGTACAACTTGGGTATCTTCAAGGCCTTTCTAGGCATCATACGTGATCCATCGTCGACCGCTTTTTCACTTTCCATCAGGTGGGATGTGGTCAAACGTAGGCCTATTTAGTATAAAAAAAATTAAAAAAAAACTACGCAACGGATTTTGATGCAGTTTTCATTAATAGATAGAGTGATTCAAGAGGAAGGTTTATATGTATAATACATGCGTAATATAATACAGTAACACCGATAATTTTCTATTAAGCGCGACGCAGTGCGCGCGGGACCACTAGTAATGATAAAAAATATAATATTAAAGTTGTTTTAACCCCCGACGCAAAAACGACGGGATGTTATAAGTTTGATGTGTCTGTCTGTGTGTGTGTATGTGTCTGTCTGTGGCATCGTAGCTCCCGAACGGATGAACGGATTTTAATTTAGTTTTTTTTGTTTGAAAGAAGAGTGAGTCGAGCTTTTTTCTCCACGATCCCCCCAATATGGGTATCAAATGAAAGGGCTTAACTAGTAGAATACAACCCACTTTATAAAATTTAAAATCCAAGATGGCCGCCATCACAAAATTGTGAATTACATATTGCGTTGGGGGTTTTTCAAATTTTTAATTTAATTCATTTTCACCAACTAGAACTGCAAATGCACGTTAAATGTAATAATAATACACACTATTGACCTAGAAACGTAATACGCGTTCGCCTGGTACAGAAACCTTATAGCGGTAAGCCGGAAGCCATGTCTGTGCGTACTTAGTTCGCAGGAATCATGCCGGGAAAATGAAGTTTATAACTAATGCGCGTTGTAGCACCAAATATTAAAAAAGAGGCAATTTATTGACAGTAAAAAATATAAAAGATACGAAAAATAGTATACAATTTGAACAATTCTATTGTCAAATGGGATAGACTCAGCTTTGTGCGGCACAGGGAGAAACCACTGCGCAGCGCTGGTTTTCAGTCTATCCCATACTCGAGCGCCAGTGTTAGTCGAGTAGTTACAAAAGTAGTTTCAGCGGGGTTTCTCACACATCAAAAAAGCTAAGACTACTTACAGCTTGCTTTATATTGGCTTTATTAACGTCTTAAAAAAATAATCTATAGGTTATATAAACTCAAAATTCATTTATTCAAATAGGCTACGATGGAGCACTTTTGCAAGTCAATTTTACATTTTATTTTAATATTCTACCGCTCATTCGCAAGGCACCTCTATGAGAAGAATGAGCAAGAAACTCATAGGGATTGCTTTTTTAAATATGTGTTTACAATTATTATCTTGGTTACATAATTTATTTATAGGTGGTTGCAGAGGTTTCCAGGCATCTTTGTCTTCTATGTATTGGCTAATTTTATAATAGGCTTTCATTTGTAATATGTCTTTAACACGGCTTTTGAATTTACCTTCTGTGAGCCCCGTTTATATTTTGCTGCATCCAGGACCAAGCGGGAACTACGACCACTGGGCCACGGACGTTACAACACATACATGTGCCAAATATGGCCCTTAACACACCATATGTGTCAAATATGGCCCTATATCATACAGCTAGCCCATATTCGTCCATAAATCTCGAGTGCCTTGTAAGTGCCGTAGCAGATGCGTAGACACGCTACGCCGTAGCGGTAGATTATGACGTCACGCGTAGCACTATGCTACGTTTACACTGATCTAGTTGATGGAATCTATGGAGCATGTTTTGGACATAATAATTTAGTTTTGTGACCTCAAATTAAATTTTATTTCTTTATTATATCTAAAATTTAGATTATAAAATACCTAAATGCTTGTGTTTGTGGTAGATAACCGGATATAATAGGGAAAAAAATTTCGAGGTTCTTTAGGTGTCACATCGTAATTGTTAAAATGAAATGAAATTACATTAAATTGTTGCTAAACTATTGCATTAATCATATATTGCTTTTTTTTACAAAGCATCGCATAATTTTTTAAAATAAATAAAATCTTTATTTGCACTTAAAATACAAGTTGATATTAAACACTATGAATGTTGGCAACTGCGATAGTTTGGTTTAATATACTTTTTTTTTTATAGAGAATAGGGCTGCGTTTGATCACAGTCTCACCTGTTGGTAAGTGATGACGCGGTCGAAGATGTTACACACAGACCTAGTAAATACCTATTAACCCTCGATTTGAAGACTCCTAAGTTGTAATTAACAGGAAACACTGATGCTGGCAGAGAGTTCCAAACCTTCGCCGTCCGGATAATGAAGGTTGAACTAAATCGCTTCGTACGGGCAAATGGAATATCAACCATGTAGCGATGACGCAGCGCTGTTCCTCTAGATGTTCGGTGGTAAAAAGGAGATGGTGGGATCAGATCATGAAGCTCCTGGGCACACTCACCGAAATGCACTTTGTAAAACACCGATAGACTTGCAACCTGTCTACGGTGTTCCAAGCTTTGCAAGTGGCGCTCCACCAACGAGTTATCAGCAATAAGTCGTTTCGCCCGTCTTTCTATGGAGTTCAAAGCCTCGAGCTGATACTTGGCAGATCCATCCCAAAGATGAGAACAATACTCCATGCACGAACGGACTTGCGCTTGGCACAAATTGAGAAGCTGTCCCGGTGTGAAGTATCGTCTCACTTTGTTCAGGATACCAAGTTTTTTCGCTGCAAGTTTTGCTTTGGACTCAATAAACGAGGCAAAATTTAAGGTAGGTGTTAAAGACATACCTAACAACTCAAGATGGTCGCTAATCGGCACTGACACATTACGGAAAGTTGGATTGAGCGTGAATGGGCTTTTTTTAGCGGAGAAAAGGCACGCTTGAGTTTTAGACTCATACGTATTAAAATACAAATAAATCCACAAATTATTCCATAACAGAAATAACTCCGCGCCCGAAGATTCATCCAATACTTAAATACTTTTATTTTGTTACCTCGTCAAAGTGTGGCCACGTATGATTTTATATTTCAAAATGTACTAAATAGTGCGAGCGAGAGAGCGTCTAGTTATATAAGCCCTCTTAAGACAGAGTATATACGCACTTTATTTAATAAATTATTACCTTATCTTTGTACCAAGCTGGAATCGAACCCGCGACTTTTTGCGTTGTAAGCGGGTATTATTCCACCGCACCATAAACATCGTTAAAATAACATACCATAGACAAATGGTTCATAGTTTAACACGTCCAAAACACAATGCAATAGTTACGGCCGCCATTTTGTCACGATGACAGATGGTGCGTGCGGATGACGCGTAATCCTTCCTTCAACTTGACAGCGCACTGGGTTAGTGTAAAATGGACATTAAATCATTACGTTAGGAATTTGTAGCTCCGGTCACTACGATTTTACAAGTGAATTTACTATGACTATCACTACATATTCTTACTAATATTGCCAGTACTTCTATAAAACAAAATCTCTTTCTCTGTCTGGCTCTATGTATGCTTAGATCCTTAAAACGACGCATCGGATTTTGATGCGGTTTTTATAAATAGATAGAGAGATTCAAGATGAAGGTTTATATGTATATTACATGCATAATATAATAGGAGAAACACTACGAAGTGCGCGCGTGTCCACTAGTACATAATAATTAAAGTCTATTTTCGTATAACATTGACTATGGCCCACAAAATACTATAAAGATTTTACTCGTAGGTACTTGAATATATCCGTTGCCATGGCAACGCCGAATGTTAGCTCAATACTTTAATATATTGATTGTCTGTCTGTAAGGTCAAAAGTAACAAATATAAACTTGGAATATGAAAAATGGCTAAAATCAAATCAAAATGCGTTTACGTATATAGTTTTTGTTTTACACCTGCAGGAATATTCACTTATCCGTCAGGGAATCGAACCGAAGACCAAAAAGGTATGAAATTACGTATGACGTATTGTTAAATCGATACGACGTAATACGTCATTTCATACATTTTTGACAATTCGGTCTTTGGTTCGGTTCCTTAACGGACAAGTGAATAGCCCTGCTGGACGCTACCGAGTTTCGGAAGGCATGTAAAATTGTGCGTCCCGGCTGTTTCCTATAAGATATGTAGGAGGCAGTCGTTAGCTTATGTTGCAGGCACAGTAGTAATCTCGGCGACCTGCAACTGCAACATATAGGTTCGCCACACAACCTATGAATTGTGATTTGACTCTGACAGTGTAAGCAGGGTAACCTGTTCTGTTGAAGTATAAACCCCAATTATAATTTTTTTATTTTTCACAAATCAAATCACGTGTTTTTGGAATTTTTGTGCATCTACGTCTACGTAGGTATACTTATTCTATATCTGGATAAATGGTAAGTTAATAATATTCGTGCCAAATCAGTTCTTTGATGTTAGACATTTGGAATGACCTGATTCTAAGTTTGAATGCTTAGCTACGTTTGTCTCGCGAAGTTCTTGTAACTTCTGTTAACTTCTGCCCGCAATCTTGGGCTCTTGTTCGAGCTTATAAGCTACTTGGTGTAGTGGTAAATGGTAAATGGTATGGCTTGGTGTGGTGGTAATGTATAGGGTAAAGGTATATTAATGTAAATGATTTACTATAAAAAAACTGGTATAAAGATTTTTAGAGTATCATACCCAAAGGATAATAAATAGGCCAAGCGCTAGTCGAACAATGTAGGCTTCCGTAGTACAGGCAAATCTAATATTAACGGCCTTACAACAACAAAGTCTTACAACAATAAAATAAATAGCAAAAACCTAATAATAATAAAAGTATTTATTGCTATTTTTTACAAGGATTTAAGTACTAATATCTTTACTATTATACCTATAAAGAGGAAAACTGCCTGACTCACAGTAAGAAAACCGCTGGACCTAGAAATATGAAATCCCATCAAAAACATAAATGTGAAAAGAGAGCCAAGTTCAATATTACGATGTATGTACTCATAGTTACCTATGATTTGGTAGTTGACTTAAACGACAAAAGAAGTGAGATCTAAATGGGTGCCAAGTTCAATGGTCAGTCTTGAAAAATATTTACAACATAAAATATTTTATTACAACTTAAAAGATTATTTCTTCTTATCACTTAGAATTAATATTATTTTGAAGCCTAAAGACTGACTTGGCCAGTTCTCATAATATACTAGGTAGGTACTCTCTTAACTTTAGCTTGATCACTATTAAACGCACTTAATGCTAATTAGTGCGCCACCGTCTTTTATCGTGTAAATTAGTCCCCTCCATCTATTGGTTGTCTGGAAGAAATCGCTCTTTAACGATAAGACCGCCACTTGTACATTGTAATTTTTAATTTTAATTATGTACTTATGTATTTTCTGTAACATTATGTGGTGTACAATAAAGTATCTATTGTCTTATCTTAATGATACTTCGTCGTATGGTACCCATGAGAACTAGCCAAGTCAAACTTTGGGCTTCAAAATAATATTAATTCTAAGTGATAAGAAGAAATAATCTTTTAAGTTGTAATAAAATATTTTATGTTGTAAATATTTTTCAAGACTGACCATTGAACTTGGCACCCATTTAGATCTCACTTCTTTTGTCGTTTAAGTCAACTACCAAATCATAGGTAACTATGAGTACATACATCGTAATATTGAACTTGGCTCTCTTTTCACATTTATGTTTTTGATGGGATATCATTGCTTTTTGTACAGTACTTTTTAGTATGTAATAGGTTTAAGACACCCAGTCATAATAAGATTAATACCAAATGATTATTTTATTGCACCTCCCCCCACCCCACTGCTCCATGGCACGGCCGTCGCACCGCGCACCGCGGCCCGTGAGCCTCGCCGTGCTTCGATATACCTATACCTATAATTAATTTAGTACTTATTTATATATAGCATTTATGTGCACTATTGATTTGAATATTGTACCTAATCAATTGATTTTTAAACAATACTATTTACTGATAAATTTATCTATATTCACCCAGCTATCTTATACCTACCGCCTACCTGGATGGAAATTTAACTTTTTAGATCATCTGGAACTGGATTAGAATTTCGATCAAAAGAAACCTAAGCCGACAAGACTTGTAATGACGACGACTTGGCGGGGGCACTGCCGTACCCCAGATACCGCCACATACCTATAATATTATGACTATACGTTACAGGTACGTAGGTATCTAAAATGTTTACACAAACTAGCACCTAAGGCGATATACATACATTATTTTTATTGTAAACAATGTTAATATTATTACCTCTATGTTACTGAGCCGCATTGTGCTGGTGAGTCGATATATTGATAGGTATTTACATAGGATATACAATTGTTACGTAGGTACCAGGAACCTATTTTTATAAGTGACTAGCTGTTTTTACCCGCTATACAGTTTGGTACAGTAGTGTATAATATTATGTTATTCCAGGGGTCTAAGCTATATTTTTTATTATACCAAATTTAAAGTCAATCGGCCCACCCGTTTAGGCGTGAAAAAGTAAAAAACAGTAATCCATACGTACAGTAGGTATAAAGTTTGTATTTATATTTATAATTATATTAGTAGGAATAGTGGACTCGCGCGCACATCGTAGTATCTAACAGAAAATAGCCGCCTACACAAAAATTATAGCAACATGCAACATGTATTGCTTTATGCGTTCCTAGGCGTCCCAAACTTTAATATAATACATTTTTTAAAAATTAAAAATAATTTAAAATGATAAAAAAAAACTAGTTTCTGATTTTTCCCTTTGTTACTACGACATTACCTATCGGGATGCCAAATTTCAGCTTTCTAGGTCATCTGGAACTGGGATATTACTTTTGATCTATCCCTCAGTATGTATTAACTTCACCGATTACTGGATGTTTATATCTAAATAACCGTTTGAGCTGTGTTATTTGAATTTGGAACAGAGATATAGTTCGTATATTTAAGTATATGTGCCAAATTTGACTTGTCTATGTGTAATAGTTTTTGTATAACGAGGGTGTAAAAAGTCGTCAAAACGCGCTTTGGACGGTTCGTGTAATATAACACACGGCGCGGTCGCCAGTTCCTTTGCTTGAACTTGGCTTGACTCGCTGCCGCGTGTCTAGATTTGAAACATAGGGTCCTTTTAGCCTGGAACAAGTAATGAGAAAGGATTTTTGAAAATTTTGCCCCTAATATAATATAATATGAACTAATTATTTTCGAATTCGGTGGTTTCGAACTCGGTGGTCCAGATTTGTATCAGGACCACGCAACCCTTTGGTTCAAACATTATTTGTGTTTGCACGCACACACTGCGTGAAGAGGTAGGTTAACATGCCTAGTATTCATGCATTGTTAGTGGCAGTGCGATCATTTACAATATTAATGTGTCCGCCCTCTCCTAGCGGTGACAAGTCAATGGTTTTGTGCAATGCCACCATAAATTAGCGTTGCGCCCAAGGGGAAGTTCTTGTCACGAAAATGAAGCCAAAAAAGTTTGGACAGTAGGTAGATAGATAACACTTCATTGAAACACAGAAAAATGTAAAATATAAACTTAAAAATACAATATTATAATCATCGTCTTTATATTAATGTATGTTTGGGGCTTAGACATCGATGTCGTTTTTTTACCCAAAGAAGACGAGCAAGGCGCTCTCCTGATGGGGCAAGAGATAACGCTGCCCATAATAATATTAATACTGTACTGCAAGAATTTTACATCAGCGTATGTATGACACCAACTTACAGCGTATGTATGATCAGATGCACCAACGCTTCATACTCACTACATAGTATCAATCAAAGTCCCTTGCTGTGTCTGTCTGTATAATGAATAATGATGCTTAGATAGATATTTAAAACTAGGTACGCAATGGATTTTGGTGCACTTTTTCAAATAAGTAGATAGAATGATTCAAGAGGAAAGTTTTTATACGTATAATACATGATTAATACAGTAGAGAAATACTGATAATTTTCTGATCGACGCTACGAAGTACACGCCAGTCCACTATTTATGATCTTTCGATTTACTATTCATACCAGGAATATAACCTCCCTCTTCGCAGTCGGGTAAAAAGCTAACCTAATTCACAGCTGGCTACATATTTGATCAGCTCTCCCCATTTTGGAGCGGTCCGTTTGAAAATAGGTCGCGTATTTCCGTTCATATCAATCGATAGGATATGTTGGCAGAATTGAATTAGTGATTTATTTTTGGAAATGATTACTGGCAAATGCACTAGACACTAGACGTATGGCAAATGCAGCGCAGCGCAGCGTCATAATTCGGATTTGAAATGAAAAAACGTTGTGTCATTTTGACAGATTCCCACGCTTACGTTATGATGGCTGCGCTCTAGATTTCTTATATTATTAATTATTATGTATATTTGGTGATTTTAGGAGCGTTTAATTTGTGGTAATGATGAAGTTTTCTTTGAAAATGATGAGCAAATGAAGACGAATGAATCAGTTGTTATTATTTATTGTCAAACTTTCGCCGGATCGCATTACTTACCTACAGTCTAATAACATTAATTAAATATTATGAAAATACACAAGTAGGTACGATTAACTTGTTTGTCGGGAGGAACACGTGTTTTGGCGGGAAACGATCAACAATAATAATATCCAAATTAATATGCTACTATCACTCCCGCTATTAAAATTGATCATATTACAAATTTAGCTATACTATTACTACGACAGGTGTTAAATATTGACCGTACATGAAAAATTCTAAATCTTTCACGTGATTTAGCCACCGTGGTCATCGAATTAGAATATTAAAACCATAAAACGACATGTGTGGGTTATGGCAAGCGATTAGGCTCACGGCAAATTACACACGCCAAAAACTCCATGAAAAAAAAGTTTTTTTTTTTGCAGGAGTGACGAGGCAAGTCGTGTGCCAAGAATATTTAATTGTATTTCACTCGTTAAACATGAAATACGAGAAATGGGCGTCTGCATATGAAAATAGGAAATATACATTTGCATAGTCGACAATAAAGTTATTTTTATTAAGTCCTTAAGTTAGACATTAATATAATAATGCATAAAATATTATAATTAGGTATAATATTATGAGAAATAAAGAGACCTTTAACCCGATATTATGTACCGAGTACTTTATAAGAAACCTTTATAAAGCTTATAATATACTTTCTGTTATAAAATCAGATGTTTTAATAAAAATATTATTTTTTAATTTAATAGAATTAATAATGTATTATTGGATACCAATATGCTGCTTAAAAAAAAAACTAAAAACTAGCGGTTAACAATCGGCATTCTTATCGCATAAAGTAATCTCTTACAGGTATTTTTTTATTCACTTGTTCGCATGGTTAGTGTATTTGACAAAAATATTTTTTCTTGCATCTACATATATCTACCCAGAAATATGTCCATTTTTATCGCATATTTGTACATAATACCTGTCCGTTTTATTACCATAGCCTTATCTAAAATTGTTTTAAGCAAATAATGCACAGGAAAACCTGTTTTTAGAAGCGGAAGGGATGCCCGTACAAAGTTATTGTTTAAAAGGTTTATTCGGATTTAAAACGGGCGTCCTCCTGAAATCAGGATTGTTTGCCTTTTTTAAACGAGTTATAAAGCTCGCTTTAGTTCATACTCAGTGGCGGATTTGCCCTAAGGCCCAGTAGGCCCGGGCCTAGGGCGGTCAGATATTAGGGGCGGCCAATCGTGACAAAAAAATCACTGATGACAAGAAATAACTAAAAGTACGTAAATATTTTAAAGGCTTCAAGGAGCCATGGGTTTTTCTTGGCGGCTCTGCTCTATAATAAGAATATTTATTTTCTCACCGCTCAGAACACATCTTTTGTAGCCTGAAATATAAAATTTTCTCGGCACTCGCAGCTAGCTGCTCGCGCAATTACAAATCGAATATTATGTATTTTGCTCACCACTCAGAACGAGCTCATTGCACACAGTACCGGCGTTAGGGTGGGGCGCGGTTGGGCGACCGCCCAGGGCGCCGGATAAAAGGGGCGCTACAGGCTCTATAATAGGGCGCCCGTGGCGCCCCATTCGTTCTGAAAAATTCAATATTCTCGGTGCTCGTAGCAAGCTGCTCGCGCTTTTATAAGAACATTTAGTTTCTTTGCCACTCGAAGGAAGATAAACGCACATCATTCGTGCTGAAAAATTCAAATTTTTTTCGGCCCTCGCAGCGAGTTACTCGCGCTTTTATAAATAAGGACATTTAGTTTCTTTGCCACTCGAAGCTAGCTAAACGCACATCATTCGTGCTGTAAAATATCTAAATTTTCTCGGCGCTCGCAGCGAGCTGCTCGCGCTTTTATAAATAAGAATACTTATTTAGTTTCTTTGCCGCTCGGAGCAAGCTAAACGCACAACATTCGAGCTGAAAAATTCAAAATTTTGTCGGCGCTCGCAGCGAGCTGCTCGCGCTTTTATAAATGAGAACATTTACTTTCTTTGCCACTCGAAGCAAGCTTAACGCACATCATTCGTGCTGAAAAATTCAAAATTTTCTCGGAACTCGCAGCAAGCTGGAAAAGTGGATTTTTTTCTAGATACGCCCATGATTTTGCTCATCGGAATCGGCCCAGAAAAAAAATCCTGGAATTTTTCCTTTTTAGTATATGGGTTTGAATTGCTTTTTAGGGGGCGCCGTAGAAATCTCGCCCAGGGCGCTGGTAATGTTAAAACCGGCTCTGATTGCACATCTTTTGTAGTCTGAAACGTAAAATTTTCTCGGCGCTCGCAGCAAGCTGCTCGCGCATTACTTACAAGGTTTTTAAAATTTTATTCTATTCGGAACGAGTTTAACGCGCACGTTCTTGTCAGAGATATAACATTTCCTATTTTAGAGGTTCAAATTGTAGGTAAACGTTGAAATGTACCTTGTTCACAAGAAAAAAAATTCTGGATCCGCCACTGTTAAGGAGTAAGTAGGAGTAGACATGTTATATACGACGTAGGTGCAGGTATTACATGGACTGGGGCCTAGGGCGGCCTAGACTGTAAATCCGCCACTGTTCATACTGCATAAAATATCATCAAACGTTCAAAACACATACTACGTCCAAGGTAGCAATTATTCTTAGCAGGTAATACAATATAGGCATGCCCTACAATATGGTGCTAAATTCTTTTTTTTTTCTTTATAATATGGCAACAGTTGCATTTTGCCAGTGTCGGGTGCTGATAGGCGTTGGCAAGAAGAGTGACGAATTTGGTTGTGAATAGCACCCCTAGTTTTTTTTTTCAATAAAGGTATTAGACAAAAAAAGAAAGCGTAGGTATTTACGGATCTATATAATATTATAATAGCAGGGCCGGTTTTAAGATTACCAGCGCCCTGGGCGAGATTTCTACGGCGCCCCCTAAAAAGCAATTCAAACCCATACTAAAAACGAAAAAGGAAAAAATTCCAGGATTTTTTTCTGGGCCGAATCCGATGGGCAAAATCATGGGCGTATCTAGAAAAAAAATACACCTTTCCAGCTAGCTGCGAGCTCCGAGAAAATTTTGAATTTTTCAGCACGAAGCACGAGCTGCGTTTAGCTTGTTCCGAGTGGCAAAGAAACTAAATAAGTATTCTTAGTTATAAAAGCGCGAGCAGCTCGCTGCGAGCGCCGCGAAAATTTAGATTTTTTTAACACGAATGATGTGCGTTTAGCTTGCTTCGAGTGGCAAAGAAACTAAATGTCCTTATTCATAAAAGCGCGAGCGCCGAGAAAATTTTGAATTTTTCAGCACGAGTGATGTGCGTTAAGCTTGCTTCGAGTGGCAAAGAATCTGAATGTCTTTATTTATAAAAGCGCGAGTAACTCGCTGCGAGCGCCGAGAAAATTTTGAATTTTTCAGCACGAATGTTGCGCGTTTAGCTTGCTCCGAGCGGCAAAGAAACTAAATAAGAATTCTTATTTATATAAGCGCGAGCAGCTCGCTGCGAGCGCCGAGAAAATTTAGGTTTTTTTCAGCACGAATGATGTGCGTTTAGCTTGCCTTGAGTGGAAAAGAATCTAAAAGTCCTTATTTATAAAAGCGCGAGTAACTCGCTGCGAGCGCCGAGAAAATTTTTAATTTTTCAGCACGAATGATGTGCGTTAAGCTTGCTTCGTGTCGTAAAGAAAGTAAATGTTCTCATTTATAAAGGCGCGAGGAACTCGCTGCGAGCGCCGAAGAATATTTTGAATTTTTAGCACGAATGATGTGCGTTTATCTTCCTTTGAGTGGCAATGAAACTAAATGTTCTTATAAAAGCGCGAGCAGCTCACTACGAGCACCGAGAAATATTGAATTTTTCAGAACGAATGGTGCGCCACGGGCGCCCCATTATAGAGCCTGTGGCGCCCCTTTTATCCGGCGCCCTGGGCGGTCGCCCAACCGCGCCCTACCCTAACGCCGGCCCTGTATTATAGGTACGTTAAAAACTTTTTTATTTTTAAAGTCTACTAATAGTCGCATATATTATTATCATCTCAAAATGTTCAAAACACGTCCCACGTCCAAGGGAGCAATAATTCCTAGAAGGTAACCCTACAATATATGCTCTACAGGTGCTAAATTCCTGGAACCGTTTCATTTCCTCCGGGACTTTATGTAGATTGTAAACAGTTATGTATCGAGTTAGATGCCGTGGGCCGCGACTGAGTTTGTATGAAAACGTGTGTGTGTTGCATGAGTAATGTGTGGTCAGGGTTCATTTTAAGGATTCCGTAGGCAACAAGGAATTAAAAACTGAAACTCTTAAAGAATATTGGTTTATTAAAAAAATATTATATACCTAAGTACCTACTACTGAACGATGGCGACACGAGGATTTGGTTGACTGTTTTTGTTGATTGTGTAGATCAAAACTAGAGCTGGAGACCCGAGGGCCTATTGGCAAATTCTCACCCACTACGATTGATGAAAATTTCAATGCACATTGCTGCGTTTATAACAAACGCAGCAATGTATATTAAAATTTACTCATATTAAAATAAATAAATAAATAATAAATAAATAAAAAGCCATTTATTGCCCAAAATTAAGAATAGATACAGCTTATATACTTAAACTAATCCAATTACTACTAACTTATAAATTATAGGCCGATTCGCATAGCGCGAGTGGCCGAGATTAGGTACATTATTAGCACATATAGATAAATAGCAATTAAATTAATATTAATTAAAGTAAATTAGGCAATAGGGGTGCATTCAGCACATGCTGGGTGAATATCCAGTAGACTAAATATTCCCCCAGCGCTGATTTTCAATGCACCCCTTCCTCGGTCTAAGGTGTTTGCCGAGAAGGAACATTGTTTTGACAGGTATTGTGTACATATAAATCCGTTACAATTAGGCAGTATTTTTGTTGAGATATCTTTGGCAGTATGTGTGTGTGTGTGTCTGTGTGTGTGCGTGCGCGTGTGTATGTATGTGTGTTAGTGTGTGTGAGTGAATGAGTGTGTACGTTTATGCGTACGAACGCATGCGAGTCATTAAGTGCCTGTGCCAGAATAACACAGAGTCGATGGGAAAAAAGTGCTTAAAGAAAAATAAAAATTGAGTAGATGGGTTTATCTTTTTTTTTAAATTATTTGATGTAATTATTTGATTAAATGAGGAGGTTTAAAAAAGTAATGTACGCAATTTGTCTATGGATTCTAGTGTTTTACATGTCGTTTGGCTATAGCCAATAGGCCCTCCGGCTTAAAATACCAAGCGGCATATCTTCTTCCTGCCCTTATCCCACACTAGGTAGGGTCGGCTCAACACGTTTTTCTCCTCAATTCTGCTCTATCATCCGCCTTATCTGCATCACACTCCCCTAGCACGCATATCCTCTTTCACACAGTTCATCCAAACCTTTTTTGGGCGCCCCCTTATATAATACCTATCGGCATGTCATCCCAATATATTAGCAGTGTAGTTAGATTGCAAACGGCGAATCGATGGCAGACTGAGTGGCACCCGCTGTTTACTTACTATTGCCGAAAACAAAATGGCGGACGAGATTTAAACGGCTCTTGCTAATGGCATGATTTATATGAATTTTTAGCTGTTACTAGTGGTTTTTATCGCTGAATAGTAACATTATTAGGGGGGCTATTCACAACCACGTCTCGTCCTGCTGTCACAGTTTTTGAAAAACCATTCCAGTTCAAAAACAAATGCAACTTAATTTTTTTTATTACAAGCTTTTATTTACTTTCACTTGTCTGTTGTCTGCCTGTCTGTCTGTCTGTCTGTAATCAAATCTTGCAACTTTAATTTGGCCCACTTCCCGGTATCCGATTGAGCTGAAATTTTGCATGCCTGTATGAATCGGATTACAATGCAATATTTTTATGACATCTAGCTGATGATGGAGCGGGAAGGTGGCTATAGGAACTCCGTAATTAAACGACGTAACCCCATCGAGTTTGGGCTCATTTGATTTTTTTGTGGTATTGAATATTTTGTTAGTTATTTTGTGTCAAAGATGTTTATGCATGAATAAATATTTCATTCATTCATTCATTCATTCATTCATTCATTCAAAAAGATTTTTTAAAATTTCACTTGTTTTTATATGGGTTATAAAATGCGCTTCGTTTTGCTGCACCATCATCTTGTCTGCGTACAGAATCTATTTACTGAATTGACAAGCAATAGGTACACAGCGAAGCATATTTAGACACGCGGCAGCGAGTCAAGCCAAGTTCAAGCAAAGGAACTGGCGACCGCGCCGTGTGTTATATTACACGAACCGTCCAAAGCGCGTTTTGACGACTTTTTACACCCTCGTTATACAAAAACTATTACACATAGACAAGTCAAATTTGGCACATATACTTAAATATACGAACTATATCTCTGTTCCAAATTCCAATAACACAGCTCAAACGGTTATTTAGATATAAACATCCAGTAATCAGTGAAGTTAATACATACTGAGGGATAGATCAAAAGTAATATCCCAGTTCCAGATGACCTAGAAAGCTGAAATTTGGCATCCCGATAGGTAATGTCGTAGTAACAAAGGGAAAAATCAGAAACTAGTAATTTTTTATCATTTTAAATTATTATTAATTTTTTAAAAATGTATGATATTAAAGTTTGGGACGCCTAGGAACGCGTAAAGCAATACATGTTGCATGTTGCTATAATTTTTGTGTAGGCGGCTATTTTCTGTTAGATACTACGAAGTGCGCGCGAGTCCACTATTCCTACTAATATAATTATAAATATAAATACAAACTTTATACCTACTGTACGTATGGATATATGTTTTTTACTTTTTCACGCCTAAACGGGTGGGCCGATTGACTTTAAATTTGGTATAATAAAAAATATAGCTTAGACCCCTGGAATAACATTATAATATACACTACTGTACCAAACTGTATAGTGGGTAAAACAGCTAGGCACAGCTAGTCACTAATAAAAATAGGTTCCTGGTACCTACGTAACAATTGTATATCCTATGTAAATACCTATCAATATATCGACTCACCAGCAGCACAAGGCGGCTCAGTAACATAGAGGTAATAATATTATTAGCTGCAAGAAGATTTTCTCCGTGAATAGGACCTCTTTGGCATGTATAATTTATAGTCTGTGGTCATTGTCTATGGAGAGAGATTTTGATTTGTATAATGGCGGGTTGTCGTTTTGTTAAATATTTTTGTTAAATAAAATTATAAATGTCTCCACGGTTTTTATCAGAAGTGGTATCTGAACTTCTGTTTTGCCCACAACTGTTTTATCTAATTATTGAAAACAACCGCCGATAGAAATCAATTTCGTCAACTTGTGTTGTGGAACGACTGGTTTGGCCGTCCCGCGCTTTTTGTGAAAATTTCAATGGCATTATTTTTTGCCGTTTTTGATGTTTTGTGTTGTGATCTTGAGTGATAATATCACGAGAAGTAAAGGATGGAGGGATTCATCATGCTATGCATGTGGATCTTCACTATGAATTATTGTCATTCATAGGGTGTAGTGAGGACGGGGGGACTGCATAGTGGGAGAAAACTATGTGTTATGTCTTACTCGTACCGGTCACTGTTGTTAACTTTATTCCTTCTCTCACGATTATGTTCCGAAGATCACACTCATCATCTTCTTCATCTCACCATTACTAGGTCAGTATGACCGAAGCATAAAGGGACGAAGACCTGACCAGCTGGGCTACATCATAAGTTGCATCCGAATCTTTTCGTAGTCTCTCTGTCTTGTGCCATATAAGCGCACGTGAATATGAAATTAATATGTGTGTCTCGTTTTGCATGTTCGTTGGAGCTGCTGGTGTGAAATAACAGGTGAGCGGCGCGTGAGCGCAGCGGGCAGAACATGCAGCACGTTGTCAAACAAGATGAGCACGTACCCGCGTGCTGACACGGCGTGTACAGCGCGCGCCCTGCGCGCTGCACGCTGTCCAAAAAGATCGACATGTGCGAGCAGTCCCGGTGGTGCAGTCGCAGACGGGAGCTGTCGCAGTGGAGGCTGTCCTGGATGAAGCCATGCATGGATGGATCTGGCTTTGTTGCACTTTTTATTTAATTTATGGATGAGAATTATTATGCTTGAGGGCCTTGTACGAGTGATGCCTGACAGAGAAGAGACAATATTGTCGGTCGTCTGGATTATTAACATTTGGTTTCTCATGCAGATCATGAACCCTGGGGGTGATGATGCTGATGATCCCTCAGATTCTCCCACTGACCCGGAGCAGTACGGCATCTCAGCCACGAGTGCAGAGAAGACGTCGGTCGCGAGTCCTGTGAATTTGCCGATGCTGCTGAATAGAAGACAACAAATGTGCAATGTGCAGCCGAGGACGGCGCAATGCCAGGAGAGGCCGTATTAGCTGCAAGAAGATTTTCTCCGTGAATAGGACCTCTTTGGCATGTATAATTTATAGTCTGTGGTCATTGTCTATGGAGAGAGATTTTGATTTGTATAATGGCGGGTTGTCGTTTTGTTAAATATTTTTGTTAAATAAAATTATAAATGTCTCCACGGTTTTTAATATTAACATTGTTTACAATAAAAATAATGTATGTATATCGCCTTAGGTGCTAGTTGGTGTAAACATTTTAGATACCTACGTACCTGTAACGTATAGTCATGATATTATAGGTAGGTATGTGGCGGTATCTGGGGGCACGGTAGTGCCCCCGCCAAGTCGTCGTCATTACAAGTCTTGTCGGCTTAGGTTTCTTTTGATCGAAATTCTAATCCAGTTCCAGATGATCTAAAAAGTTAAATTTCCATCCAGGTAGGCGGTAGGTATAAGATAGCTGGGTGAATATAGATAAATTTATCAGTAACTAGTATTGTTTAAAAATCAATTGATTAGGTACAAAATTCAAATCAATAGTGCACATAAATGCTATTTATAAATAAGTACTAAATTAATTATAGGTATAGGTATATCGAAGCACGGCGAGGCTCACGGGCCGCGGTGCGCGGTGCGACGGCCGTGCCATAGAGCAGTGGGGTGGGGAATGGTGCAATAAAATAATCATTTGGTATTAATCTTATTATGACTGGGTGTCTTAAACCTATTACATACTAAAAAGTACTGTACAAAAAGCAATGATATCCCATCAAAAACATAAATGTGAAAAGAGAGCCAAGTTCAATATTACGATGTATGTACTCATAGTTACCTATGATTTGGTGGTTGACTTCAACGACAAAAGAAGTGAGATCTAAATGGGTGCCAAGTTCAATGGTCAGTCCTGAAAAATATTTACAACAACATAAAATATTTTATTACAACTTAAAAGATTATTTCTTCTTATCACTTAGAATTAATATTACTTTGAAGCCCAAAGTTTGACTTGGCTAGTTCTCATGGGTACCATACGACGAAGTATCATTAAGATAAGACAATAGATACTTTATTGTACACCACATAATGTTACAGAAAATACATAAGTACATAATTAAAATTAAAAATTACAATGTACAAGTGGTGGTCTTATCGTTAAAGAGCGATTTCTTCCAGACAACCAATGGATGGAGGGGACTAATTTACACGATAAAAGACGGTGGCGCACTAATTAGCATTAAGTGCGTTTAATAGTGACCAAGCTAAAGTTAAGAGAGTGCCTACCTAGTATATTATGAGAACTGGCCAAGTCAGTCTTTAGGCTTCAAAATAATATTAATTCTAAGTGATAAGAAGAAATAATCTTTTAAGTTGTAATAAAATATTTTATGTTGTTGTAAATATTTTTCAGGACTGACCATTGAACTTGGCACCCATTTAGATCTCACTTCTTTTGTCGTTGAAGTCAACCACCAAATCATAGGTAACTATGAGTACATACATCGTAATATTGAACTTGGCTCTCTTTTCACATTTATGTTTTTGATGGGATTTTAGCGTTACCCCATTTGCCTAGAGGCTAGAGGGAACTTTAAACGCGTTATTTCGTGATAGAAGTAAACAAAACAACGATCAGCCCATTGCACATTGCGTTAACATCCTGTTTTCAGTTTACCCCGCCATTTCCAATACATTACCGCTATCGGTTAGACCATAAACAATATCTGCATTATCTGTGCTAATGTGACAGCTAACGTCATTTCGGAAAACGGCGGGAAAATTAACTTACGGTTTATAACGGTTTTATTTTATGAAAAATAAATTGCAGAGAATACAGTTCAAACCTGAGCGATAGATATTCCCTGCGGTACCGAAAAAAATCATAGTAATACGCACTTACCGCACTTTCTGCTCCTCAGAGCGGTATTGAATATTACCCAGGTTTTAACTTAGTAGGTAGTAACTAAGTAGGCAGGCCTTAAGTAGGTAGTAGGTAGGTACTTATGTGGCAATGGGCTAGTCACATTTGCCGCAGAACCGATAACCGATGGGGTAGACGTGTTCTAGATTCTAGAGTGGAGACCGCGTCTCGGCAAACGTAGTGTAGAGCGTCCTTGGGTGAGATGTGGCCATGATATCCGGAGGGTCGCTGGGAGTGGTTGGAGGAGAAAGACGGAGGACCGAGTTGAGTGGCGTGCCGTGGGGGAGGCCGGAGGGCTATGCCAGCAGTGGACGAACATAGGCTGATGATGCGGTACTTACTATTAGGCCATAAACCAATAAATTTTATTTTTAATCTTGTAGTTTGAACCTAAATATAATTAACAATTCGAAAACAAAAAGTTTTATAAAATTATGAACTATCACGGCACAAGCCCAGAAATTAGCATGCCGCCATAAATTGCAGCTGAAATGAAAAAGTAAAGTTTGGTCTATGGCACGCCACTCTACGATATCTCTGGATTGCGCCATCGATTTATTTACTTGCTTCTTGTGTAGCAACGGTTTCGGTTGTTACGATTTTGGTACATTTTATTGTGAAAACAGCTATTTACATAATCGAAACCGTGATGTCGTGATGTTTTCTAAATGTCCCAACTCCCAACTTAAACAGGAGCGTTCTTCACGACCAAATTCACGACAGCCGTCGTAGCACATAGCATACCGCAACATTGCACTGTCAAGAGTAATTGACGTTTGTAAGAGCACAATGACATTGGGATTAGCTGCAAATTGTATGAAATGACAGCGCGAGTAGCAAGAGTAGCGTCTTGATATAATATTATGTCAGATTACTCTTGACAGTGGGACGGGAGTTGCTACTCTTAAGTCATTGTCTTACTATGCTAAAGGGGCAGCGCGTGTATAGTGCTCTACACGAAACGAGTCCCTTTGACGGGGCGCCACTGTCGCGCGTGTTAAAGTTAAAATATTAATAACATTTTTACTCCTCATTATACCTATTTTTTATTTAATTTCTTAATTAAATAGATAGGTATTTAGTTTATCGAACAAATAAAATAATTAAGGACATCATATTACATAGTAGGTCGATTAAATTTAATTTAGTTCCGCTAAATTCCACGGGGCTTCTTTTGAGAAATGCATTACTGCATACTGTCAAATTTAACACAATTTTAAAACAAAAATTGAAAAACCCCACCGTTATCGCGTTTTTAAAAACGAATTAACATCTTAAACACATTAGCGGTTCACTAAATCCTCATTTGCCGAAAATACACAAAAACCGCGTCTTGAATTCTCAAGACGCCAAAACTTGGCGAGCAATTAGCGCCATCTGTTGACGGGAAATTCATTTGCATATTCAAAAAAGTAGCTGCGCCTAAGCCTTATTTTAATATTAATAAATAAATTTCCAGGAAAAAATTGTGTTCCTACACTAAAGGGAGTGATTTATCCCGCCTTCTAGGTTTAATCTGCTACCATCTTCAGCCGCATCGTCGGTTAACATCACGCGAAATCGTGGTCAAAGGCTAACCTATATTGAATAAAAAAAAGACTTAAAAAAGTTTAGTAAAAAAATGAACAATAGTAATAGCTTTTCACAAGCTTTTATTTACTTTCACTTGTCTGTTGTCTATCTGTCTGTCTGTAATCAAATCTTGCAACTTAAATTTGACCCACTTCCCGGTTTCCGATTGAGCTAAAATTTTGCATGCATGTATAAATCGGATGACAATGCAATTTTATTATGACATGGAACTGATCTGATGATGGAGCTGGGAAGGTGTCCATAGGAACTCCGTAATAAAACGACGCAACCCCATCGAGTTTGGGCTCATTTGATTCGTCTTGACGAGTACTTTATGATGCTAGATGGTAATAATAATAAGAGCTTGTTTTTAATTTTTTTTATTTTATTTCACTTGTTTAGCGTTCACAAATTGTGCTATTCAGAATTCTGCTTTTCCCAACGTCAAAAATGGTCTCTCTTTTATCTTACTAATATTATTAAAACGCATTGAGTTGTAAAATCGTGAAAATTTGTAATAATGTATAGCAGTCTGGATGTGTTACTCATTCACGCCTAAATGGGTGGACCGATTGATCTGAAATTTGGTATAGAGATAGCTTAGACCCTAGAATAACACATAGGCTCCAGTACAGCGGTTAAAACCGCTGGGCGCAGCGAGTGTATAACAATATTATGTATCTGATCCAACCTGTGACTAAAGTTGTGTGTTCAATAACAACCCCCTGACAAGACCATTATTACCCTACACGTTCTTATTTTCTTGTTTACATATCACAACATCGTAAAGAAGTATAAACTGGTACTAACATAAACCAGGATCTGCTGAATGTGTATGTGATGCGGCGCTACGCGAAATAGAAAAAACGAAATGTCATTTGTTGGCGGGAATCATGAACAAAATATGGCGACTTTTACGCGTTTCGAATTTGGTTTTTGCGTAAAAATAAGAGCTTTGATATTATAATAAGTCGTCATTTATTTATATGGGATATTATAATTGAAAGATTTATTTTTGTGATAAATTTATTGAATCGACGAAATTTAGCAAATGTGTTTATGGTTCCGTAGTTTTCATTTTGGATTAAAACAAAAAAGTTCCATAAACCTTTAACATCTTTTTAATCAGCTAGGCGTCACACAGGTAGCCCATTAAGCCAATTTCCGTCGCCATCAGATAGCCGGCTAGACCAATAACGATTGAACTAACGACGCCGTGTAGCCGTATATCCTCGCGCACGGTTGCGAAGACACGCACTGTCGTAAACTGCGGTCGCGGACTGTTAGACTAGTGGTGGATACCGCGCTTTGGTAACTGAAGTGACGCCGCACCTTTATTAATAAATAAATCGACTATCAAGGTTCATGAGATAGAGCCTGGTGACAGACAGATGGACGGACAGTTAAGTCTTAGTAATAGGGTCCCCTTTTTGCCCTTTGGGTGTGGAATCCTAAAAAAATCGCTTTTGGCTAACGCTAAAAATATACTATGACAGTCTAAGTCGATAGGAAAACAATATTGTGTACCCGAATATACGTGAGAATAGTTACAAAACGTATTAAAGGTAATGTATAAATACCATTAAATTCTAAAGATTAGAAGGTATTCAGAACGAAGTAAGAACTAGATATGAAAATATAAATCTATTCAAAAGTGCCGTGCGTGGTGTCTACTTTTATTACAGTAGCCTGAGACGCGTTATGTCGTTACAATAGTTTGATATTGAGATAGTTAACGTGAGCAAACTGGCTTATGGACGAACCGTGCTTAAACAATAAATGTAAGCTTATTGATTTAAAAAAAAATTGAATGTCATTTTGCAAGAAGATTCATATACTTTTTTAAATTGCATCTATTTTCCATACAAAATGTTCCAGAGTTCCTGCATACATAGAAAACAACGAGCAATTAAAAAACTCAATTCTCTTTAGCTGTTAGCTATCTATAAGTAGGCATTTTAATGTAAAATAATAAAATACCTGAGAAATAATCATTTTAAAATTTCACTTGTCATCCAAATAAAATTCCAGGAATTTATGAAATTGACATGCAATTTAACAAAATACAGCATTACATTTACCTACTCCAATTTATCCAAAAGTCTATTTTACGAATTATTACGACTCGCAAAAATTCTCCGACACAAATCAAATTTTAAAACCTTTGTAATTGGAGTTTCAAGGCGACAATAATTAAAATCGCGGAGTAAATTTATCGCTAGACGTGCCGTAACTGTCTTTTGAAAATACCACCCCTAAATGCCCACCTTCCCACAGGCGCGGATCCAGACCTTAATTTTGGGGGGGGTCATCGGCTAGAATTTTTTTCAAACTAAGAATTGTTTTGGAGACTCGTTTCAGCATAGTCTTAAAAATCTTACATTTTTCAGTACGAACGATGCGCGTTTTACTTGCTCCGAGTAGCAAGGAAACTAAATATTAAATTTAGAAAAGCGCGAGCAGCTCGCTGCGAGCGGCGAGAAAATTTAAAAATTTTCAGCAGGAATGATGTGCGTTTAGCTTGCTCCGAGAGGCAAGGAAACTAAATATTCTTGTTTATAGAGCGCGAGCAGCTCGCTGCAAGCGCCGAGAAATTTTTGAATTTTTCAGCACGAATGATGTGCGTTTAGCTTGCTCCGAGTGGCAAAGAAACTAAATATTCATATTTAGAAAAGCGCGAGCAGCTCGCTGCGAGCGCCGAGAAAATTTTGAATTTTTCAGCACGTATGACGTGCGTCTAGCTGGCTCGAGAGGCAAGGAAACTTAATATTCTTATTTATAAAAGCGCGAGCAGCTCGCTGCAAGCGCCGAGAAAATTTTGAATTTTTCAGCACGAATGATGTGCGTTTAGCTTGCTCCGAGTGGCAAAGAAACTAAATATTTATATTTAGAAAAGCGCGAGCAGCTCGCTGCGAGCGCCGAGAAAATTTTGAATTTTTCAGCACGTATGACGTGCGTCTAGCTGGCTCGAGAGGCAAGGAAACTTAATATTCTTATTTATAAAAGCGCGAGCAGCTCGCTGCGAGCGCCGAGAAAATTTTGAATTTTTCAGCACGAATGATGTGCGTTTAGCTTGCTCCGAGTGGCAAAGAAACTAAATATTTATATTTAGAAAAGCGCGAGCAGCTCGCTGCGAGCGGCGAGAATATTTTCAATTTTTCAGCATGAATGATGTGCGTTTAGCTTGCTTCGAATAAGAATAAGAATAGCGTTGGTGCAGTGCTCCTAAAATTTCACATTATTGTGAAATCCTAGGTAAAACTGTACTGATTATGGGCAGCCGTTATCTCTTAACATCAGGAGAGCGTCTTGCTCGTCTTCTACTTCATCACATAAAAAAAAAAAGAAAAAAAAAAGAATAAGAATTTGTTTATTCATAGATTTCAGGTACATAATATCAGATCTTAATGTAATGCATTGTTCTGCCGAAACCTGTCTTTTCCAGACGTATGAATAATAGGTACAATAATGACTTATAGCTAAGAATAATACCTAGTTACATTGTATGGAGTATGCATGACTATTTATATTTTGTATTCAAAAAATTCATTTATGCTATAAAAACATTTCTCCGCCAACCATTGCGTCAATTTATATTTAAACACAGAGCACCGAGAAGCAAGGAAACTAAATATTCTTATTTACAAAAGCGCGAGCAGCTGGCTGCGAGCGCCGAAAAAAATTGAATTTTGCAGTACGTACGATGTACGTTTAGCTTGCCCCAAGTGATAAGGAAACAAAATTTTCTTATTTATAGAGCGCGAGCAGCTCGCTGCGAGCGCCGAGAAAAATTGATTTTTTCAGCACGTATGACGTGCGTTTAGCATGCTCCGAGAGGCAAGGAAACTTAATATTCTTATTTATAAAAGTGCGAGCAGCTCGCTGGGAGCGCCGAGAAAATTTTGAATTTTTCAGCACGAATGATGTGCGTTTAGCTTGCTCCGAGTGGCAAAGAAACTAAATATTTATATTTAGAAAAGCGCGAGCAGCTCGCTGCGAGCGGCGAGAATATTTTCAATTTTTCAGCATGAATGATGTGCGTTTAGCTTGCTTCGAATAAGAATAAGAATAGCGTTGGTGCAGTGCTCCTAAAATTTCATATTATTGTGAAATCCTAGGTAAAACTGTACTGATTATGGGCAGCCGTTATCTCTTAACATCAGGAGAGCGTCTTGCTCGTCTTCTACTTCATCACATAAAAAAAAAAGAAAAAAAAAAGAATAAGAATTTGTTTATTCATAGATTTCAGGTACATAATATCAGATCTTAATGTAATGCATTGTTCTGCCGAAACCTGTCTTTTCCAGACGTATGAATAATAGGTACAATAATGACTTATAGCTAAGAATAATACCTAGTTACATTGTATGGAGTATGCATGACTATTTATATTTTGTATTCAAAAAATTCATTTATGCTATAAAAACATTTCTCCGCCAACCATTGCGTCAATTTATATTTAAACACAGAGCACCGAGAAGCAAGGAAACTAAATATTCTTATTTACAAAAGCGCGAGCAGCTGGCTGCGAGCGCCGAAAAAAATTGAATTTTGCAGCACGTACGATGTACGTTTAGCTTGCCCCAAGTGATAAGGAAACTAAATTTTCTTATTTATAGAGCGCGAGCAGCTCGCTGCGAGCGCCGAGAAAAATTGATTTTTTCAGCACGTATGACGTGCGTTTAGCATGCTCCGAGAGGCAAGGAAACTCAATATTCTTATTTATAAAAGTGCGAGCAGCTCGCTGGGAGCGCCGAGAAAATTTTGAATTTTTCAGCACGAATGATGTGCGTTTAGCTTGCTCCGAGTGGCAAAGAAACTAAATATTTATATTTAGAAAAGCGCGAGCAGCTCGCTGCGAGCGGCGAGAATTTTTTTTAATTTTTAGAACGTATGATCTGAGTTTCGCTCGCTCTGAGTAGTATGAAAATTAAATATTCTTATTTATAGAGCGGGAGCAGCTCGCTGCGAGCAAAAAAAAAATACTATTATACATGCGAGCAGCTTGCTGATAGCGCAAAGACTTAGCTGCAAAGACGACATAAAACGCGAACAGCTTGCAGCAGTTAATTTAATCCAATTAATCCTAAATATGAAAGATACTGTGCAGTTTGCTACGAGAACCTACGGATAATTCGTAGGCGAGGACCGAAAAAAAAGTAGCTTGGTAAAAAAATTATTAAAACAGCGAAACAATTTTATGAACTTGTACGTAAAGCTTGCAGCTAAGAGAAAATTTCCTAATTCTAACTATGAAAGTAGCGTAAAACCAGTTGATATGATCGGATTTTTTTTTCCGACTAGGATTTTGGGGGGGGTCATGACCCCCTTGACCCCCCCCTGGATCCGCGCCTGCCTTCCCACCCCATTCAAAGGGAGAAATCAATAAAGTTATTGTTCTCGTGTCGACTAGCGACATCTAGCGGTGGCGGTTGGTACTACAGCTCTCTTAGTGATGCGATTGAAAAGTTGTTAGGTTAATTTTGATAGATGGCGCTGTTTTTAATATTTTTTGGGTTGGCATAAAATTCGTGGTAAACAATTTTTTAAATTAAAATTTTGATTGGTTTTTTGATAATAATTTAATTCTAATGATTATTTTTTATTGTTGCAGGTACATTCATAATTATTAAGGATGGAAAAGGTTTGCAAACAATAAAAATTAAAAGTTCGAGTACCTACATAATTTATACTTCGACCGCGAACTTTGATACTTTAATATACGAGTATATTAATCATGTCATTATAATCCAATAATAACACATAATTATTATTTCTCATTATTCATAAAAGATATTATTTTTATTATTATCTATTGAAAAGCATAATTTTTAAACTACAGTCGCTTACACTAATTAAATAACATTAACATAATAATTATTTATAACAAATTGGGCTAAAAATAGATATCAATAAATCGACAATTAGTTTTTATTTTCGCTCTTAGGCAAAACAAAAATAATGTTTCTTGCGTAACAGACATATTTGAAGCTATGAAAGATGGTGCGGTTAACCTGTAACTTTTTTTTTATAAAATATGGGTACAAATTTTATAATATAACGATAAATTTAATGCCAATAACTTCTAGTCCATAAAACATCATTAAACGCACTTTATTATCAGAGCAGAAACATTTTACTGAGTCCATTATATGCCGTAAATAATGTGAAAGAACTTTTGTTGACTTGGAAAAGCTCGGTCACGGCGGCCATTTTGTATTTCAATTTCCTTTTCCGTTTTAGGTTTCGTTAAACAACTTTTTTATTGAAAACGTTATAAATGTTGAGTGAAAATCTAATTTTTGAGGCATAAAAATCGTAACGGGATTTTAATGTTGTATTGATGGATATAAACATTATGAATTAATGATAAATTATTTGGCTGTAGTTCGTAGACATTGAAAATGCCATTTTTATTGTAAACAGTAAATTACATTTTTGTACTTCTTGCACTGCTATTGACACTACACATTTAATATATGGGATTAATATCGCGGTAACATGTTGGCCCGTAGGTTCGCCCGTTGTACAGACCAGGTGAAGATCACGCTGTTCAAGGCGTACTGCCAGGGAATGTACACGGGCGGCCTATGGACGGCATATGCCAAGAAGTCGTTGGATACCCTCCGTGTTCAATACAATAACATCTTCAGGATGATGTTGGGACTCCCTCGCTGGTGTAGTGCCTCCGGAATGTTTGCGGATGCTCGTACTGACGGCTTCCACGCTGTCATTCGCAAAAAAGTGGCGTCGTTGGTGAGGAGAGTGCGAGGGAGTCACAACAGCATCCTGAAGATGGTCGCTGAGGACCCTCGGGCACCTTTACTGAGACACCTTGTTAGGGTGATGGTCAGATGAGAATTTTTATCTGGCCTCATTTGGACAAGGTGTCTAGATAATTGTATAATATTAAAAATTAGATCAGATTGTTACTAACCCTAGTCTGTAAGTTTTTATTTTAAGTACTAACCCCATGGGCCATAGTTGTCTAAATAAAAAATTTTTAATTTAATTTAATTATTGTTTTTTGAATTAGCTTAATGTCGTTTGAAATTTTATTTTATTTCTTGAGAATAAAAGATTTTTTTTTATATGCAGAACTCGGAATAATAATGAAATTTGTGTTCTACTTCCTACGTTTGGCGGCTGTAGATGGTAGCAAAATAAACCTAGGAGGCGGGATAAAACCTATTTCTCCCACTAAATCATAATAAACAGTCCCAATGACGGTGCAGAAACAAAACAAGTCACCCAGAACGGCTAAACGACTAATATAATCGTGGACTTATCGCCCGTTTCCAGACTATTAACCAGAGGCATCAAACGCAGGGATATGATGTATGGTTCTGGAGTTGTCGTTGGTCGCCTTAAAAGGATAAATAGCGTAGAGAAACGGCCCTTCTTAATGATATAGGAATATTATACTATTAATTATTCGTCATATAAAATAGAAAAGAAATACTCTTTATTGTGTCCAATTTAACAAAACGTACTTAAAAATACTAAAACTTGAAATAAATAACATTAACAAATTGGCCCACAATGGGCGGACTTATCGCTCGGAGCGATCTCTTTCACGAAACTGACTCTTGACTTGGACGAAGACATTATATCATATATTATCATAACAAAAGTCCTTGATAACCCTTTTGTAACAAAATCAAATGCAATGCAATGCTTTTATTTACTTTCACCTGTCTGTTGTCTGTTTGTCTGTCGGTCTGTCGGTCTGTCTGTCTGTCGGTCTGTCTGTCTGTCGGTCTGTCTGTCTGTAATCAAATCTTGCAAGTTTAATTTAAATCGGATGATAATGCAATATTATTATGACATCGAGCAGTTTTGATGATGTAGTGTAGGTACCTGGAAGGTAGCCATAGGAACTCCGTAATTAAACGACGCAACCCCATCAAATTTGGGCTCATTTGATTCGTCTTGACGAGTACTTTGGTGCTGGGTATTAATATACTTATAATAAAAGCTTGTTTTTAAAGTATTTTTTAAAATTTCACTTATTACGAAGTAGAGTGCGTAGGTCAGAGTAGCGCTCAGGAGAGAATGGAGTGCGTTGAGTTTTTGCCTATGACCGATCTAATATTAACATCATCTGAGGTCGCCCCAACCATAAAATGCAGACATCGGCTGAATGGTGTTAACGCGAAGCCACTCTTTTGTCTATGGTTTGCTGACGCGGAGTGTGAATAATGAACTAGGGAGGTTTTACTTGACACTTCACTGAAGAGTAGAGCTTTATTGTGTGGATATTATAATTTTTTGATATATTTGAAAGTGGCAAACGCACTGGCGTGCAGGGTCAAACGACGATGAGCGAGTGGATTCTGTAAGACGAATTCGTAGCAAAACGATAACGATTTGTAGGTACATATTTTATTTTAAGAAACGACACAAAATAACGTTTGCAAATTTATGTTAAAAAATATCTGCTCAATTAATAAAAATAAAGAAGTCTCCATTACGTCCTCTAGAGTTTAATCAAATACGCCCACGGGATGCCCACTACTCAATAAAGGGAAAATTAAAGTCCAACGATCAGGCTGTATAGCGGAAACTTGCGTCACCATCTATTGAAAAAAAAATTGTACGTCACTCGCAATTAATTTGTCAGCTGTCAGGGAAGATTTACTATCGAATAGATGTGACATCGAGTTAGTTGTTTATTATAAGTATGTATTTACAAAAGAAAAGTATATAAGTATTATATCCGTTATCCTAACCACCATATTACAAGCATTAAGTTGCTTAGTTTGGGGTTAGGTGGCGCTGTGTGAAACGCCCTGAAATATATTTATTTATATTTTTTAACCAACTTCAAAAAGAGGAAAATTGGACATATTTTGATTTTTTGTTTACCGATTACTCGGAGACGGCTGAAGAAATGTGGATGATTCTCTTTTGTTTCATAAGGTATACTTACTATTTTATTCTATACTTACCAAGTGCTCTCTATTAATATATTGAAAACTAGTGGGGGACTTTAGTGCAAAACCTGTTTTTTTCTTGCAGAAGCATGAAACTTGGCACATTGATTCCTTATGACAAAATAAGCTGATTTCGATCGGTAGCCTAATGGAAGGGGCCCTCTGGTAGCGGGGAGGGGGGGTGGAGGGTGCGCTCCACCCGGCTTTGTTTTAAAAATTCTGGAAGACCACGCATAGCTAATACATCAAGTTTGGTATCAATTTCGGATAAATCGAGGACGTAGATTTCATTTCTAGTATAAAAAAATGACATTTGTGATGATTTGTTTAACAAAAAAATTAAAAATTAGAATTACGTAACTTCGTTTTTATTGTTCAAATTACTGTAAATTCAAAAATACTAGTTTTTTTAATAAACAAAAAATATGTTAATAAAGTCTAGTTTATGTAGATTAAAAAATATGTAACTTTATATTACTTTTCTTAATAACAAACCGCATAAAAAAATCTTTTGCTGTCCCGGGCCGCAATTTTCTTTTACCGCCATGAAAAGGGTTGTTAGTAAAAAACTTACTATTTCATGCTGAAGTTTTTAAACTTGCCACAATTACAATTCCTTACGTTAAAATAAGCCGTTTAGAATCAGTAGCCGTCGGTAACCAGCCTTCTGACAGCGGGGAGGGGGGGGTGAAAGGGGGCGCACCACCCAGCGTCACTTAAAAAAATCTGGAAGACCACGTATAGCTAATACGTCATGTTTGGTATCGATTTCGAATAAATCAAGAACGTAGATTTCATTTCTGATAATAAAAAACGCATTTTATGGGTTTTTAACCAAATTATAACACAAAATTAGTTCTTAGTTTTTTTTTTATTTAGAGGCACTTTAATTCTAAATTATAGTAATATTTTGTGATAAACATAAATATTTTTTAAAAGTTTATTTCAAGTAGATTAAATAAAATAGAACTTTTATATTATTTTTATAAACATTTACTCGTACAATTTTTTTTAAGACACTAGAGTCGCTTCTTCTCACCGCTGCGCTGCGTTGTAAACCCCAATCAACTGTAAAATACGACTATGTACATTCATTTAACATGTTATTGATATAAGAACTTGATATTGTCAAACATAAAATTCAGAAAAATCCTATGAAACATCATAATTTACTCTCCCTGAGACAAACTTTTAAAAAATAGGTGCAATAAAACGCGATCAAATCGCGGAACGGAAACTGCTAAACATTGTTATGAATCAAACTGTTTCAACAAAATGTAATCTAGCAAAATTATAAATACTCCAGGCTTAAAGCTTTTTTATATTCCAAGACTGATTCTTCCAAAGATAATATTGTTATTATAGCTCATTACATTTTAAGACCGTCTTCATGCAGTTTTGCATCAATCTCAGCAATCCGCCCTTTATTTATAAATTAAATCAGTTTCGTGCATAATATACTGGCCACCAAAACGGTGTTAGATGAATAAGGTATCCCTTTGTTTGCTTATTGCTTCTAAAACCAAGCAGGAGGCTGGAAAATAGCAAGACTCGTATCCTTCGACTAGCATAAAAGTACCGCACACAAACTTAACTCTACCTATACGGTTTTGATATGATGTTTTGCGGTCAATGAAACTGCAGATCAAGCAGTAATTACTACTCGACAATCAATAACTATGTAGGAAACACCTTATCACAAAAAAAACACTATTTGGAAAATATACTTCTACTTCCATGATATGTCTGTATACCAGCATTTGTTACACGCATTTTACAAGGAACTTTGTTTGAGAGAGGCTAGGCATAATTTCTTGGTTAAGTCTAACCCATCCTCTCTTTTGGTTTAGGAAGCAAGAAGCAGACCATTCATTTGTCTGAAAACCTTTCAGTTGTCAGAAAATTGTGCATGGGACTGATTAAATAAATAAATGCAAGGCTTATCATAATTCGTCATAAAATGTTTTGAACTATATTATTATTATATTATATATGGAGCATCCGTCTTGGAAAACAAAATAACGATATAAATAAGCTGTAGGTAGGTGCCAGTAGTATTTATAATTTTGCCACATTACATTTAATTGAAAAATAGATGCATAACTTTGGTTAGCCGTTTATTACTAAAGAGATACGACTTTCGGGCCTATTTTTTAAAAGTTAGTCTCAGGGAGAGTAAATTATGATGTGCCATAGGATTTTTCTGAATTTTATGTTTGACAATATCAAGTTCTTATATCAATAACATGTTAAATGAATGTACATAGTCGTATTTTACAGTTGATTGGGGTTTACAACGCAGCGCAGCGGTGAGAAGAAAATAGCGACTCTAGTGTCTTAAAAAAAATTGAACGAGTAAATGTTTATAAAAATAATATAAAAGTTCTATTTTATTTAATCTACTTGAAATAAACTTTTAAAAAATATTTATGTTTATCACAAAATATTACTATAATTTAGAATTAAAGTGCCTCTAAATAAAAAAAACTAAGAACTAATTTTGTGTTATAATTTGGTTAAAAACCCATAAAATGCGTTTTTTATTATCAGAAATGAAATCTACGTTCTTGATTTATTCGAAATCGATACCAAACATGACGTATTAGCTATACGTGGTCTTCCAGATTTTTTTAAGTGAAGCTGGGTGGTGTGCCCCTTTCACCCCCCTCCCCGCTGTCAGAAGGCTGGTTACCGACGGCTACTGATTCTAAACGGCTTATTTTAACGTAAGGAATTGTAATTGTGGCAAGTTTTAAACTTCAGCATGAAATAGTAAGTTTTTTACTAACAACCCTTTTCATGGCGGTTAAAAGAAAATTGCGGCCCGGGACAGCAAAAGATTTTTTTATGCGGTTTGTTATTAAGAAAAGTAATATAAAATTATATATTTTTTAATCTACATAAACTAGACTTTATTAACATATTTTTTGTTTATTAAAAAAACTAGTATTTTTGAATTTACAGTAATTTGAACAATAAAAACGAAGTTACGTAATTCTAAGTTTAAATTTTTTTGTTAAACAAATCATCACTAATGTCATTTTTTTATTCCAGAAATGAAATCTACGTCCTCGATTTATCCGAAATTGATACCAAACTTGACCTATTAGCTATGTGTGGTCTCCCAGAATTTTTAAAATGAAGCCGGGTGGAGCGCCCCTTCCAACCCCCCTCCTCGCTGCCAGAGGGGGTGCTACCGAGGGCTACCGATCGAAATCAGCCTATTTTTACATTAGAAATCAATGTGCCAAGTTTCATGCTTCTGCATGAAAAAAACAGGTTTGACCCATTTTTGTCGCTTAGTGACTCCACTAAACCGATTAAGCTGTTTAGGCGATTTTAAAATCGGTTTAATATAGTTTTTTTTTATATTCACTCGTACGTTCGTTTGCTAAAATTTTATAAGTTAAAACTTCAGTTGCCGTGCTCCAATGATACCTACAAGATAATGACATGCCATTATGAAAAATACGTTCTATGAGAAAATAAAACTATTATGATCGAGCTAAGTGATAATTTAGCTCAGTTGCTGAAATTTGCTACCGATAAGTTACCCCTTGGTTGTCAGAAACAGTTTTTCCCCGTATTTTTTTCTAGAAAATAGATCTTAAGCAAGAAGTTTTTATCTACTTAAGTGAAAGTTGTAATGACGCAAAAAACTAAGGAAATGCGAGGGACAAAAACTAACAAAGAAAGTCAGCGTGAAACTGCTGGATCATCAACTTTATAGGGGTTATTAGGTTTTTGCTGTGAATTTGGGCGACCATTACTTAAGGAGCGGCAGATGTTCGATTTTCCATTAGGTAGTTTTATTTTGGGCGTAGAGTGCTTTCACGAAAGGAGTCCCTTGGTGGGGCGCCACTATCGCGCGTTTTAAAGTTAAAATATCTATTAAATTCTCTCTTCATAATTTCTCATTATAATTAAATTTCTTAATTAAATAGGTATTTACTTTATTTAAGAAATAAAAATGATTTAGGATAATATGAAGTACAGTAATAATCGATTAAATCAACTTTAGTTTCACGAAATTCCGCGGGACCTCTTTCGTAGAAGCACTCTAATTCACAACCTAAATCCAAGTTTTTTTACAAGCTTTATATTACTTTCACCTGTCTGTTGTCTGTCTGTCTGTCTGTCTGTCTGTCTGTCTGTCTGTCTGTCTGTCTGTAATCAAATCTTGCAAGTTTAATTTGACCCACTTCCCGGTTTCCAATTGAGCTGAAAATTTGCATGCGTGTGTAAATCGGATGACAATGCAATATTTTTATGACATCGAGCTGATCTGATGATGGAGCTGGAAGGTGGCCAAAGGAACTCTGTCATAAAACAACGCAACCCCATCGAGTTTGGGCTCATTTGATTCGTCTTGACGAGTACTTTATGATGCAAGATGATAACAATAATTAAAGCTTGTTTTTAAAAAGTATTTTTTAAATTTCACTTGTTTCATAATTAACCTTTAAGTATGGACGTGGGGGATTTTGAACTAAAATCGCTTTAAAACTGATTTAATATTAAAGTTATGTGATTTAACAATAAAATAACGTGCTTATACAATCAACTTTTATTTTTTTTAATATAGAAATTTGAAAAATTTGATTTTTTTTTTTTCAGTCTAAATTTACTTAGGTTACATTTTTAGGTATTAAAACAGCCACAGTTTTTTTTTTTTTATGTGAAGAAGTAGAAGACGAGCAAGACGCTCTCCTGATGTTAAGAGATAACGGCTGCCCATAATCAGTACAGTGTTACCTAGGATTTCACAATGATGTGAAATTCTAGGAGCACTGCACCAACGCTTCTTATTCAAGAGTCATAAGATGTTAAGACTCTTTAGCCCAGTAATTTCACTAGCTGGCACTTACAGTGCCCTCCTACCGAAGCACAGTTATTCTTATAACAAAATGAGTCTTATTTTGTCAAAATATAATATATAAAAAGCTAAAAAAACAAAACACCTACTTCAGGTAACAAATATAAAAAAAATTGACAACAGTCTAATCACGTAAATTTATTAGCAGTGCACAAATATATAAAACTTTGGACACACACAGGTTTGTTGCACTTGACACAAACAGGGCCAGTCATCCTTGTTTTTTTACAGGACAGATTATACTTGCTATTCTAAAACAAAAAATTCTATATTCTCTTTAGGGGCTGCGCAGACGGCACACTTTTTGTGCGATCGAGTCTGCGGCACACAAAAAGTCTGCATGGCGCGCAAAAAGTCGGTTACGGATTTTTCACAGACTCAACGCACACGACGCACATCTTCCAGCGTTGCCAGTGCGTAACTTTTGTAACATTTTGCGTTACTTTTTGACCCTTTGCGTTACTTTTACGTTACTTGTCCTAAAATGTTACTTTTGCGTTACTTTTTGGGGTAATGATTTTTTTTTTAAATGACCTAACAATGAAAGAATATAAAATAATAACTAAGTGAAACGGGACCCAATCGAAACGGAAAACATAAATTAAAAAAAAGTAAATAATATTGTCAATGTCATGGCTCCTCCACATATGCCGGTCAATGACTCGTTGGTCCAATGTTCGCCCGAGCGCACAGATTATAAATACATGCACTTGAGGCACAGATAATATAAATCAAAAAGTAAAGAAAATTAACTAGTTTAAAGTAATTATTCACACAAAATGGCTTCAAATGGTCCATGATTGATTAACATTCAAAATATAATTAAAGTCGTCAGCTATGGAGCCCAAAATGTATACCAAAAATTTACCGGAAAAAACCGTAAATATCCGAAGACATTCGTCTATAGACAAAAACTGTTCATCCATAGACAAAACACACACTCGGCAAATCATTGGCCGGTATATGTGGACGAGCCATAGGACCAACGACAACGATTCGAATGTAATGTGCCCAAACTCGACGGGTTTACTAATAGCCATTGAAGAGTTTCATTAGACACCTCCTGGCTCCATCATCAGATCAGCTCAGTGGTACCAGATTATAAAACTGTCATCAGATTTCTAGACATTTGCAAAATTTTATTATGATACAACCAGAAGTTGGTCAAATTTTATTTGTAAGAATTTTTTACCGACTTTGTATGGAAATCTAATTTAAGCGTCTTCAAAATAGACCATGTTTGGAAGCTCATAGCTGGACAACGATTGGAGATAGATAAAAAGTGTCAAGGCTGAAGTTGTAGAAATTTTTATGAGGTTTAATAATGTAGTACAACTAAATATCGTACAACGAACAGTTTTTGACATATAAGCAAAAAACCTAAAAATGGGACCTTTTTCGGCCTCCCACCCCTCGGGTTCGCCTTGGAGGGGTGGTGGGGACTTTTAGTATGTTTATCTCCTTACTAGTCCAAACAAAGTTCTTAAGTTGGTTTTTCTGCTTTCGACTTTTCGATCCACATACCCTTTTTGGGCACTCATTCACTGGGCTACTACTGAAATCTATGAATAAAAAAGTATAAGTACCTAAATTGAGTAAGTAAATTACATTGTATTAAAAATCGTTTTTTTTTTTAATGCGTTACTTTTATTGTAAATGCGTTACTTTTCGAACCTACCTGCGTTACTTTTGAAGATAGGGCACTGGCAACACTGACATCTTCGATCATTCTGTCGGCAGAGCTGTAGGGACGTAGACGCTATGGAAATACTGCAGAGATCGCGAAGTATTATTTTGTAAATGAAGTACAGAAAAAGAAGAAGAAAGGGGGTTTTTTCACCGGGGGTAGACTTCCTTTGCAGGAGGTCGTCTAGGTGGGTACCCCAACAGTGCCAGTTATTCTACCGCCTGAGCAGTGATGTGCAAACATTACTGTGCTCCGGTAGGAGGGCACTGTAGCTAGCGAAATTACTGGGCTAAAGAGTCTTAACATCTTATGACTCTTGAGTAAGAAGCGTTGGTGCAGTGCTCCTAGAATTTCACATCATTGTGAAATCCTAGGTTACACTGTACTGATTATGGGCAGCCGTTATCTCTTAACATCAGGAGAGCGTCTTCCTCGTCTTCTACTTCATCACATAAAAAAAGAAAAAAAAAGAAAGAAGCGTTACGTCCACCCCTAGCAAATGCAGATTGCCGACTAAAGTGTGTGCCGTCTGCGTTAGCGCGCGTTGAAGCAAACGTTCAATTTTTTTCACACACTTTTTGTGCGGAGCGGCGCGGCGCGGCGCGGTGCGGTCTGCCCGAATTACACGGATTATTTGTGCGCCGGACTTTTTGCGCGTCGTGTGCGTTACTGCGTATAATTGCATAGGTTCTATTTTCACAGACTAAAAAGTGCGTCATGGATAGTCTGTCGTCTGCGCAGCCCCTTATTGTGAGACTAAACCGAAGCTAACAAAATCTTACACACTAAAGAATTAATGAAATAGAAAATTTTAAATGAATTTTCGAAAGATGGATATACTGGACTAAATTTTTATCCTCCTGGACCCTGAACTGAACACGTACTGGAATTAAAAATTAGGACCACCTGCTTTATTGTTTTTTGACAATTTGTCCTACAAACTCTAAAATAAATATAACCGCCCCTACAAAATACATGTAGGGAAACTATGGACGTGTAGCCTGACAGGCTCCGGTCAATATTTTGATGGTCATAACTTACGTGATATTCATTGGATGATGCTACCTCTTCTCTTTTTAGTAGTTTTACAACTAAAACAAAAGCTACTGAGCCGCTCATTCACGGAAAATGAGGGGAAATAGGTAAAACTAAGAAAACGGAACATCGAGTAGCCTGTGAGGCTACACGTCCATACTTAAAGGTTAAAAAAAGTACCGACTGCAGGGCCTAAATTCTGCTCAAAAAAAAAACGACGGCGCAGCAAAACATAAGAAAAAAAAACTATAAATAAAACACATTTTTATTTTCAAAAACGACACTTTGGGGCTACTAAAAGATGCTAAATTTAAAAAGTTGAAGTTGCATTTGATTTTGTACTGGTATCGTAAGAAGTTTTAAGTTTTTTTTTCAACATTTTGTTATAATTTGACAGTGGACGTTAGCAAAACGAAAAGCTATTTTGGACCTGAATAACCCCGCTGAAGTTTTACTTTTTAACCCCCGACGCAAAAACGACGGGGTGTTATAAGTTTGACGTGTCTGTCTGTCTGTCTGTCTGTCTGTGTGTCTGTGTGTGTGTGTGTGTGTGTGTGTGTGTGTGTGTGTGTGTGTGTGTGTGTGTGTGTGTGTGTGTGTGTGTGTGTGTGTGTGTGTGTGTATGTGTCTGTCTGTGGCATCGTAGCGCCCAAGCGGATGAACGGATTTTGATTTAGTTTTTTTTGTTTGAAAGTAGAGTTAGTCGAGAGTGTTCTTAGCCATGTTTGGTGAAAATCGGTCCAAGATGGCCGCCGCTACAAAATGGCGGATTACTTTTTTCTTCCACGACCCCCTCAATATGGGTATCAAATGAAAGGGCTTAACGAGTAGATTACAGCCCACTATATAAAATTTAAAATCCAAGATGGCCGCCATCAAAAAATGGTGAATTACGTATTGCGTTGGGGGTTTTTTTAAATTTTTAATTTAATTCACTTGTTGATTCGTATGAAAATAAAATAAATAATAAACTGTGGGTCCACAACCTGTGAAAGCAGGCGGAAATATGGGCGGAAAATATGGAAGTTTTTCCTAAACGCATGTTCTAAATCGCTAAAAGCTTGGGCGTTGCTTCGAGCTAGCAATTTTGGTAATGGTTGTCTTCTGGTAAAACGCTTTTAATTATTCTGTGTAATGTCCTACATTAACAACCATGTTTATTAAGAAAACATTAATGATGCTGTGAAGCTAGGGTGGAATTTATTCCGCCTTCTAGGTTTAGTCTGCTACCATATGCGCATATCAGTCCTGTTCCATTCCCAGGTTGTCTGTAAGAAAACGCCTAGTGCGATAAGAGCGCCGATTGTTTACCTAGCATTCCTACCGGGCGTGGGTAGACTTCCTTTGCAGGAGGTCGTCTAGGTGGGTACCCCAACAGTGCCAGTTATTCTACCGCCTGAGCAGCGATATACAAAAATTACTGTGCTTCGGTAGGAGGGCACTGTAGCTAGTGAAATGACTGGGCTGAAGAGTCTTAACATCTTTTGACTCTCAAGTCTCAAGTAATAAGCGGTCGCACGGGTCCTCTAGTGGAGTACAAACCTCAATATTACTTAAACTTATTTGTTACATAGTACTAGTAGCGGTACTAATCCTAGTGTTTATATAGTAGGTACCTAATTACCATAAAATCTATATTCCTTGTGGCCCCATCAAATTGATGACGTCATGAACCTAGTCTAGACTGACTGGCCTAGAAATTAGGTTGGGTACTATTAATTAAACTTAAAGCTATTGAAGTATAATAGACTGCCAATACGAATTTAGATGCGATTTTGATTTTTAGGGTACCGTACCTCGAAAGGAAAAAAAGGAACCCTTATTATAGGATCACTTTGTTTATTTGTTAATATTAATACTTTATTATAACACAAAAAAATGTAAATGTAAAAATAATAAATAAAAAGTAAAAATGTGTGTAATTGTTAGTAAAGGCGTACATTATGTTGGCATACTTAAAATAAATAAACACATGAAAATTAAAAATTACAACAGTAATTAACAAACAGAACAAAGATGTTGCAACCGGCGGTCTTATCGTAAAAGCGATCTCTTCCAGACAATATAAACAAAGAATAAATTCTTTGATAATATTTTGGACTGATCTTGCTGAAATGAAATGAGGCATCCTAAATCCTTAGTATGTTGTTAACCGATTTAAAAAAAAGTTATGTTTTTTACTGTTGGTAGGCCACGGTCAAGGCTATAATTGTTGACAAGGCCAAAATTTTTAACATACTATTACTCCGTATTTTCAGTAATAAAAAAATATTTGATATGTATTATTTTTCTTGCTAATAAAATAAAAATGGCTGAGATAACGCTTATAAGATTCTGTGTTGGGACGCGTAACGTCATACCACTAAACAAAAATGTACTAGATTGTATGGTGTGACGTCACGATCAATCAACTCTAGTGCGTTGTATCTCTCACGTTTTTCTCTCAGATTTTTCAAATAAAAATAATAAAAAGTATCAAATTTCGCAGTCCGAGTATAATCCACAAGCGCCTCTAGCAGCAGCTTTAGGAAACTCTTGTCTATTGCCAAATCTCTATAGTTCAACCGCCTCGCTTGATACTTTTAAATTAATTTTCATCTCTTATTTAAAAATCTCGCGTCAAATTGTATGTTATGGAATTATTATTCGGCTTAACCGATGTTTATGAAATTTGTAAGTATTTAGTAGGTCTAAGAATAGGTCGTAAAGTATTATTGCATTGTTCAGCTAGTAAATTTTTAATTTCAAAACGTTCAACGGATTTGCAATTTTCATGTTATATTATGATACAAGCTTACACTCGTGGCTTTGCACGCGTGGACATCTACGTCATAAGACCTATCTGTGTTCCAAATTTCAAAGCAATCCGTCAAGTTTAGGCTGTGCGTTGATAGATCAGTCAGTCAGTCAATCAGTCATTTCCTTTAATATATTATTTAGATATACATACTAAATATTTTATGAAAAGTACCTGTTATAAATGTTTTTTTTTAAATGTAGGTACGTTCATTACCCCTTGCATCAAAACTACTGAACTAGTAACAAAAATATTTTGCAAGACAAATAAATAGACAAAAATACCTATAAAGCTCTTGACTCACGACCCCAAAATCTAAAAGCCGCTCTCACCCCTCGCTCGATGTCAAAGAACCCTTATTAACCCTCTATTATTAAATAACTAGTTGATTCATGGAATTTTACCCACTAAAAAGTAGCCTGAATGCTATTTCAAGGAGAAAAGAGATTTCCTGGAAGAAATCGCTTTAAACCATAAGGCCACACATTGTAGACCTTAATATAGTTTTGTTTTAAGTTTGTTTCGATAACTTTTGGTCTCAATATAAAGTACCTATTGTATTGTATTACAAAGTATTTAAAAAAAAAAGCGGGGCGGAATTTTCGTAATGAACACCAACCTCTCACAGATAAAGCGGGCGCAAGTAGGAACAAAGTAAAGATAGCAACAGTTTTTCCGCGTCAATTTAATGTATACCTTTAATAAAAATTTCAACTCAATGTGTTAAGTAGTTTAGACCTGTAGAAGTAACAAACAAATATCCGTACATTCGTGTTTATCATAATAGCTATGCCCAGCGGTTTTACTCTGAAAATGTAGCCTACCTATATGCTATTTCAGGGTATAAGCTACCTTTTGCAAAATTTCACCTCAATCGATTCAGCCATTTTGGCGAGAAGAGGTAAACACACATCCATACTTTCCGATAATATTAAGTTGGAAGTTGGACTAGTTGATTCAAACGGTTTTACTCGCTAAAGTCAGTGTATAAAGTTATAAGCGATAAGACCGCCTCTTATATATCCAGTTCTATCTTACACCCTCTGTATCCCATCCTTTTAGGTAGTTGTTCCCCGTGGTTTTACTTAATGAAAACCGAGATCTGATCTACATTATGCGGGAAATTTCAGCTCAACCTGTATAGGAATTTAAGAAAATAGATGTAAAAGCTCACGCTCGTGCCTTTGCTCTCTGAAAAAATACATTATTATTTGAGTGTTATAGGTGGTTAACCTTTTTTATAAGAAACGTGTGTCACAATATGTATTTTTGTGTCAAATTTCAACGTATGTTGAGTTATAGGAGATGAGGGAGGGATTTATCCCGCCATCTAGGTTTAGTCTGCTTCCATCTACGGACGCATCGTCGCTTAACATCACGCGAGATCGTGGTCAAAGCCTAACTTATAATGAATTAAAAAAAGTAGTTTGCTGTAAAAAAATATCAGTCAGTCAATCCTTCATTATTTCATACTAGCTGCGCCCAGTGGTTTTACCCGCAGTACTTATGTAGCCTGTGTGTTATTCCAGTGTCTTAGCTATCTGCCGCGGATGAGTGCTTCGGCGTACCCGTTGCCCCGGCATTATGGCGTCCCGCAGGAACACCCGCAGGTTTTTAGTGGGTATCCCCGCCGCTCCCATCTCTGGCGGGGGAGTCCCACATACCGCCCCGCGCCCCCCGGCGTGGGGTGATGATGCGTAACGCATTTTTCCTGGGTCAAAAAAAAAAAAAAAAGGGTCTTAGCTATCTCTATATAAAATTTCAGGTCAATCGGTCCACCCGTTTAGGCGTGAAAGTGTAACAAACATCCCGATCTCCATTGTAACAAACTTTCACGGATATAATATTAGTAATATTTAGAAGACAGAAGAATGCAACTAGTAGCTCCCGGTGGTTTTGCTTGCTGAAAACAGATTTGAGTTAAATCAACAATATCAACCAAAATGGTACAGGAATCTTGGCGACCTGAAACTGTAACATTTAGTAAGGTCATGCAACTTACAATACAATTATTGTGATTGTGATTTGACTATGACTGTGAAGGGTACGAGGGTAATCTGTTCTGTTGGAGTATTAACCCCAATTATTACTATTGAGTAGATTAGCGAACAGACATTTTCAAGTTAACCACACCCTTTCGGTTTTGGCTGCTGAAAAGAAATGTTAGCATTATTCTAACCTATAACACATATGCCATAAATATAAAATAGTAATTAAATATAATACCTATTTGCTACAAACACACCCCAATAATTCTGCCCACTGAAACGGGTATGTTTAGTCTATCTGCTTAAAATGTATTATATAATACATATCTAAACTACTAAATGAGGACTTTTACGAAAAACTAGTTTATTAAGGGATTTTTTTAAATGTGCCAAATCAATAAATTATTTTAAAAAATAGGAAGAATAAAACAAATAGAACAGAACAATTGTGTGCATAAAAAAACTGAAAATTCCAAGCTTTTTGACTAACACCATAGACAAATAGAGCAAACGAACTAGCAAAAGGTCGCGAACTCCGAAAAATCAATTCCTCCCTCCCAAACCGAAACACACCTTAACCCGACGGGATAAGAAACAAAATCGTCTAAAACCGAGATAACCCCAAGAATATACGAGAAGATGGCCGCTAGGATGCAGCCAAAGATGGCGCGCGCATGCGTCGTAACCCGCTCGATATGCACCCTGATTTAAAAAAAAAATACACTTTATCACAACACTTTACTAAAAAAGAACTAAAAGTCTTCAGTACCTGATGCAACAAACACTGATATTTTCGTTGTAATCTGTAGAATAAGCGTAGCCGTAACCAAGTTGTCCCGACCCAGCAGTAGAGTTGGGACATTACTGCTGTGACAGGACAATATGGCGACAGCTCGCTGCTCGAAGGTCGGTGGTCGTGTGAGGCAGCGTGGCCAAACGCCGCGCCCCGCCTTCCTCGCGCATGCGCCATACCACCCCCTATAACCCGGAGTTTGAACACACCCTCAATGGAAACCCTCCTCACCCTCAATAACCTATCGATCCGACAAAAAATAGGTTTAATTCATTTTGATGCATCTAGTTTTGTAGTTGGGAGGCTGTAGGTGAAAGGTCGGTGACCTCGCACGTACGTCAGACATCAAATTTACAAATACAAATTGCTTTTCCCATATATGTACAGAGAGATTAAAATGACCAATTTAAATTAAATTTGTTTAAAATTTAGTTTCATTATAGATCGTAACTATTAAAAATTTAATTGCTTGGGTCGTTTTTTACCCCTGGTTATAGAGTTCTTAATTAGGTATTTAAAGTATCTTTCAGGGTTTTTTTTGCAGACATGGTAAAATACATAATAATCCACTATTACTAAAACTAATTTATTTCATTAGTAAGGAGCTTATGCTCCTAAAAATATTAACCAACAACACAACACATTAAACATTTTTATTGCTTCTATAAATATTATTATTTATTAGTTAAGATTCATTTATTTACTTAGTGGTACTAGTACACCACTAGCTAGCATTTTAAAAGTCATACATTCAATCAGTTACACTTTCTTTTATATAAATCCTACAGAAAACATCATACATTATCACACACACATACACCTTTCTCTAAAATATAGCTATGATGTCATTTTCTCCCACCATGCAACTTTAGTGGATTATCTGCCGTTTTTTATTAAAAGCAAAATTACAAGAAAAAAAATTGAGTCCATTTTTGTAATAAACTGCAAGACGGGCAAACTTATATATTTTTGGCTACATCCCCATTGTGTGTAATGTCAAATAAGTAGTATTTTTACGCGCAGTCACGTACGCGATTCAAGACGCCGGCGAATCAAATCAGACGGATTTCTTGTTGGCATGCGAACCATTTCTTGGGCTTGATTTAAGATTGAATTCGTGTCAAAGCGACGAATATAATTTTAATAATTAATAGCTATTCTTAAGCGACGAGTCGCTTACCCACTGTCTCTATACGAACACTCAATAAAAAGTTTCAGTTAAATACAAAAAAAATGGTAATAAAATAAAGTATCAATATGTTTACGCCGACTATCATAATTTCGTAATTTTTATTTGACTACACGATTATACGCCACACGATTTGTGTATTTGCCATTACTATAGATGTAGAAAAAAAACGACTTTAAATAAATCAACTTTTTCTAGAGCTGCATTTAATATAATTATTCACCTTTCTAACTTGTAAATAAATAATTATTATAATAGTGGCAAAAAACGGGATATTATTTATTTGTCTCCACAACCACGGATAATGGTCCAGAAAAATTAATTTGCGAGCTGAAATTAAAACTCTTTTTGAAATTTTATCACCGCGTTTTTCGAATACCGCGGTTTTTAAATACCTAACGCAAAGTTTTTATATGAAAAACATGGACGATGAAAAATAATTTACAGCCCGGTTTCGTTATAACATTTTATTAATTTATGATTTAGGATATTTTTAATTAACGCAGGGAATATTTTATGTTGCCATACATTTACATAATTTATGAATTATTGCACCCAGCGGTTTTACCCGCTGTACTGTGGCTTATGTGTTATATCAGGAGCTATCTCTATACCAAATTTCAGCTCAATCAGTCCACCCGGTTAGGCGTAAAAGAGTAACAAACCTACATCCATACATTCTTACAAACTTTCAGGTAGGTATATAATATTACTAGTAAAACAGATCTAAGAGATGTCAAAAGTTGATTTATTCGATACAGAACGAACGTGGTTTTCCAAATAAATTTTACCCATTGCCCACTAGGTACAAAACCCTTGGAATTTCCAATGATTCTTTAAATTTTCTCGATGAATTTTCACAATGGCGACGAATCGCTTTGACATGGATTTAATAAATGTATTGAATTACGATACTATATTATTGTTTTGTTTAATTGTTTAATGTTAATTAAAACGTTACACGAACACTTACATTAATTAACAGAAAGGTTATATAGTATTTACAAAATAAAAATATTAACAATTATTTCAACCTAATACAAAAATTAAAATTGAAAACAAACATTAAAATATTATCTTAAACAAAAGCTTAATGAGACTAACATACTTAAACTTTAAAAGTAATTAATAAACAAAATATATTCATACATCACGCTCACAAAACCTCAAACATACTGATAATACTTTAATCCATTCATCCGCAAACAAATCTGTCTCAGGGTATGTGTCCAGGAGAGCATTTAAGGCGGACAATGTGCGTGGGAGAGGAGAATTAGCGTGAGAAACTGTACGACATGGGGGTACAGCAAACAACCTGTGTTTCCTACTCCTGTTGTAGTTGTTAGGAACATAAAAGCGGCATACTTGCTCGTTAAGATCCGGCACATTAATTTTCTCTCGAAGAATCTTGCATACGGTCATCAATTGATCGCATTCACGACGAACTTCGAGAGAGTTATATCCCAGGCAGCCCAGCAGGAATTTAGTGGGATACATATAGGGGTAATATCCGTATTGGCGTTTGTACAGATACCTGAGAAACGCTTTCTGTACTTTTTCCAACATGAGCGTGTATGTGCTCTCATGTGGATTCCAGACACAAGAGCTAGTTTCTAGCTTAGATCGGACGAGAGCTCCAAAAATCAGACGAATAATGTGTGGCCTTTGGAATTCCCGAGCGTTCCTGAGCACAAAACCCAGTCTCTTAAAAGAGTCTTTCGCTAAAACGTTAATGTGGTCATGGAACGTAAGTTTCCGGTCGAATGTGACACCTAGGTCTTTCATTCCATAAACTCTAGATAAGTTGGAGTCACCAATTTTGTAGTTAAATGTGATAGGATGCCACATTCGACCGAATGACATTACGTTACATTTATTAAGATTTAATTCCATTTTGTTAGCCACGGACCATTCGTTAATCGCATCAATGTCATTTTGTAGGGCATTACAGTCGCTATCAGATTTGATTTCGCAGAAAAGTTTTAGGTCATCTGCATAAAGTAAAATTTTGGCATGGCTAACAACAGCTGGTAAGTCATTTACCATTAGTAGAAATAGGAGAGGGCCAAGTATCGAACCTTGACTCACTCCGGAACGCGTGTGGTAGGGTCGAGATTTATAAATTCCTAGTCGGACATACTGCTGTCGGTCACGGAGATAATCCGCAAGAAGATAAAGTAGACCAGGAGCGAAACCAATTGCACACAGCTTGGATAGCAGTATATCATTATCGACCCTATCAAACGCTTTCCGGAAGTCAAAGTAAAGTACATCAACTTGAGATTGCTGGTCTAAACATTTTGATATAAAGTCAACAATATAAATTAAATTGGTGTTAACGGATCTCTTATATCTAAAACCATGCTGTTCGTTGCATAAATATTTGTCTACCTGGGCATATATGTATTTGTGAAGGATGTTCTCAAAAATTTTTGCTGGTGAAGACAAAACAGCTATGGGGCGATATTCTTCAACTAAAATTTTATTGCTGGTTTTAGGAATTGGAGTTACTCTAGACAGTTTCCACTGTAATGGGTAAACTCCTGTTTTCAAGGCAAGGTTGAGTATATGACAGAGGGGATCACATAAAATATTTTTAGCGCTCTTTATTATCAAAGAAGGGACGTTATCTGGTCCTATGGAACTGTTCAGTTTGAGTTTATCAATGCTTTTCAAAACGTCAGTACGAGTTAAGCAAGTTAAGTCGACATTATTACTGTTGTTACTGCTATCAGATTTTATAATGCTACTTGCATCAAGCATAGGAATATCTTGAAGAAAAACATCAGAGAAAAAACTAGCAAATGCCTCGGCTGCTTCTTGACCAGTATAGCCTATGCCATTGTAGGTGACGTTAGGCTCAAAACCACCTTTGGTTCGGAGACTTGAAATGTGTTGCCAAAATTTGCGTGGATTCAGTTTAATGTCTTTTTCAATTGAGAATATATGTTTCGAATAAGCAATAGATATGCGCGATTTTAATTCTTTCCGCAAGTCAGAGAACAGTGTATATGACTCTTGGGAATTGAAACGTTTCCAACAAGCATGCAGTTGAGTCTTGCGATTTATGTCATGAATTATTTCAGATGTAAACCAAATTGGATAGCGTCTTTTAGTATTCTTACGTCCTTTTTTTGGTATACATTCATCAAAGATTTTATAAATAGTATTATAGAAGTTTTCTGTAGCATTATGTACATCGACTGACTGTAAAACCTGTTCCCATGAAACTTCATTTAATAACCTATGTAGCTCAATATAATTACATTTTTGGAAATTCCAGTCTTTTGCTGGATCTAAATTACTAGGTGTCAGAAGATCAGTGTGATGGGGTGTGCCGAATTTGAATTCAATGTCCAGTGTAGGGTGATACGCGTCTGGCGGCACAATTCCATCCGTTGCAGTAACCGTTACATTTAGCACTTTGTGGCTCTCCTGGACCAACACAACATCTAACATACCTCCATGCACATTATTCACAATATTCCTTTCGTACAAATTACAATAAGATTTAAAATAACAATAATAATTATTAACATTAACAGAAGCACTATTCAAATTTAAATCACCCAGAATGAGTAAGGAACCCTTTATATCATTAACAAAACTTTCCACTTTACAAAACCATTCCATATAAACATTGTCTTTGGCAGTCGGTTTGATATAGATGACACAGACATAGAATAGACTACCACAGTAAGTAAAGCTAGCCCAGAGATCTTCACCATTAGCAGTTTCCAAATCAGTACGCCTGTACAATACTACAGGAGAGCGTGCAGCAAGTAGAACACCTCCACATGGGGTCGCACGATCTCGGCGGAGAATATTCCAGTCACTGGTTAAAAGTTCAGAGTCTTCTACTGTTTCATCAAGAAATGTTTCCGTAGCAGCAACTAAATTGTGCTCAAGTATTGGAAGCTGATTACGCCACGTTCGAAGTTTTGTTTTAAGTCCACGTACATTTTGGTATATAATATTTATACCTAGAGATTTAGTACGCGCTCGAGCGGACGCGAAAGGGCTGGTTCGATGACGTTGTTGGTAAAGGCCGGGTTTTGTTCGGTTGTCTGACGGAAACCCATGGTTTAATCATAGCGTTAATAGGCCATATATCGTTGCGAAGAGTGGCATCATAGAGATTTGGTGGAACATCTATTTTGTATGATTTGTAATTTCCTTTGGCTGTTACTTCTGCAACTGTACAGGTAGCACTTGGGTAGAGGCAGCGAAGATAATCACGGATCTCGTCGGCGCTAGACTCCATGTTCCATAGATGAACAGATTTACGTGGCTCGACGGCTTTTAGAGATGTGATGGTTGGTCCCGCGGTTCCACGGAGTGAGGATTGACCACGACCTCGTCTTTTCACTACTGTCCATTGTTGTTGGGGATTTGATTCAGTAGGGTCAATATTATCAGAAGTTGAAGCATTATTTGGCGTTACGTCATCAGCTGTTTTAAAGATATGTGGTTTCTTAGCAATATTGTTATTTCCATCTGTGTTTTCATTAACAGTTGGTATAGGTGAAGAGGGTTTGTTGGTGGTTTTTGTCTGCTGTTTCTTTTGGTTTGCGTTAAAGATCTTTGTAGAGTGGTGGTTGGAAGAAACAGGCGTAGCGAGTTTAGGAGTATCTTTTGCTTTGGTTGTGTCTGAATGAGGTTTAGAATTCTTCGCTGATGTTAACGACGTAGTGACGCTCGCAGCGTAAGAGATAGGCGGGGTTGTTGTCGTGGACGCCGTGTTTGTTATGACGGTATAATTGCCAGATTTGGGTGTTGGAATATATTCTGTTGTCATAATACCAATACTCTTTTTGGGCGGCCCTACATTGCAACTGGCTCTTAGCTCTTCTGTTAGAGATGTGTAATATTTTAGTTCCGCGGTTAAATTGGCATTTGTTGTTTCGTATTGAACAATTTTGTCTTGTAGGATCTCGACTTGAGTTATATAACCTTGCATCTTAGTGTCATTGCGATTAATAAGTGTAATGGTTTCAGTGAGTTGTTTGGTCAAGCTAACTATCTGTTGACTTAGGGCGCGAATGTCGGTACCATCTGTACACTCATCATTATTTTGTGAGAGGTCAACGGCCTCAACTCTAGTAGATGAAACTTTTTTCCGATGTGTGACGTTGGAATCCCGAGACCTTTTTGAAACTCCGACTGGTGTAGAGCTATTGTCACCAACTCTTTTGCTTGCTATTCGGCATTCTGGACAAATCCACGTGTTGGAGAAAGTGGGAATTGTGTTTATACTACATGCACAAAGTGTATGATAAACTTTATTGCATAAATCTGTCATGCAACGCAGAAATTCGTCATCACCAATGTTAGTACGGCAAGCAGCACAATTATTATTAGCCATAATGAAGTGTTTTTGTCGTGATGAAGTGTTAAGAATAAAGTTATTTAAAGCGTAAAAAAAACTAAAATATTCCAATCACCAAATTCCAATATTATAATAAGTCAAAACTGTGTCCATGCATGGCGCGAACCTATGTAACGCACATGAGTCATTGACCTCTTCAATATCAAAACACTAGTAAACTGTTCGCGAATTATTACACCAAATAAATTCACAGAATAGTTAGTAGTTAGTAGTGCACCCGTTGAAGGACGGTGCAACGGGAGGTGCAAGCGGTGTGCGGGCGGCGGGGGAGAGGCCCGCGACGGGTCGCGTGGTAACGGGACGCTGTCCGCTGGGACGCCAATGCAAATTCGAATTATCACTCAGCCGTTGATATATATTATATGAATGACTTCCATAGCAGAGTGAATACCTAGCTCATTTGTGAAGATTAATGTCATAAATATCATCCTGTAGGCAACACCTACATCATAATATCAATTTAGGCGTCTGCCAGTCGGCTTCCTAGTAGGATCGATACGTTTCCACGATTCGCCAACGCAAAATTTGTTTAGGGGTTTCTAGCGGTCAACGGTCAACATTGCTGAATAAACGCATCGTGTGAACTATTGTGGTAAAAAAAAATTGTCTATGGCTTTTCAGTTTTTGTTTTAGGGTCTGTACACACGAATAATAATAGTAGCACGAATAATAAGGCAATAATAACACTATTGTTATAATAATTATTACTGCTGTATTTTTATATACTACTAATTTTAAAGTTGAGCAGTTACCTATTATTAAAAGGTGCGCCATGCTTTGCTTTCATCTCCCACAGCGCAGTTAGAAAATTAAAATCTTTTTCCTTAAAATAGCGCGAGCAGCCTGCTGCGAGCTCCGAGAAAATTTTATATTTTTGACAACGAAAGAGTGCGGTTCTTGCTCCAAGGGGTAGGAAATTAAAATATTATTGTTTAAAATAGAGCGAGCGGCTTCCTGCGAGTGCCGAGAAATTTTATATTTTAGTACGGCCATGATAGAATATTATAATATATAGGCTCCTTTTAGTGAGTAAATCCACACCTGGTCCTGGTACCCCTAGTTAAAACTAATTTTATTATGTGAAGCTTTTAATTAAGTTGTAGGTACTTCTCAGAATATTTATTGTTACTTCAAAGATTTTATGTTCCTTAAAGATCGACCAGACTTAGGCGTAGGTTTCGAGCGTAGGCTGTGTTAATTATTATACTTTAATATTATAAATCGTGCTAATTTATCAAATTTAATCTAGTTAGGGAAAATTAAGCACAATTAGCGTCTTCATCTACGCTCATTGAGTTTATTATACTTACTTGTAATAAATTAATAATGTGAAATTTGGTGTGCGCTCCTGTATATTTTAATGTCTTTAGCAATAAGATTGTATTAAAAGTTATTTAAAATATATCAAAAAATTACTTGCAAAAGTGTTCTATATTATTGCAGCCTATTTGAAAAAAAAATACTTCTTATTACCTACTAATATTACATATGCTAAAAAATGTTGGGTATGTGTAGTGTGTGTTGCTTACCTACTTCTTCATGGCTGAACCGTTTTAGCTGAAATTTGGTTTGCTTATTTTTATAATAATCCATAGGCTACTTTTCTGCGGGTAAAACCGCTAGGTACAGTTCGTATAAACATAAATGAAGTTACCAAGTATCAATTTTCATCATGCCAGTTCTTATTCTGAACAGAATCTTTATTTAATCAGCGCCCCGACGCCTCGGATAAAGAGATTCGATGTTGGGTTAGAGGTGAAAGAGAGGCGAATTTGTCAATTTGTCCCTTTTTAGATGTGCCTCCACTGATGGTTTCATCTCTATTTTGTCTTTTGTACCTAACTAGTAACGCCCGGTGGTGTTACCCGAAAAAACAGTTTTTATCACGTGGAATAAAAAATGGGATAAAGGTATAATAAGTACACAACACACAGACAGGAAAAAATCTTTATTGTAGCTATTAATGAATAGAAAAATATGAGTTTAGTAATGACCCAAGTGATCGTAAATGAAAGTTTTATTCCTTAGGGACTAGAAATTAAAATTAAATGCCCATAGACATACATAAAATTAATGTAATTTTAACGATTATTTCCGCCAGTGTCGAATTCAGGATTTTGGTTTTTGGTGAACCTGACCTTATCCCCTTTTTATGGGATGGGCTTAGATTACACATAAGAAAGAAAATGACATTTGGTGGTCTCATTGCCAATAGCGATATCTTCCAGACAACCAAAAATTTAGTGTAAAATTTTGAGATCGGGCAAAATTAAATAGTTGACTCTGAAAACGTTCATGATAACTTTGGTATTAGCCTAATCAATGCTTAAAATCTTACTAATGGTAAACGAGCTTAGTATTTTGAGTGTGGTTTGATTCTTTCATCCCCCAACTCCTTCGTCCGTCACTGCACGACATTTTAATACCCCTCCGTAAAGAAGATCTCTATTGTGAGAATAGTAACGGCCGAGGGCTGAGATTATGTGGAAAAAGATATATTGCTCGTCTGATTTATGGCCCAGTCGGGAAAATTCACGAGAATACTTTTTTCTCCAACAATTTCCATTTGGGGCATCTATCAACTAACTTTTTTGAAGACTTGAATGCTTTTTATTAATTCGCACATTTGTTAGGCTAATCCGTAATTTGCAAGTTTTAAAAAACGACTGAAAATCTTTTGCTATTTATTCGATACTACCTTATGCTCGTGAATTTACCCACGAATTACTTTACATTCTTGCTTAGCGGAGGTTTTCGTCACAAAACCACCATAACAACTATCACACATGCATTAAGTTGCTTAGCTTGGGGTTGGGTGGCGCTGTGTGAAATGTCCTGAAATATTTATTACATTATTTATTTTAACCCAATAGATCTAGATTAATCCGTTGATAAAAATTTGGGGTTCGTACCTACTCCAAAAATATATAATACATAGTTAGGTATAATATTAGGTTAGCTTTTCCTTCAGTCCGAACCTTATTAAGCCATTACTTATATATCCTACTTGTTCTATTTCTATAATGATTAGCTCGTTGAATGAGAACTCTGGTTGTCAAACGAAAATAATATCTATTTCCGATTCATAATATTTCCAGACAACAGGCTTTGTTTTTAATATAGTACTTCACGCGAGATAGTTGTTAAAGACTAACTTATAATAATTAATTAATTAAAACAGCTTTGATATTTTAATTTGAAACCAATCCGTTCAGTGATTTGAGCAGTGCATTAATATTTTAATATAGAGTCAAATAGTCAAGATTTAGTTTTATATAAAACACACAAAAACATATAATTCAAAATATTACGAAAACCTTGTTTAGAGTTTTGCTACCAAAAACAATTCTAACCCCTAACAAACGAAGGCATTAAAACAAAATAGCAAGATGTTTATCATATCCCACCAAAAACATTCTGTAAAAAACTAGCCAAGTCTCGATGGAGCTGCTTGTTTATCTCTAAAAAATAATGAAATCTAGACAAAGTCGTGCCAAGTCTAAGATTTCTTACTGCGATTTCTTCATTATTATAGTTAATGTTGTGTGACTTGGCCGTTGAAGGGTAGACAAGGGTATTATACCAGGTGCTCCATGACACCATTGCACCAATCTGTCCGCTAACCATTCATGATAGAAAATTGCCACTTGGAAAACGTTGATTGAATAACCAGTCAATTGTAGGCTTGATAAAGCTGCGTATTTCAATAATACTTATGTTTAGGCGATCCAAGTGTCATGGAGCATCTGGTTTTGTCCCCTTGTGTACCCTTCAACGGCCAAGTCACACAACATTAACTATAATAATAAAGAAATCGCAGTAAGAAATCTTAGACTTGGCACGACTTTGTCTAGATTTCATTATTTTTTAGAGATAAACAAGCAGCTCCATCGAGACTTGGCTAGTTTTTTACAGAATGTTTTTGGTGGGATTTCACATCTTTTTGTAGAAACGCTATATTATAAGGTTACTATAAGGCCGACAGACAGACAAGTGAAAGTAAATAAAAGCTTTACACAATTTTAACCATTGACTGCAAATGTAACTTTGTAATCCTATACATTTATATGAGATTACAAAGTTATTTATGCAGATGAATTATCTCGAAAACGAGACCGAAATTGCATGTTTTTTTAGTTTTCCTATGGCTTATATAATAAATTCTAAGTATGTACCAAATTTCAGCTCTCTGAGTTTATGGGAAGTACTAGTTCTATTTTGATGATCATGAGTGAGTGAGTGAGTGAGTGAGTGAGTGTCGAAAATGCGAAACTTTGCTTTCGCTTAACTTCGGAACTTAATGACCTACAGACTTGAAATTTTGGATTTTAAGTATGTAATTATAGCTTACTGGATGACGAAAATTTCTGTGTTCTGGTCTTATCCAGAGGTTCTCAAATAGGGGCCTGAAAATGCGGCGAAATGATTCCTGTAAAGGATGGTACGGCAGTGCTTGCTTCGCGCTCGACTTGGCGGGGGCACTACCGTGCCCCCAGATTAAATACGTAACAGACAGAGACAAGGTTTATAGTAAAAGTTAAAGATAGAAAAGGACAACATAATATGTGAAGAGCGCAATGTGGGGGCGGGATTATTTTCCGGATCCGCAAGACATAAGAAACTTTGTGGCGCCAGGGTAAAATCATTTTCCTTGGTATAAGTACCTTGCGTTAACGTTGAAACGAAGCGTTATTAAGGAAAGAAAAAAAAGAAAAATCATTATAAAGGAAAAATTACAATTAGGTTAGCGTATGAGTAGATGGTGAAATGTAATACATTTGCATGAAAGAGGCCTTAATAAGGGTAATTATAAAATGATTATTTAAATATAAAAATGTGGATAATTTAAATAATATGTAATTATTATTTATTTAATCATGTTTCATACTTTATTCTTTAGCGTTAATTATCAATTAATAATTAGGAGTAAAGAGTCGCTCGTGTGTACAAGTCCTTAATAAATGTCATTTTGACATTTAATTGAATCAAAGACAAGACCGTTTTCAGTTTTTAAAAAAGTTCCGCGCTTTTCCAATGGCGCCTATTTGGAAAGAGATGTGTTTGAATTGGTTTGTTTTGGTGTTTTTGTTCAGTAATTGAAGCTGATTGCATTATTCAAAGTGTAATAAACATAATAATTTATCATTTACTAATAACTACATAATGAAAGTAAACTATAATAATATCTGCTAAAGTTGGAAAAACTTTTCAAGGACATCCGCTACGACTATTCTCAAGTTTTCTAACCAAAACTAAATAAAACCTTGACGCTCGTAGCAACCTCCTTGCAAATAAAAGAAAAACAATAAAAACAAACCAGCGTTTGTCTTTTGTTTTCTTTCGCGCCATCCGCGATTTTTGCAAGAGTCACTGAAAAAACTAGCAAAGCGTGAAAATTTGTTTGTTTTTTGTGTTGTGTGTGATAAAATAGTTGTGAAAATGATGGGCTTGTATTCCAGTGGGGCGTTGGGCGGTGTGGAAGTGATCGACGGAGGCTTGGTTGGCGGAGAGCTGACGGCTCATGTTCTCAGCGCGCAAGCTGCTGCACACGCCGCGGCTACGGCTGCGGCTCACCAGCAAGCACAACAACAACAAATGGCTGTGCAACAAATCAGTAAGTTTATTGAATGATGATGATTTATTGTCCGTCAATTGTAACACTTATTCTCTCTGTGTAATCTTAGCTCTAAGCTATATTATTGTAATTGTGTGTGCAATAAATTGTTTTCTATTCTAGTTAGGATATGATAGCCTTGAATAAAATTCGACCTGCACTAGGTGGAACTGCACTGCAGTCATATAAATTTTATGAGGATGTAATAGTGCTGCAAAGGGCATAGCAGCATTTTTATAAATATTTTGCCCGAGTCAGTTCATGGTATCCATAAGAGAGCTTAATAAGTTACTGGGCTGAATAGTCTTAACATCTTTTGATTCTTTACTAAGTTAAATGTTGGTTAGTGCACTTGAAATTTTACATCATTGTAAAATCCTGACCCTGTGTACTGAGTAGTGATTATGGACAGCGTTATCTCTTGGCATCAGGAGAGTGTCTTGCTCATCGTTTTACAAGCTTTTATTTACTTTCACCTTTTTTTTTTTATTTGATGAAGTAGAAGACGAGCAAGACGCTCTCCTGATGTTAAGAGATAACGCTGCCCATAATCAGTACAGTGCTACCTAGGATTTCACAATTATGTGAAATTCTAGGAGCACTGCACCAACAAGTAGGTACATTGTTTGTCAACCCCATCGAGTTTGGGCTCATTTGATTTGTCTTGATGCTTTGATAGTATAGGTAACCACATCTGATGATGGAGCTGGAAGGTAACCATAGGAACTTCATAGTTAAATGACGCAACCCCATCGATTTTGAGCTTGTTTGATTAGCCTTGATGGTGCTTTGGTGCTAGATGGTAATAATTGAAACTTGTTTATTTTTAAAATTTTACATGTTACATTTAACCCCTATTTATTTTTTCCTTTTTCCCTTAAACTCCCAAGTGGCTCGATTGGGTTGCAACCACCCTATTTAAATTTTTAAGTTTTAATTTAAGGATTCTACAAACTAATTCAATCCACCCCCACTAAAAAAGATTTGAAGCTCTAGTAGGTGAGGTTTTTTTTTAACTTTCACTTGTTACATCTTTACATTCAAAAGACCTAACAGCTAATAAATCAATTAAATATCCATCATCATCACCACAGAAACATCACCATCATCAGGCCGGTCATCACCAGTAGCCGCACCGGCTGCTTCCACCTCCCCGTCGCCGAGCAAGCTGTTTGTTGGGGGCCTATCCTGGCAGACGAGCTCGGAGAAGCTCAGAGAGTACTTTGCAATGTTCGGAGCAGTTACCGATGTACTGATTATGAAAGACCCGGTTACGCAGGTGAGAATTTGGTGCGGTTGCGGGTTGTGGTTTGTTTTGGATATGTGATACTTTACGGAATAACTATAAGTCCTAGAAAAATGCCTTCATTGAAAAACAAACTCACAATACTACAGAAGTAAAGAACACTTGTATTAATCAAAAATTGGCCACAAGCCAATCTATAGAAAATCCAAGTGCTCCAAACCACTGTCAGATGGCAGTGCCCAGTATTCTGGCAGCATTGCCTAGATAAATGTAGATAATTTTGCACAAGTGTTGGGAAAAACTATAAAAAGACCCTTTTACGTAGAAAAGTTTTATTTTGAATGACAATACATTTTGGAACTACAACAATTTTAAATATAGAAACAATTAAGAAGTTTAAATTGAAAATACAAATAAGGTATTACAACATCCTCCCTCAATTTAAACTCTCTATAACAAAAATACTTATCATTATAAAACTAGGAAAAATTCATGCTAAGCCCAAGCCGACAACACAATTTCCATGTGCATAACGTCCTAATGGCTTAGTTAACACATCAGAGAAATTTAAAGTGGATCTGACGTATTGTACATAAATAATTCCATCAGTAACCTTTTCCCGTATAAAATGATACTTTGTATCTATATGCTTGGTTCGGTTGTGGTGCACAGGATTGTGGACTAAACTCTGTGCACTCTGACTATCGTTGAACACAGTAACAATATCCGACTTACCAATAAGTTCCAAAATTAACTGTCTCAAATAACAAGCCTCTTTAGCTGCATCTGTAAGTGCCATGTACTCTGCTTCGGTAGATGACAGTGCTACTGTTGCCTGCTTTCTTGACTGCCATGATACTGGACTGCCAGCGAGCGTAAAATAGTAGCCGGTATACGATTTACGGTCTATACTACAATTAGCCCAATCGGCATCCGTATAACCATTAAGGTACTGTCCAGTCTTCCTGTAAGTAAGGGCATAATCAATAGTACCTCTCAAATACTGCAAAACTCTCTTCGCTGCAAGCCAGTGTTCTTTGTCGAACTTTGTATTGAATTGACTGAGATAGCTCGTCACAAAAGCTATGTCAGGACGAGTGTTCACAGCCAAGAACATCAAAGATCCAATTAGGCTCTGATATGGATAATCTTCTTCTCCACTTCCAACACTCAATTTTTTCTGAGCTGACGGTGTATGAACATTCTTGCACATCTCCATTCCAAATTTCTTAAGTAAATTTGAAATAAATGTTCGTTGACATACCTTTACTTCACCAGCTTCATTTTTGTGGATATTTAATCCAAGATAATATTTTAATTCTCCCAAATCTTTAATGGAGAAAATATTTTCTAAATCATATTTGACAGTGTCAAATGTCTTGTCATTATTGTAAAAAACAATTATGTCATCAACATAAACTGCCATAATGACCAACTCATTACCAAAAAGTTTCTTATACACGCATGGTTCACAAGGAGTTTTCGTAAAACCTAATTTTAATAATGTTTTATTTAACATTTTGTAGGGGTATGCGTGTATGTATGATAGGGTGGAGCGAAAAAATTTTTTTTATGAAACGGTAATGTAATAGTTAAAATTCGATGCATTTTAGGCTCAAATTAAGTTATGCAAAATATGATTTAATTTGGTTTAGAGTAACTGCCTCCGCAACGTCATTGAAATTATGAAAATAGTTAATTTTAGATCCTATTAAGACGCTATGTTAACGTAAGCTTTTTTAATAAATGGTCCATTGTTTAACGTAGAAACGATAACTGATATTGTTAATTTTCGATAAAAAATCTTAACGTTGTTTTTAGATTCAAATAAATGGTGTGAATGGACATTTAAGTACATACATTTGTCGCGAAAATCACCACTCAAACAAAGGGTCACACTGCTCGCGCGTTGCTTCAGTGCTCTAATGTTCTAAGCTCGTATTAGTCAAACCCGCGATTTTGTATCGCTGCAATTATGCAAAGAACTCGGAGTGCATTGAAATGTTCTATTTTTGGTGATATTTGTGAGATAAAAGGAAATGTTCTACCTACTTACGAAGATGTAATGAAGTACTATGAATGGACGAGACATCAACTGAAATTACAATTAAAAACTGCAAATGAACCAACATTAGCAGAGATAGCAGATACCTACAGTGATATCCCGGATTGAAAATATATGGCAAACTGCATCTATTCCAATAGTGACTATAACAAGAATCATACAGATGTTAAAAGCATATCATTTTAAAATGTAAAAACCTACAAAAATCTATTAAGAGGCTCTCCCCGGAAAATTTACAAAGTTTTCGACAAAGCAGTGAACTTCTTTTCGATATTTCAGCATGCAAATGCAAAGATTTTGCTCGATGTATTTGCCCTAAGATAAAAAGGTACCTAAACAAGAGCAACCTTTTTTAATCGACCAAAGAACGTCGCAAATATTGGTAATCAGCGTCATCGACGTAACTGCTACAAGGAAGTTGCAAAAACTTTTAAAATTAAGCATGAACGAGAAAATCGCCCAACCACATCCTTAAGCACTTCAACGTTAGAGGAATTAGATGTTAGTACATCTTCAACGACATCATCAGCATCAGAAAAACCAGAAAATACTACGATCGAAAGCGGTCCTGAAAAAAAAAGAAAGAAAATGATGTCCGTCGATTTCCCTACGTTATCGATGACCTGTGATAGGTATGGGGTATCAAATAAAGCAGCAGCAGCAGCAATAGCATCATCTGTATTGTTCGACATTGGATCTGAATTGGAGGTTATCGATAGATACAAGCTATTGTAGAGAGAGAAGCAAAAATAGAGAAAAATTAATGAAAAATGCAACTGTCACAGAGCTTTCGTCTTTATACTTCGATGGCAGGAAAGATGTAACTTTGAAGAATGTTAAAAAAGATGGTAAATGGATGGTAAGGGTTGTGATGGTACCAATGTCAATACTGAAAAGTATGGTGGGATCATAAGGCTGATTGAGAAAAGATTACAAAAACCACTTCAGTGGATAATTTGTTTACTGCACGTGAACTAATTTCCTTTTGGACGCCTGTTTCTTAATCTCGACGGATGTACTTCGGGACCTAAATCTTATCCTGGTCCATTAGGGAAAGCTCTAGAAACCTGAGAAATGCTGCCAGTTAAAAAATTACATCCATCGAAGGACAAGTGCTCCCAGAAATGGCTAAAGATATAATTAGTAACAGCGAATCGATATTTTTAAGGTTTCCCCGTCATATTCAAGCGGTTGAAAGAGCTGTGACTATTACAACAGAAGCTTCCGTTTCACAGTGCACAAAAAAAGCAAGATTGGGTGCAATAAAAGCCAAGATAGAATCACGCAATGTAATGCCTAAATTTAAAACTAAAAGAGATTTTAGTGCTAACTAATAATATATATTTTATTTTATTTCTTAATATTTGCACGGGTTTTTATATTGTAGAATTTAAATAAATGTCAAAACTTTAGTTTTTTATTATTTAATACATAATAACCATTATGTTAAGCATAATTTTTCACCTCAAAAGCTCGTTAACTATTTTACAATTTTTTAAAATTTTTGATGTCACTGCGGAGGCAGAAGAAGTCCGTCAAATTAAATGAAAATTTACATATATTTTGACAATAATATAAGGCACCAATCCCGCACTATTAGAACTCCGAATCTAAAAAAAAAAATTTTTCCATACATCCGCGCTCCACCCTAATGTATGAGTAACTAATATTGTATGTGTAAGTGCGAGACGGCATGTAAGGTGTATGAAAGACGAGCGGGCCAGTTGCTGCGCATTGGCCCGACAGAGTGCTAGGTTCCTTGTTTAATTTAGAGTCAGAAAATAGTTTTATTGGTAATTGCGTGAATGTGATCAAAATAAATAATATCCAGAAATATCTTGTGTTGTCTCTGTCGGACCAGTGCCGGTAACTCCCTTGTAGTGCTGTAGGTTATCCATATCCCTCAATTGTCTCAGGACACGTAGAATAGAGTTAAAATTTAGAGACTTGATATAAAATAGGTGTACCCCTTCAGGGACGCCTATAATTGGTGACCCCGACAAGTCCGATAATTGGGGGAACGCTGCAGCGCTACAACGGTTAGTTAAGGTGTGTGTGTGACTGGATATTATAGTGCGTTTTAATTAGGGACGTTAAGTGAATTTAGTGTATGATGTTCCAATCGCCGGTAAAAGTCAGTAAAAGTCAGTAAAAGTGACAATATGAACAGTGACGCGAACACAAGTGCATCAAATATGAATACCAGTGAGCTCGCCGCTATCAGTGTACAGTCCCGGTTACCCGAATTTTGGGCGGAGATGCCGCGTTTATGGTTCGCGCAAATAGAAAGCATTCTAGCGCCACAAAAGCAGAGTGATGAAACAAAATATAACTTGGTTGTGGCGAAGTTAAACCGCGACGCATTGCAACAGGTGAGTGACATACTCGCATCGCCACCAGAGGATGGTAAATACAGCGCAATTAAGGAGCGTTTGCTCCAGGTATACGAGGAAAGCGCGGAGCGCCAGTTCCAAAAATTGGTAGGAGAAATGGAGCTAGGAACGCAAAAACCTTCGCAACTTTTGCGCAGGATGCGAGAGCTGGGCCGACACGCGCAAGCATCGGAGAAGACCCTTCACAGTCTTTGGATAGGACGACTACCAACATCAGTGAGAACGGTGTTGACCGTCAGCCAAGACCAGAACCTAGAGAACTTGGCCAACATAGCAGACAAGATTATGGAGAACGTGCGAGGAGGGGAAATCGCAGAGGTGGGCTGTGCATCATCAAGCAGCAAACAAGACGGTAACGTGAATGAGCTACGGACGCAGATCCACAAATTAAATATTGAAATAGCGTCATTGCGAGAAGAAGTCACGCATAATCGCCGCACTTTCCGTGGCCGTGGCGGCCGTGGGAATTTCCGCGGAAGGTCGAGATCAAGATCCAGGACTCCAGCAGATCCCAACTGGTTGTGCAGATGGCATTACCGGTACCGTACTCGAGCGACGAAGTGTGAAAAGCCTTGTGCGTGGAAGTCTACAGCAGCATCAGCGTCGGAAAACTAGATGCGGTACGATCTACAGTGGCGGGAGTGATTGTGCCGGGAAGTAACCACCGTCTTAGCGTATACGATCGAGAAAATGGACTTAAATTCTTAGTGGACACAGGTGCAAATGTATCCGTTATTCCAGTTACTAAAAAACAAAAGTTATTAGGCGCGCATTCGGACTATAAACTTTTTGCAGCAAACGGCAGTGAAATAAAGACATACGGCGTAAAAACTTTACATGTGAACTTAGGGTTACGACGTCCATATCGTTGGACATTTGTTATCGCGGAGGTTAACCAACCAATCTTAGGCGCGGATTTTTTAGAGCATCATACGCTAATAGTAGATTTAAGTGAGCGTAAATTAGTTGATAAGCAAACAAAGTTGCTAACGCTGTGCAGCATAACCACTTGCGATGATTTATCAATCACAACCGTGGATTGCAACCATCCGTTTGGTGATTTATTATCAGAATATTCAGAAATAACTAAGCCTGTATCTTTTAAAAATATTGACAATGATTCTGCTCACGACGTTTTACACTACATAGAAACCGACGGACCACCCGTGCATGCTAGAGCGCGTCCGCTGCCGCCAGATAGGTATCATAAGGTTAAAAAGGAATTTAAGTTAATGCAGGAACTAGGTATTTGCAGACCATCTAAGAGCGAATGGGCCAGTCCGCTGCATGTCGTCGCAAAGAAGAATGGGGAGATCCGGCCCGTGGGAGACTATCGGCGTTTGAACGCGATCACCAAGCCGGACCGCTACCCTGTACCAAGACTCCTCGATTTTAACTACATACTGGCAGGTAAGAAAATTTTTTCGAAGCTTGATATTAATAAAGCATATCACTTCATTAAAATAGCGCCAGAAGATATAAAAAAGACAGCGGTAATAACACCATTCGGCCTTTTTGAGTTTATGAGATTAAATTTTGGTTTGAGAACAGCTAGTCAAACATTTCAAAGGTTTATGAACAACACGGTGCTGGAAGGTTTAGAATTTTTATTTTGTTTTGTTGATGATGTGATAATAGCCAGCGATGATTTGGAAACACATAGAACACACCTACGGCAAGTATTTGAACGTTTAGCGAAGTTTGGCATAACCATAAATACATCGAAATGTGAATTTGGTAAGGAAACTATAGAGTTTTTAGGTTATCAAGTCTCGACCGACGGCATACGACCCCTTGACCACAAGGTCAAGGCCATTAAGGAGTACCCTCGGCCAGACAATGTGGAGCAACTTCGCCGATTTTTAGGTATGATTAACTTTTATAGGAATAGCATTCCTCACGCAGCGGAGCACCAATCAATGCTGAACGAATTTTTAAAAGGTGCCAAGAAGAAAGACAAATCAAAAATACCGTGGACGCAAGAATCCATCGAAGCTTTTGACAAGTGTAAGAGAGGTCTCGAAAATGCAGCTATGTTATCGCATCCGGTGAGTAATGTACCACTATCACTACACACAGATGCTTCGGATACGTGTGCAGGAGCGGTACTTAACCAACTAATTGACGGTAAATGGTTACCTTTGGGATACTTTTCTAAGAAATTTACTAAGGCTCAACAAAAGTATTCCACATACGACAGGGAACTTACAGCCATATTTCTAGCAATGAAGCATTTTAGATATTTGTATGAGGGAAGAGATCTAATAATTTTTACAGACCATAAACCATTAACATTTGCATTCAACAAAGTCGAGTCAAAAAGCGAAACACCTCGGCGTACCAGGCAGTTATTATACATCAGCGAATTTACAACGGATGTTAGGTACGTTGCGGGCGATAACAATGTAAGCGCTGACGCTTTTTCGAGAATTGAAACCATACACTGCCCAACAACATTTGAGTACGCAGAATTAGCCACTGCGCAAGAGCAGGATGTCGAGTTAGCAAAATTATTAGTAGAAGAGAATAACAATATTAAGTTGCAAACATTTTTAATGCCAAATTGTGATAAGCAAATATATTGCGAAATTTCAACAAAAACGGTTAGACCTTATTTACCGAAAATTTTTAGGAAATTAGGTTTTCAATCAATACATAGTGTCAGTCATCCAGGTATCAGGGCAACACGAAAACTAGTAGCACAAAGGTATTTTTGGCCTGGGCTTAACAAGGATGTAGGCCAATGGGCAAAAGCTTGCATTCAGTGTCAAAAAAGCAAGGTAGGTAGACACACCGTATCAGAGCTACAGCATTTTCCAGAAGCCGAGAGATTAAGCCACGTTCACATCGACATAGTAGGTCCGCTACCACCGACAAAGGAAGGTTTTAAATATTTGATAACTATGATAGATAGAGGCACCAGATGGCCCGAGGCCATTCCAGTATGCGACATAACAGCTGAAGTGGTAGCAAAAGTCTTTTATGAACAGTGGATCGCACGATTTGGTGTAGCAGACCGAGTAACGAGCGACCAAGGTAGGCAATTCGAAAGTAACTTATTTAGAGAACTATTAAGAATTATGGGAATAAAGAAGTATAGGACCACACCGTACAGACCGCAGAGCAACGGCATGGTAGAGCGCTGGCATAGGAGCATGAAGCAGGCCTTAACAGCGCGTCTCACAAACAATACGTCCTGGTCGGACGAGTTACCAACGGTGTTGCTAGGATTACGGACAGTAGGCAGAAGTGACAATGGGGTAAGTCCCGCAGAGTATCTGTATGGCAAAACCCTTAGATTGCCCGGAGATTTTTATGACATCTCAAACAATCAAAGAGTTTTAGACCATGAGTATTTAAATAAATTAAGGTCACACCTAAGTAGTTTGAAACCCGTTCCGCGTAAGTTTCGAGATTCACGGACATTGTTCGTACATAATGAATTAGGTACGTGTGAACAAGTCTTTATTAGGAACGATGCAGTACGCAGGCCGTTGACGTCACCGTACGAAGGGCCGTATCGCGTTGTAGACAGAAACGCAAAGGTATTTAAGATCCAGTTACCTAACAGAATAGCTCACATATCTATAGATAGATTAAAGCCAGCTTATACGTTAGGGAAACAAGATGATGAGATTAAGGATGACAAAGTAGATAACGTTAAACATGGTGAAAATGAATCTAGCAATGGTTATCACAGCGTTAGCAAAGACATAGTCGATAAGTTAGTTGATAAGAAATCAATGTATGGTCGGAAAATAAAGCCACCAGTCAGATTTAATCTATAACAAATAATACAGATTTTATGTATTAATGTAAGATTATTTTTTTTTATATATAATGAGAAAGTAAAGTCAGGAAAATGTACTAGGTCGGTACATAACAACGCACGAGAAAAAAATTGCACAATATCACTCATGTAAGCAATTTAAATATGTAAACTAGGGCATTGCACAATAGAAATGTATTTGGTACACAAAATTAATTTTAATTGTAAAATCTCATTAGATCTTTGTATATTCTCCAAGAAACAAGTAATATTGCATTTGTAAAAAGTTGTCATAAAAAGTTGTTACAAAAATGGGCAAATCTTATAGCAAAAATGAAGAAATTATTATAGCTCAAAGTGGAGCAAACCAATTGGATTTCACTCGAAAAGCATATGAAAACCTATGGAGAACTAATAATGATAATATGTGTACTACTGTGTCTGATCATTATGTGCAAATTGTGTAGCTATTGTCGTCAAAAAGGTAAAAAGTGGTTACAGAAGAAAACGCAAAACTCAATTATAAAACTCCAGCAAACCCAACAGCAACAACATGTATAATTAATTATAAGTATATTAGGTATCAGCATATGAAATGTAACAATTGGAATGTGCAACTTGGCAAAAACATTGTGTGCGGTTGCCACGAACTTATGTTATAAACAAAGTTATTCAACTCAAACTCAAACTCAAAATTCATTTATTCAAATAGGCTACAATGGAGCACTTTTGCAAGTCAATTTTACATTTTATTTTAATATTCTACCGCTCATTCGCAAGGCACCTCTATGAGAAGAATGAGCAAGAAACTCATAGGGATTGCTTTTTTTAAATATGTGTTTACAATTATTATCTTGGTTACATAATTTATTTACAGGTGGTTGCAGAGGTTTCCAGGCATCTTTGTCTTCTATGTATTGGCTAATTTTATAATAGGCTTTCTTTTGTAATATGTCTTTAACACGGCTTTTGAATTTACCTTCTGTGAGCCCCGTTATTTCATCAGGGATTTTATTATAAAAACGTACACAATTCCCTAAAAATGATTTATGGCTCGTTTTGGACAATCTGAATCGAGGTACAGCTAACTTATTCTTATTTCTAGTATTAAAGCTATGAGTGTCACTATTTAACTTGAATTTATCTAAATTTTTTCTGACATACATAATATTTTCGTAAATGTACAAAGATGGTAGGGTCAGTATATTTATCTCTTTAAAGACCTCTTTTAAAGAGTCTCTTGGGCGCATCTCATAAATGGCACGAATTGCACGTTTTTGCAGTATGAAAATAGTCTCAATATCTGCTGCCGACCCCCACAGTAAAATACCGTATGACATTAGACTATGGAAATATGCAAAGTAAACTAATCTAGCTGTAGCTACATCTGATAGTTGCCTGATTTTATACACCGCATATGCTGCAGAGCTTAATTTCCCTGACAATACGTTAATATGATTACCCCATTGTAACTTAGAATCTATATTCATGCCAAGGAATAAAGTTGCATTGTCAAGCTTTAGTATTTCACCATCAAGAACTACATTCGATTCTATGTACCTAACGTTAGGTAATGAAAATTTCAGGCATTTAGTCTTTTTCGCATTCAATAACAGATTGTTAGCTGCAAACCATTTAGATATTACTACTAAAGCGTTATTTACATGTACAAGCTCACTATCTTTCCTATCCACTTTGAATATTAGCGAGGTATCATCGGCAAATAAAACGATGTCTGCTAGGTCTTTAACCATGTAAGGGAGATCATTTATATATGCCAGAAACAAAAATGGACCAAGTATTGACCCCTGTGGCACTCCCATTCTAACAGGATGGCTTGATGAAATGACACCGCCAATATCCACTTTCTGCTGTCTGTCCGACAAGTAAGATTCCACCAAGTTCGAGGCATTTCCATGAATTCCGTATACCTCCAACTTCCTCAGCAGTGTGCTATGATCCACACAATCAAAAGCTTTGGAAAGATCACAGAATACGCCAATAGCATCCTTTGAACTCTCCCAAGCCTGAAGGATCAGAGTCATAAGGTGACTACCTGCATCAGTCGTAGATCTACTCTTGGTGAAACCATACTGACTTTGATGTAATATTTTGTGTTGATTGAAGTGAGACAGCAGTTGGTGCAGCATCATCTTTTCAAAGACTTTGCTCAGGACAGGAAGGACCGAGATCGGCCTATAGTTAGAGGGATCAGTTTTGCATCCCGATTTAAAGATTGGGGTGACTTTGCTAACTTTCATCAGGTCCGGAAATGTGCCTTTATCTATACACAAATTAAACAATTCCGATAAGTAAGGAGCAAGGGTGTCTATAAGCGACTCTACCAATTTAACCGATAGGCCCCAGAGGTCTTCAGTGGCTTTTACATTTAGGCTTTTATACGTTTTTCTAACATAATTTGCCGATACATGTGTAAAGGAAAAGTCAGGTATATCATGTTTAAAATTTTCCTTTAGATAAGTTACTGCTAAGTCGGGAGAAGAGTCAAGTGACTTAGTTGAATTTAACGCGATGTTAGAAAAGAAGTCCGCAAAGATATTTGCAATTTCTTCAGAACTTGATATTAATTGATTATTTTGTAATAATTTATATTCTGTATCCTTAGTTTTACTTTTACCCGTCTCTCTATTAATAGTATTCCAAACGGCCTTAACTTTATTGGTTGATTTGCTTATTCTATCTCTAATCATCAAGGCTTTAGCTTGGATGCAGACGGCTTTGAAAGTCTTTGAGTAACATCTAACATATTCTACAAAGGACTCTGAATTATTATGGGCTTTATCGCTGTACAATTGGTACATATTATCTCGGCTTATTCTTATTCCCTTTGTGGCCCAGTCGGCAAACTCTAGTTTACCATTACCCTGTAATTTCCTCTTAGGACATATCTCCTTGAATTCTTTACTTATTACTGAGAACATGGTTTCGTAATTAATATTAGGGTCCTCCGCGGTGAGGTTAGTATTTGCTAGGTTTACCTCTACGCTGGTATTTAGTTTTTCTAATCTATACTTAGTGAGCGGCCTATGCTCAATAACAGTCTTACTTTTAGTATGATTGGTTTCAAATCCTAATGAGAGTGCTCTATGATCGGACCTAATACCTGATGTTAACGTTAAGTTATTACATTCACAGTTAGTAAAAATATTATCGATACAGGTCGAGGAATTGCCGGCTACTCTTGTAGGCTCACAGAATAAGTATTTCATGCCAAAGGAATTGAAGAGGCTAATTAAATTCATTTTATCTGAGGATTCTACCAATATATCAGTGTTAAAGTCACCGCAGACAATTATCGATTTATTGCTCCTTGATATTTTATTAAGTATAGTTTCCATTGCAGATAAAAATGCCGAGAAATTTGAGCTTGGCGGCCTGTACACACATAGTAGTATGTGCCTTCCAACCTCAACACAAGCCACCTCGCAAGTGCGTTCGACAGAACAGCCGACAATGTCAGTTCGTTCTTTATATTTAATACATTTTTTTAACAGTATAATGGAACCACCTCCCTCGGCGGATGCTCTGTTGAACGTACTAGCTACTTGAAAATTATTTACATTAAATGCCATTTTGTCGCTTTTCAACCAAGTTTCACAAAAACATAATATGTCATAATTAAATTTATCTAATAACAGCTCAATATCATTTATTTTGCCAGAGAAGCGATTTATATTTTGATAAAATAGATTTAATGTATTATTGCCGCCCTCTGTTGTCTCATGACTTAGTTTAAATTTTGTTCCACAGTGAATTCATTAGTACATATACTAACCACTGTGGAGTCATTATAAAACTTAGTTATACTACTTATAACTATGTGTATATTATATGCCAACAATTTGGCAATAGTTAACATAGATTTTTTCGAACAATACATATTATTCGAAGTCAAATAAAAATTAGTAATAAACTTATTACTATCAAAATATAAAAGTTTGTCACTATGACGACATGTCAAATTATGAAACAGATTGTTAAGGACATGTATGTGCTTATTTTGATCTGACGTTAATGATGAAGAATATGGGAGAGCACACAAAATGATCCTAGAACAATCAATTTCAAGAAGAGAGGTTATGTTATTAATAATCTCCCTTTTGTCAATACTTAAACTATGTCCTATCATTATTATTACAATTGTGTTTTTGTTTATACAGGAATTTATTTTTATTTTACTACATATTTGTGAATATGACGCACCAGGGAAGCATAAATTGGTGACATCATAACTAGACTCATTACCTAATAATGGACCTAAACCTACACCGATTTCATCAGAATACACAAATACCTTATGTTTACTACTATTATTTGTACAATCATCTACCCTCTGAGCCGCCGCAGGAGTAGTACATGGCGGTGACTGTGAGTCAGGCATTGGTGACATATGCGGTTGTGACTGGATGTGGGTGTCACATATAGATGACATACACTCTGTATTAGTTGTTGCCAACTGCACTAGGTCTATGACAGTATTGTAGTGTTCTGCTAGCTGAGTCTGAGTGGTAGCGTAGCTTTTGAAGATATCTTGGAGTGAGTGTTCCCTTTGCAACAGCTCGGAGCGTAGTGCCAGTATGTCCTTATCATATATTTGTTTTAATATTTCTAACTCCTCTATACAATTTTGGAGTTGTTCTTCTAAGTTAAATTTATTTTTAATTAGTCTTACATTTTTTGTAAAATATTTTTTACATTTTAATTTTTGTGTATACCTCCGGACCAGTTTCTTAACTCTTATATATCTTTTAATTTTCTTATGACTTTTAAATATAGGAGCTGAGCAAACACAAGATGTTTCACTAGTGAGGTCGATAATGTCTAAAGATTGAGGGCACTGAGTTTCACCACCTACTATCTCATTGTACATGCATTGTGTGTGGGCAACCTGTTGAACATCAATTTTTGACTGTAGTTCTAATATTGTCAACTGAGCAGTGTCTAGTTCGCGTTCAAGGTCTTTTACACGGCTTAGAGTCTTCACATAGGTAAGTCCACACTCATCAAAGGAAAGCACAATGGTCTGAATTGAATGATATTGAATGATAGGGTGACCATAAGTTCCAAAAGCATTTTTATCAACATTACCTTTATAATTTTTTGTTATTGTTAAAAAGATACCTATGTAATATGAAACATTTTATGTAAATTTTTTACCCTGTAAAAATTTGGGGGGATTGTTGTAGGGGTATGCGTGTATGTATGAGTAACTAATATTGTATGTGTAAGTGCGAGACGGCATGTAAGGTGTATGAAAGACGAGCGGGCCAGTTGCTGCGCATTGGCCCGACAGAGTGCTAGGTTCCTTGTTTAATTTAGAGTCAGAAAATAGTTTTATTGGTAATTGCGTGAATGTGATCAAAATAAATAATATCCAGAAATATCTTGTGTTGTCTCTGTCGGACCAGTGCCGGTAACTCCCTTGTAGTGCTGTAGGTTATCCATATCCCTCAATTGTCTCAGGACACGTAGAATAGAGTTAAAATTTAGAGACTTGATATAAAATAGGTGTACCCCTTCAGGGACGCCTATAATTTGGTTCCATGCTCGTGATGCTTGCTTGAGCCCATACAATGACTTTTGCAATAGACAAACTTGACCTTCTAGCTCTTTCTTCACAAAACCTTGAGGTTGTTCCATGTAAACTTCCTCTTCAAGATCTGCGTTGAGGAAAGCTGTGTCAACGTCCAAGTGTCTCATCTTCAGGTTCATTTCTGCAGCTAATGCAAACAATGTACGTAGTGAAGAATGACGAACCACAGGAGCGAAAGTCTCATTATAGTCTACACCTTGCACTTGTCTGAAACCCTTGACTACTAATCTTGCCTTGTACTTTACAATATTTCCTTGAGCATCCGTCTTTATCTTATAGACCCATTTACAAGGAATTATCTTCTTATTTCCATTAGGCCGGTCAACAAGCTTCCAAGTCTTCAATTTATTTAAAGAATTATATTCATTAGTCATTGCCAACTGCCATTTATTAGCATCATTACCATTCATTGCATCTAAAGAATTCTTTGGTTCATTATTCTCTTCAACAGCTACCATAGCCGTATAAAAATTGGGTTGTCTACGAGTCCTTACAGGATACCTACCATCTTGCTGATTCACAGCTGGAACCACCCTTTTACAAGCGGGAACTTGTATAAGTGCTCTACAGCCAAACACACGTAAATGGCTCAAGTCACACTTGTGGCCGTACCATTTTTCAAAAGGTGTTTTTCTCTCTAGAGCACGATGTGGCGACCTATTTTTCAAGTACACTGCGACCTTGAAAGCAGCTTCCCAATAAGCCTTAGAAAGTGAGCTTTGAGCTAACATAGAGCGCGCTTTCTCCACAATTGAGCGGTTAGTTCGCTCTGCTACACCGTTGGATTGAGGACTATATCCTACAGTAGTTTCATGCGTAATACCGTTCCTTGACATATAGTTTGTAAACTCCTTATTGACATACTCCTTTCCACAATCAGTTCTTAATGTTTTGATTTTAGCGCCGGTTTGTCTTTCCACTAATGCTTGGAATTCACAAAACTTTTCCATCACTTGTGCTTTAGAAGCAACAAAGTAAGGATAAATCATCCGCGAAAAATCATCGATAAACAGTAAAACGTACTTGTTACCTTGGAAAGATGTCTCAGACATCGGTCCACATAAATCAGAGTGAATCAGTTCCAACTTTGAAGTAGCCTTTTTATACGCAATTGTCTTGAAAGATTTCCTCGCCTGCTTGCCTTCAACACAAGCAATACAACTCGATTTATCTATTTCGGTATAATCGATACCTACGTGAGTTTTCTTCAATTGGTCCATTCCTATACGACATAAGTGACCTAACCGTTTATGCCATAATTTATACCTGCTTAACGAGTCAGAGTGCACATCGTACGCCACATTTTGGAGGGGATTGGTAGTACAATCAAGTGTGTACAGTCCACCAGCAACCGAACCATGAAGAACCACCTCACCTTTGAACAAAAAATCATTATCTTTATAAAAAGTACATCCATTTTTATCAAAAAGTACTACTAAACCTTTATCTACAACCTTTTTGACAGAAATAAGATTACTATTAAGTTCAGGTACATACGCTACATCCTTAATACTATCTATCAAACCACACGAAGTGTTGATAGATATGTCGCCTATACCACCACAATCGATCTTCTCACCATTGGCAACTGTTACAGTGCTACCTTCTAATGGTATAATGTTCTTAAACCAATCTCGTCTCGGTGTCATGTGTTTTGACGCGCCAGAGTCAACCACTTGTCCTTATCCGTACAGGAAGAAGCTCCAAGAGCGCTAAATGAAGTAATTTCCTCTGCTGACCGAACGCCTTTCTTATCCTTTTTCTTTAGAGGGCAATCAGGCCGTTTATGTCCAGGTTTGTTACATTCGTAGCATACAATTGGTTTCTTCGTTTTTGGTTTACGAACATCAATATTATTTGATCGAAAAGCTGCATCATTTTCTGTGGAGTCAGTTTTGGACATCTCATTGAGTAGTTTTCTTTTAACTAAATCGGTTTTTATTTCCACATTGCTGTTTTCTAATGCCATTATTAGGGGCTCATATTTAGAAGTAAGACCACCTAATAAAATTGCAGCTATTGAAGCATCATCAATTACCTTTCCGATATCAGCTAAATCCTGTGCTGTACTCATAACAGCGTTTATGTACATTTCAACATTTTGAAAGTCTGTTAGCGATAGTCTATACAATTTTCGCTCTAAATTTAACCTTCTGCCCATACCTTTGTCTTCATAGACATCTCGTAATGCCTTCCAAGCTTCTAGGGCAGACTTTGCACTCCTAACGTGCGTTATAGCAGAGCCATCTACTGTTAAGCATATCTTTGCTAGTGCTCTTCTGTCGTTTCTCAATTTTACCGGTTCCGGGGTGGCATCACCAACAGGATAACCATCAATTGTACACCACAGGTCCTCGTGTACTAAGTAGTTCCTCATTTTAAATTTCCATGTAGAGTATTCATCTCTGCTGGAGAGGTGGAGTGAAGGCAGCTGTGACATTGAATTCCTGGTATGATCGCCGCGGTCCATTTCCGGAAAAATAACTTTAAAACGATTTCTGGTGAAACAAAATATATGATTCTACACTGGATTATTTATATTTTAATAGTTCTTCGTGCTGATAACGTTTTGTTGGGAAAAACTATAAAAAGACCCTTTTACGTAGAAAAGTTTTATTTTGAATGACAATACATTTTGGAACTACAACAATTTTAAATATTGAAACAATTAAGAAGTTTAAATTGAAAATACAAATAAGGTATTACAACAACAAGTAAGTGAAATAATTAGGGTAAGATAAGGGTAACATTTTTTTGTAAAATTAATGAATCTCATTTGGAGTATTGTTGAATAGGCATTTTAAAATTATTGAGGGGGAGGGGGGAGAGTTTAAGATCATACGAGATCATGGTAAAAGCCCACCTAACAAGGATTAGTAAAATAAAGATGGGTGTCGCCAAGAAACTTTTGATAAGGTATTCAAGCTTAATTTTTTTTTGAGCGTCCCCCTCTATATTTAGTACTACTGGCTTTCAAGCACTGAAAAAAAACAAAACATGGATTTAGAGATTAATTTTTGTGGAAAACTATATTGGGGAAAATAACTTTATTAACTTTGAAGATATTGTTACTGAACGGCAGTTTATATTCCATTTACCTGTACTACAGAAGTCTACATTGCGCGTAGCCTGACTAGGCTATGTATTATTATTATTATTATTTATTATTCTATTCAAAACAAACCACAACCTACAATGCATATTCTATGTAGAAACATTTATTTTTATATTATATAAGTATAGTTTTTTTGTTTTATTTAATATGTCAGTATTGTGAAAATTTTAATGTTATTTTGTATTTTACCTAAATTACAGTTTTAACGAGATCAATGTACATAGTTACTCATTAAAATGTTTAATATAGATATTATGTATTTCCATACATAACATTTGTATATTTAAAGTTTATTCAAAAAATTGAGAACCAAAATGCTAAATTATAAGAAAAATCAATATTTTTTGTCACCAAAATGTGGGTAGTTTTAATTTTGTGAAATGTCATAATTTTCATAATACTGACAACACTGTAAATCTAAATTAAATATTGCCAGTGTAAAAAAATTAACATATTATTTTTTAAAGACAGCCCCTTAGGCCGTGAAGATGGAGATTTCAATGGGTCAGTTACTAAATGAAATTATCTATGGTTGTTAGGTTTGGTTTAGGTAGTATGTAGGTATATGTGCGTCTAGGTACTTAGTGGACCATGGACAAATCTATTAGGAAGATAAAATACCGTAGACTGCAGTCTGCAGTCATAGACTATAATAGTCTAGAAATGTAATAAATGTGGTGATAACTTAAAATTATGTACACAACACTGGCAAAATGTACACAAGATGTGTGTTGCCAACATAAAAAAATAGATGACTCCAAGCTAATTTGTTAAGAATTCAGAATAAAGCCAGTTCTATTTTCTGTGTGTGAATACAAGGATAAATTATTATTAAGATTAACTTTTGTAAATAATAGATAACAATTTTTTTGTTTCAATGACAATTTTCAATCCTATAAAAATTTTCCAAGTCAGTTCATACACAATAGTCGCAGAAAGTCGCACAATAGTCGTAGAGATCGCTCTGAGCGATAAGACCGTCAATTGGTACCACTACTGTTAGCTTTTAGTTCTGTATTTGTAAATTTTACTTTATTTTGTATCAATAGTGTTCAGGAGCAAAAAATGCTGCTTTAGAAAAATCCCCTTAACAAAAAATACATAAATATGCATGGACATGTTTCATCTTAACCTCATTTCAAAGCCTACATACATAGATAAGAACCTCTATGGTAAAATTAACATGTGTTTGCATGTATCTTTAGTATTAAATTGAAAAATCTTCATCAATTCTTCATCAGGGAGAGATTTATCCTGCTTTAGTTTTAGTTTGTTACCATCTACTACCGTATCGTCGCTTAACATAACATAACGAGATTGTAGTCAAAGGCACATATTATAATGAATTTGAAAAAAATCCATCAAATATTATAAATTCGAAATGTTGTATATAATATTTTACTTTATTTAAATATGGATGGATTTCTAGATGAATGGATGTTTGTTCTCTTCCGTCTAAACGAGTTGAGGAGCAAGAAGGATAAGAAGGTAGGATTAAAAAAAGGATTTGTCTATGGAACACAACGCTGGACGCACATAAATAGTTGGGCTATGGTTGAAAAAAAAAGTAAATTACAAACACTAATCCATTAAAACCATAGAGAAAGTCTCGCATGCTAGTCGTCACTAACATACTAGTCGTTAGGCATAGACAAAAGATCTTGAAACAACCTCTATCGTATACTTCTTGGTAGTTACCCCCCTTTCCATCAGTGTTGCCAGAAAATCTACCATTTGATTTCCTTGGTAGTTTAGAAATTTTAGCTAGAAAAAATATAGTATAGGTACGTGCAACACTGACATCTATTTCTATTTAGCTAAAAAGTCAATAAAAACGTAGAAAGTATTTTATTTAGTAAGAAATTGAATTATGCTCCAAAGAAATTGGTAGATTTTTCGAAGGGAAGTGCTCGGTATAGATAGAAAAATATATTGCTAATATAATAATATTGAGATAGATTATTATTAATAATTAATAGATAATAGTACCACCGTCTAAGCATGGCAATCCTTTTCACGTAACGTATTTATTTGTAGGAAGGGTGATAGTACATATACTAAGTACCTAATAATAATGGCAATGAACGATTACGCGCCGTATAAATATAATATTTTTATATGGGGCGCACTCGTTGTTTGCAAAATATGCAAAATGTTGTAAGAAATTCTTTTAGTATCAATTTTGAGACTCATAAGTCTCGGTTTTGGCGATTGGCCGGCCGCTGTCGCAGCAAAATTAAACAAGGTTCTCTTCACCTTTTAAAATGGTGAAATTCTAAAACCGACTTGACTTTAGCAATCTAACTTTGTTACTGTATGTAAATCAATGTTACTAAATACATTATATATAATACATTTTATATAAATTAAAGGTCTCATGGTAAAACCAAAGTCTCGAAATTGATACCAAAAGAACTAGTTCTTACAACATTATTTGAGTAATATTTATTTTTAATTACATCTATATACATTATGGACTTATTATTTGTGTTTTTGACTCTGCTTCACTTTGAAAATTATTAATCCATAGTCAATAAGTTTTACATAGTCAAAGTTTTTACCATTTGTACATTGTTTCGGTTTCTAGCAAATATTGTTAAGAATGAATGTCTTGGTCCCAAAAGTTCATATTCTAAAGATTTTGATCAAATTTTCCGTTTTATATGCTAAGTAAAAAGACAAGTAAGTAACTCTCCTGATGGTGAGAGATAACGCTGCTCATGATCAGTACAGTGCCACCAAGGATTTAACAATAATGTAAAATTCTTGGTACAGCTTCTTACGCTAGAGTCATAAGATTTTAATTAATACCATAGTCTAGGTGGACAGACGACCTTATAAAGGTCGCCGGAAAACGCTGGATGCAGGTCGCTTCCAACATATGTATGGAGGCCTATGTTCAGTAGTGACGTCCTACAGCTGAGATTATGATGATAATGATATACCCCCTCCTACCGAATTATAGTAATTTATATTATGCTCTTCCAAAGTCCAGGATACTGGGGGTAGACTTCCTTTGCAGGAGGTCGACTAGGTGGGTACCCGGTACCCCAACTATGCCAGTTATTCTACCGCCTCAGCAGTGATGTGCAAACATTACTGTGCTTCGGTAGGAGGGCACTGTAGCTGGTGAAATTACTGGGCTGAAGAGTCTAACGTCTTATGACTCTAAAGTAAGAAACGTTGGCGCAGTGGACCCAGAATTTTACCGTTGTAAAATACTGGGTAGCACTGTACTAATTATGGGCAGCGTTATCTCTTACCATCAGGAGAGCCTTCTTGAGCGTCTTGCTTTTCTTCTTACTTTGTTGTATAAAAAAAAAGAAACCAAGCCATTCATTCCCCCACCGCGCACTGACCGGCCGCCGCGCGCAGAGATCGCGCGGCTTCGGTTTTATCACGTTCCAGGAGGCTTCGTCCGTCGACAAGGTCCTCGCAGTCCCAGTTCACACCCTCGACGGGAAGAGGATCGACCCCAAACACGCCACGCCCAAATCAGCTCCAAGACCAGCAAAAACCAAGAAGATCTTCGTCGGGGGAGTAGGCCAAGACACCTCAGCTGAGGAAGTCAGAGCCTACTTCTCACAGTTCGGACTAGTAGAGGATGCCGTCATGCTGATGGATCAGCAGACGAAACGCCACAGAGGATTCGGATTTGTGACCTTCCATTCCGAGGAAGCAGTTGAACGCGTTTGTGATATACACTTCCACACGATTAAGAATAAAAAAGTTGAGTGCAAACGGGCTCAGCCTAAGGAAGCGGTGGCTGCTGCTCCTTTAGCGCTTGGGAAGCGTTTGGTTTTGAGACCGGGAAGGGGGTTGGTTTATGCTGCTAGTGGGGTAGGTGCGGTTCCTACAGTAGGAGCACACGCTTATAGATATGCTCCTTACGCTTTACCAACGGCTGCTTCAGCGACTACCCTCGTCGCCCCACCAGCCCCTGCACCAGCCCCAACTCTACCCCAGTTTGGGACAGCGTACTCCCTAGCCGGGGTAGATATGTCGTCCTTCCAGGGAGTCGATTGGGGGGCGATGTACGGCCTGCCCATGTACATCTAAATTGGTTAACACACCCACCCGCCTCTGAGGTTTATTTCGATCTTACATAGTTCCTATGTGTACGATTTTTTTTTGTTTCTTAAGATTCTGACCGGAAACGAAGGGGTTAAGTTTATTGAGGTGCCAAGTAAATAAGTCCAAAGTTTTCTTGCTCTCATTACATAAAAGTACATTTAAATAAGGCCTTTTAATGTAAATTTTCAAAAGGAAGCGTCACTTTTATCTTTTAGAATTTGCTAAACGGAACTTATGCCCTTTGTTATTAAATATATAACCTAATTCAAAACTAAATGTTTATGCAACATGGTACTTTTTCATTGAAATTGGTACCTTTGCTTGAACTTGATACCATTCTCTTAAACCTTGTACCTTTTGATTCAACTTGGTACCTTATTATTCAACTTGGTACCTTTTTACTGAACTTGGCCCCTTATTTACGTGTTTTTGGTAATTTCTTGCCGCGCCGGAGTGGTTATATTTGATCAGTATTCGAACGTAGTTAAGGAAAGTATTGGCTCACAAGTAGTATAGGTTTGAGCAATAATATTTCGCCCGTTTGAGGCATCAAAGAAACGCATTTCGACTTTTTTTTAATAGAAATTAGAATTTACGAGACGGTTTTTACTAAGGCAAGAAAGTAGTTATTACTGAAATGTACGTACATCTACCCTACAATATGTTTTTTTGGACTAAAAACCTTTTAAATAATTTAGATGGAAATCACATTCAATTTCGTTGCATATTTCTTACATCTAAGTTTACAGAAAAGAAAATTTTGTTTTATTCAATGTAGGGATTCAAGATTAGTAAAATCGACTGTCAATTTAAAGGTCACTTCATTTGGTATAAGACCAACGATTAAATATAATAAATCAGGAAATATAACTGCGCTCAAAAATTATTTAAATGTAGGTTACAGATAGTTAATTTTTATACGACTAAAGGTCACACACAGGCGGAAATCGGTCGCGGTGCGGGCCGGAATTTTTGTAATGTTCAAATTTGTACGTAACCTGTCACATATAAAGCGAACGCGGGCAGGAACAAAATGAAGATTACGCGGCCGCTTAACCGCTCCGTCCCACCTCTGTCAGCTTAGATTTATTTTGTTTTAAAAAATTTCAGTTTTGAGGGTAGTTGTGACTTTTTCAGTATTTACTATACTTTTTGTCTTTAGTGAGAAACAGTCTCTCAGTGTTAAGGTGAAGATCTCAAGTAATTTAGTTGCATAACACTTTCATATATGTAATATGTATGTAATACTAGAATGTAGAGTTAGTGCACGTTTGGCAATACTTATATTATAAATTATTTAATATTATATGACTTTTCATATTGTAGTGATATTTAAATGGGTTTATATTTATATTTGGCCAAGAGAGATGAGTTTCATATTATGAATATCGTTAAAGGGGCTCGAAAAATTAAGGTATAAGCAGATGAAATAAAACGTTACCATATAATTAAAAAAAAAGGTTACTTCTTAAATTTGTCGCATAATATTATACGACAGATCTAAGAAACGCATTATTTACATGACGTTCTGTGTATTTAAGTACATTTTATTTGAGCCTGCTTATAATTATCATTTTTCGGGTTTGCCTGTAAGGGTGGCCTAATTTGGACCATAACGTAATATTTATTCGTTTAAATATCATTATAATATTATATGACTGTATAGGAATCTCATATTATGCAGCTATGTATTATTTATAAGCGACGCGGGCAACACTGACGCTGTGTGACAGTTGCCATTATAAAAATAATAATATTGCCATTACTAAAAATAATATTCAAAAATTGCAACACTTAACATTTTTTGCCACTTTGTAGTTAGATTAAAAAAATGTGCCAAATGGTTTAAGAAGTTAAATTACAATGAAAAACCTGATCGTGCTCAAATTTGCTTTTAAAGACAGGTTATGTGCCCAGATACTAAAACCTTAAATAAGTTCACAAAATTGAAATACTTCAAACTGGCGACCCTGACTTTCCTTGCTCAAAGCACCATACGTAAATCTTTCTTTTGTCTAATGAAAATAGCATTAAAATCCACAAATGAAGCTAAGAAAGGATTTTTTCATGCCCTTCTACTTTTAGAATAAAAAAGATCATCGAAACCTAAGCCGATCCCATATTGGATTGATGACACCGGAATTTAATAAGATTCGTAAGTTTATAAATTTCCTAGGCTCTTCAGTGATTGGTCGAACCGTTTAGAATCGTACGAATAGATAATCCGTTAGTTTATAAATTTACCAAGAGACGTCGCAAATTGATAAATTTTCGAAAATGTGGGCGTAAAATAATACAATTTATGGGTTCTCTCGTTTGGGATCCTGCGAAAGTTTACCATTTTCCTAGGAAATTTATTAACTTACGAGTCTTGTTATTTTTCGGTGACATATACTATGTAAAGATACCACGCTCTCTATGCAACGGTAGTTTAAGTATAAAACACAATGTCACACAGTGTCGTCCACGTCACATTTTCACAATACTCGTTCGTACATATCCAAAATTAATTAAAAGCAATCTCATTTACATATTATTATTATTATGTATTGACTATAAATAATATTATGCGTAGTCTTAGAGCCTGCGACTTGGTGATGGTGAATTTTGACCTTTGACGCTTATCAAAACTTAAGTAATGGCAACATTGCCTCATTTATGAAACTGGCAACTCGCTTTCTCGTCTATAATGTATGGTTTTTTTTTTACTATAGGGAGGAAAATCTACGTTTCAGGTAATTTTTTCCGTATTTTTGTGTGAATCGCTTAGTAGATAGTTTTTTTCTTGTGTCTAATTTTTATGTAAAAATTAAGGTTTGTCTCTCCAAAAGATTTTTATTTATCTCGTAGTTTAAAGTAAATACATTTTATTTACACATTTTCTTATTAGAGTTTGTATTTTTAATTTATTAACAAATTAATACGTAGTTAATTTTATTTTAAATGTATCCAGTATAAATAAAAAGCTATATTTTACGTGATAACTCAAAAACGACGCCATCTAGCGACCTAACAGTGTATTTCGGGGCTGCCATAAATAATTTTAAATCTCCATTTTATTCAAAGGAGTTTCCAGTCAAACTCAAAAATCACCCTCGCCACGCCTGCGGTACTAACATTAGAATATTAAGGCTCGTTTACACGGGCGAGGTCAACTCTTGACCTAGGTCACCTCTTGACCTAGGTCACTGGGGTCAAACACAGTTGCTGGTCTTAGCCTTTATACCTCGTGAGAAAAAATCGTTGAATGAATATTGCTAGATGCTAGATAGAATCCATCGTAAAAGTTTTCAATGTAAATTACTCTTTAAATGACCTGAGAAATCAGAATAAAAGCCAAAAATTACTCAAAAAAGTTCTTCCGTAGATTCAGCAGGGCTATTCACTTATTTGTCAGGGAACCGAACCGAAGACCGAATTGTCAAAAATGTATACAATGACGTATTACGGTGTATCGATTTAATGCGTCATTTCATACATATTTGACAATTCGGTCTTCGGTTCGGTTCACTAACGGATAAGTGAATATCCCTGCAGGTTGGATCCGAATCGAACGTGGTGCGAAACCGTTATTAGTGCAATAAATAGAAAATCATCTATTTCCTAAAGACCCTTTAGGCCTTTATTAGTCCAGACCACCAGAACGACCAGACGACCAGATTTCATATTTAAGTTGATATGACCCAACATTTGACCTTAAGTGACCTCAGTCGACCTGACCGTGTAGACAACCTTTTAGTTTAGTATTGAGGGAATGCCACTAACACCCAGTGTGACAATAAATGCAGTATTGTAGAAATTTTTGATCTGTCTTTGCCTAGGATACTTATTTAGGCAATTGTTACTTAAATATTATTACCTAGTCAGGTCATAAATTCTGTCACATGTTTAATATAAAATTATTGGAACAAGTTTATTTATTATGTAACCATTTATATACCAAAATGAACTTGACAAAACATAGATTCTTATGACAATAAAGTTTATTCAAAATGACCTCCGTGATTTTGAATACAGGCCTTCAATCTGCGCGGCCAGTCGTCTATCGCAGCACGAACGAGGTCCATGTCAATATCGGCTGCTGCCTTAATCAAGGATGTCTTGAGTGACTCCAAATTGGGATGAGACTTTGAGCACGCCTTTTCCTCCAAGTGTTGCCATATCTTGTAATCTAACGGACTCAAATCTGGACTGGAGGAGGGCCAGTCTTCGTGCCGGATGAAGTCGATTTCACGCGCCGCCAGCCTGTCTTGTGTGCTCTTCGCTCTATGAGCTGGCGCCGAATCTTGTTGGAATACCCAGTGCCTGTTATTGAACATGGTATGAGAAACAGGTTCCACAAGGTTCGTCAGGACTGTATTTTGATACACAACTGCATTCGTTTTTACACCTTTCTCACAAAAATGTACCTCTGTTAAGCCCCAATAAGAAACTCCCAACCATACCATGAGCGAGGATGGAAAATGACCTCGTTGGACACGCGGAATACGGTTGCTCGCTTCTTCACTACTGTGTGCGTACACCTTATCATTTTGTTTGTTGTAGCTCTCTTCTACGGTAAAAATTTTTTCATCCGAAAAAAGAATTTCTCGATATTTTTATCTCGCGTACCGCTTCAACAAAGCGCGGCATCTCTTCAGTCTCAGGTCCATTAGACGAGCATTTAAACGATGTCCTGTTTTTCTTCGATATGCCCGAAGCCCTAAGTCTTCATTTACACCCTTTTCACCGTGGTTCTGCTTAACCCCATCTGAAGGGCCAACAGTTTCTGCTTACGTTTGGGATTTCTTTGAATTCGCGCCTTCACAGCTTTTATCACTGCTGGAGTCCTAACAGACCGAGGGCGACCACTTCTTGACCTGTCATCTACACTAGAGTCTTCATTGTATCGTTTGATGGTACGATAAACGAATCTTTTGGTTATATTCAAATTTTTCAGTATGTCAAAAATTTGAATTGGCGCGTAACCGCAACGATGCAACGCAATAACTGCAACACGGTCTTCTTTAAGCGTCCACTCCATATTTAAAAATGAGTAAAATTCTAAAAAGTATACATTTTTATTTTCATGAACAATTCGAAATTCGAATTCAATAAACTTTTTTGTGGCCAGCATTCTAAAAGAAAAGTTTTTACTGTGTGACAATACTTATGACCTGACTAGGTATTATGACTATATGATTTTTATAAATCCAGTGATTATCCCTTTACGGTCACAAAAATATATAAAAATCTACTTTTGCTGTGTAAGTGAAAATACAATTTCATACAATAAATATATTAAACCGTCTTAAAAACGAAATTTTCTAAAAAAATTCGTGTGATTGAGTACCCATACCTTACTAAAAAATTAAACAGGCACTTGCAAATTAATATCTCAAGTATTTGTTTATAAAAATAGATGCTTTGTGTGTTATATAAAATAAATAATGTGCAAAATAAAACTGGCAGTAATTTTCGTATTAATTATATATTGTCGAGTCCTATTAATCTAAAAATAAAATATTGTATCTGAAGAGACAGTATTTTTAGCTACACTGATATCGTAAAATAAGTCCCAAAATATCATATTTGCGGGTAAAAGGGTAAAGGTCTGGAATAGCCAATAAGGCTTACGTTGGATCTAAAAATACACGTATCTTCAAGACATTTTTGATATAAATACCTGCTACATCCCGCGGTTTCATAATATGAAAACTACCCTCTTTATTATTGAAAGTGAAATCTTATATACCAAACTTATATCCACGCAACTTGCTTACTCGTTTTGGAGTGAAATAATGGTTAATTCCTACATATATTGCCACCCGGTAAAAATACTATAATAACCTTGCACAGAATTTTAAAAATACCCTACTTAATAAAATGATATTTTTATGTACTTAACTTAATACGATCTTACCTACATTGTACTTATTTGTATACTTAATTAGTCTATATCTTTAAAAATATCTTAAAAGCAATATAATTATATTCCTGTGATTAATATAAAAGTATTATAAAAAAGACAATGTGGTTGTGTTGGTGCAATTTCTAGTTTTAAGAACTCTTTGGACGTAGTCCATCCTCTTTTCAGTATTAACATGTAGTATTTAACCTTTTTGGAAATTTTATAATTACTATCCTTCATAGTTATTAAAAATTGGAAAATTTAATGATATGGCAACTTAATTTTGGGGTTATTCTAGGCAAAGACATAAACGTAGTATGAATGCATGTGGTAGCTTCGTCGGCTACATTCCCTTGCCAGCCGGCACTCTATAATAATTAAAGCCTGGGCGTTTGGAGACACCTTTATAAAATCTAAATTCAAGTCGATAACTCTACGCGTTCTCAAGTAAAAGGGTTAATTTTTTCATTTGACCTTAGCTGACCTTGGTTGATTAAAGAGACAGACGAACTAACGAGTGATCCGGTAGAAGGGTTTCGTTTTTTCCTTTAGAGGTACGAAACTCTTAAAAGAAGATATTATATTTATTTCCTGTACTTTGTAGTGGTGGGTCGTTAACGATTTTTGGGTTAACGCAACGAAGGCTTTAAATTCATCATGTTAACCTGTTAAAAAAGCCGTCAACATTATTAACAAGTTTTCATTAAGCGAACTTAGAAACATAGATATCTCTCACTCTCGCTCGTACAATTTTAAGCTAGCGGCGTCTCGCTCGCTCACATAAGCGCCCTCGCGTCCACTCGGCATATTCCGTTTCTATTCGTTCTTTCAACGCAGAAGAAATAGATAATTTTAGCTGGTTTTGCGTTAGCAGCTTCAGATTACGTTAGCGACTTTTGAATACCTTTTCGTTGAGATAATAAAAAAAGCGCATTGCCAAAATCGTTGAATGACACAGTTGATAGATTTAGCGGGTTTTGCAGTAAACAAAAAGCTGTTAATTCGTAAACATTAGATTAACAGTTAAAAAAAGCCGTTCGTTGAATTAACGCCCACTCCTAGTACTTTGTCCAACTCTAAAATAACGAATCTCAGAAGTTACTCTCTTTTAAACCGAGTTTTTTTTATTGATTTAAAGATAATTAACTTGATCTTTTTCCACACGCCCAAGCTACTTTTGCTATAAAATATGTATACACCTAATTATATTAGCAGTATTTTAGTGTAAGTAGGCTAGAACCTTTGAGATTAATCGCGACCGCAGTGATTTGCTAACTTGTGTGTGTGACGCCATTTTGAAAAACAGACATCGGCTGTTGAAATTGGCTACGGTGACAAAAATTAGTTGTGTTTTAAGTTTGTTTTTTTATTATATTATGACGTGAAAACATTTAAAAAACAAAATGACTAGCAGGATCTAGTTTCAAATATATTTTCTTTGAATTAACCTTGGAAAATAAGAATTTCTTTATTTATATGACAAAAAAGGCAGCTGTTTTAAAGCTTAGCAACTCGCCGCGGTCGCACTTGCACTAAGTCGATTACACCCTATGTATATTAGCTATTCCTGACAGTATTAGAAAGTTAATAATTGTGATGTCTTGAAACCGCCACCCGCTTTACTTGCCAAAATTTTACATCGCTATGGGTGGCGTTAACTGTACTTAATATTTCTTTCCTCTTAATTGTAGTGATTTTTTTCCACCCTGTATTAGTTACACTTGGTAACATGTTTTTTTTTCGCCGTAATCCGTCGATTTTGTGGTTGTACCGACCGTTATTTTATCGATTTTGAAACTGGCCATAGAGAGCTTTTTTTATTTTTTATCAACGGATTTCGGCTGTAGGTTAGAATGTAGAATGTACTTAGAGCGTGGTACGCCGCTCAAGCATTTGAAAACGCTTGGTGTTTAGCGCAGTGTTTTGGCACAGACCTTGATTTTCTGCCCTTAAATCAGTTCATTTTATTATATCAGTTATTATTTTGGCATATTTATACCATATCGTTTCAGTAAGTTAATGAAAACGCATCAATACTAAATTGAGATGCTATCTTTTTTAGATCTAACCTCAAATTGTGTCCAAAATGCACGCTAAATACTCGTCTTCAAGTGTTAAAAGCGTTAGATTGCCCGTATGTAAAGGAGCACCCTTAGAAATGTGTCATTACATAAATATAAATAGTACCTATTGTGTGTTTTATTTACTAGTAGCTCTTGCGCGGGTAGCATCCTGGGTTAGATTTGTTTTCTTTATATAATAGTTGCACGTGTTTTTTGCGTTCCACGGTGGGCGACAGGTGGGTGGTGCAATTTTTAGGTAAGTCGGTAATCGAAGCATGCGTTTACAAAGTGTTGCTAAAAGGTGCAGTTATTATTGACATTTTGGACACAATTTCAAGACTAACATTGTTCAATTTTAAGATTTGTGATACTCTTCTCGTACAAAATAAATTCATATTTGTTTTGTATGGGATATAGTCATTATGTGGACGTGCTCGAGCATTTGAGTGATGACATAATTAAGGAATTGATTTTAGCAGTTTGAAATTCTGTGGGTATGTTTTGATGGGTATGTACGTCTCCTAAAATGTAACTTCACCTTTTGTAACACTTTGTATTAGTTCGTGACTAATTCGATTCGTCTGATGTAAGGCATGGTTGGCATGGAGTTTATACGTAAAAATAATACTTCTTCCATAATTCACTGTCAATTTCCAAGGCGATTCGCCACACGGTTGTGATGCGTTCTATCTAAGCGGTACTCCTTTTGGAAATACTTCAAAAGGAGTATAAAATGATGTTGCGGTGTGAGAAGGATATCGTACATTGACCTTTGATTGTCTGTCTCATTCCCACGCGCGCGCAAGTCTGTAGTGCGCGACATGTAAGCTGACCAATAACTTAGATGTGCAGTAAAAAAATAACAAGCTGCGACGCATGGCAGCCATTTTAGTTCAAGTTACTTGTTCACTAAAATAACGTGAACGGTCGCCATTGCGTGTGAGCGTGATAGCTATAGATTAACATACGAGGGATAGAGATAGATAATGTTTATTGTCCGATTCTTTCTTGCTCTGCAACCGCATTTTCGTAGTTGACTTGTAGTGACGCTTGCTTGAGGACTATGGTCTTCCCGTTTGATGGTTTGCCAAAATCAAGGCCAAATGATAGCCAAAACTCAGTATTATTTTGCTCAAGTGAAATTGGATAGATTAGTAGCGATGCTGAGGCCTAACCAGTGCAAATATATCGGTTTTATATTGACGAGTCAACAGCCATAACCATATAAAATAAGAGTATTTTTAATTTATAATGAGAAGTTTTCTTGCCGCAGTGGCAGGCTATTTTTCGTTTAATATGGTGTCAGTGTAACACAAATTTATTCTTAAGATTCGGGCGTGGTGTTCATTTTTACTTTGCTTTATGAAGAATCGATCCTTAAATTAACAAATTTACTAGTGGAAAGTGTCATGGCCGCTGACTCGTTACTTTGTAAAGCCGATAAGGTCTATTCTTGAATCTAGGAGACTTGTGATCTAGAATCTAGGGGTTAAAAGATCCCATTAAGTCGACATTACGTCATTATGTATTTAATATTAATGTACCTTCGAGTTTCTCTTCTAAAACCCTGTTGCTTTATAAATAAGAGCGGTCGAACTCCGCAAAAGATTGCAAAAACAGCGATGCAAAATAGCATAAGGATGTGACAATAAGAAGCGAAATTTCTCGAACATTCCTCTCTAGTCATCGTTTTAGTTTAAATTCGGCGGGTGAAAACTTTAATGTATTAATCTCCTTTTTGAAGCCGAAATATGAAAAAAATCCGGCGGAATTAGGCTTCGAACAGTCTATGCTCAATACTTCTTGCCTGTAGTTAACGGTAAAGCTTCGCCGTAGATGTGCCATACACTCGCCATAGCACGCCAATTGGTGACCATTGACCACCGCTTCAGCTACACTTCGTTACACGTAATTCCTGATAATATAGCGGTTTTTACGTGGAACGGAATACATCCAGGTAATCTGGACCAATATGTCACTTATGGAGACTTAGTAGCGTCTTCTTTGAACAAAATATCCAATTTTCTTTCTCGATATTCCTTACGTTCAATCAAGCTTAGACTCGAGTTTGTCTTGTAATTTTTGACAGGGTTACAGGGACATCTAGAGATCTTAAGTTTTTTCGAAAATAGGCAATATTTAGTTAGAAATTTAGTGTTGATTTGTATAAAGAAGGTGCATCTAAAGTAGTCTTAATACGATAATACTAATATAAGATATACTTTTACAATTTTTGAATGGTATAAAATATAATGTTACATTTACTTTGTGTGTAATAAATGTATGGCGATGCTAGAGTAGTGATGTAGTGTAGTGATTTTGAAGTTTTACATAATAAAAGTATGGTTAACCGAAAGCAATAACTAATAACGTTATTATAATAATAATTATTAATTATAATACAGCACGCGCGCGCTGCGGTTGTGAGATGGCAATTTAATGATGCAACGTTGTTTTTGACACAACTTATCGCGAGAAAATGTAAAAGGCATGTAACATGAATCAGAAATCGTGCTTAGTAGGTACAGAATAAGGCCTATTGGTTAACGTGTACTGGTATCTATCGCTATTAACTTTTATTAAAATGTTCTTAGAGTCATCGAGCGCTAAACTTTTTTTGTCTTATTAGTGGATGACGCAACGAAATTTAAGACTCATTATTAAGTTTACTGTTCTATGTCTAAGAACATTTTATTTTTATCGGTTAACAGTGTTAGACACCAATGCGTTATAGCTAATAGACCCTCCGGTTGTCAAAAACTTGACGTAACAAATGAACAGATAGATTTTCACGTGGATAGTGAATGTTATTATAGCGTCGCCATTCTTAAGTTCTCGCGTTTGTTGTGTCAAGCAACTATTTTAAGGTTAAAGTTTCGAAGGAATTAAGTAAATCAAAACAGCACATAGGTTAGGAAGACGGCAGCGCGCGCTTATACATGTTAGAATCTTTAATATACACACATTGCATACAATATTGAAAATATATTACAATATTTTTGTATTATAGATATCAGTGTACTCTGTAGTGAATTGGTAATTATATTTAAAGTTATGCGGTCACTATTTGTGATCTCACTTGTTAGTCGTAGGGCGATACGTCGACGCTTAAGGCGTGCGGCCATTTTGTTTTTTTTTGACAGGCGATAGATTTTATCACATTACAACTGACAGATCGGCGTGCCTTATCGGGCCTAAATATGTAGAAAATTACGATTATTATTCAATAAAATCGATTTTTTTAATCTTCGCTTGTCAAATTAGTGGCACATAAGGAATATAATGAACTGATGGTATTTAAAAATATTTATTAATCTTTATCATTCATTTTAACTGAATTTAGACATTCCTTTTTTATGTATATTTTGTAATTAATGCATTTCTAATTTATTGTAGTTTCGAATAGAAGTGGGCTGTTTTTTAACACCGATTATATTATGCTAGTTATTATTTATTATTGTGCAAAAGGAGTATTTGAGTTAAGTGCCCGTAGTTAGGATTGGGTTTGTAGATTAGTTTTTGTCTTTTGTCAGTATAACGAGGTCCTGGAAAATATTTAGTAACCATACATGAATGTATGATACCAAGCTTGGCAGCGGATAGTTATGAATGTTTGTAACAGTCGTCTTAGTATTTTTATGTATCCTGTAACAGCGCCTTTTTCGAAATGAATTTCTTAACCCTCATGCATCCAACCCGAATTCTTTTCCATTTCGCTTTCAAACCTTTTCGGTGCATGTTAAGGAATATTCGATGTTCAAAAAAGACGTTAAACTCATAGACAATAGTGTTGGGTTTACTAGCGCCCTCTAGCTAGCCAGAGCAGTAATTGTAGAGCGTCGGCCGCGCGCCTCCTTCAACGCCATTACAAAATATCTATGGTTCATCTTCACTTAGAACGAGTCTTAGAAAAAATAAAAAAATTGATTGACACAGCCGTTTTTCATTTCTCGCTTTTCGTAACCTTTTAGTATAGTTTGGAGATGTTTCGTAGTATAGTTACCAGCTTCGGTCCCACGTTGGGCGCCAAATATTTGAAGATCAGTAGATTTAGGTGGAAAATTAGATGCATGACGACGTAAGGAGAGTGCGTAGCGGTGCTGCATGAAATTGGTGTCATCGGACCTCCTTGGACCTCGGACAATACGAAGAAAACCCCCAGAACTTCATCGGTAAGGCGATACTGATTTTTTTTCTATTTAATAACTCAAGTTGGCAGCATGTATAACTAAAAAAATCTAAAAAGTATTAAAAATCAGTATTGTCTCTGACGCTGTTAAATTTTCTGCTTAGTTTATTACCCATTCCAGTAAAGTGCATCCCAGTATTTATAGTTAAGTAGTTTTAGAAATGGTTTTGGGTGCTGGGTTTTATCGATTCATTCATATTCGTAGTTTAGTTACAGGCTGGTTATAAAAAATAACTGCATTTTAGTACAAGTGCATTTTTTAGACATCCCACCTCTGTGTTTTGTTTTTTTAATAGCGGCCAGTATTTAGTTGGTCCAAATTTGTAGTTTTACTAATGAAATGTGATAAATGATAATACATGGGAGCTTTGGAAGTTGTTTTTTAACTTGTAGAGAACCGTAGATAATGTAGTTTGAATTTATAATCAAAATTTTCAAAGCATATCATCCGAGAGACGCAAAAAAGACACAATCTTTTGTGCCTTAAGATTCGTTTTTGTAACAAAAAAATAATAATTTGTCTACGACGAATTGTAGAGATAGAAAACGGACCAAAGTTCAATTATTCGGAGAATGAAAAGATAATATTTTTTGTAACGGTTTTAATTTTCCGTTGAAGAAATGTAGGTAACATTGTTGTAGTGTATTTTTATCGAGACATTTTGTAGAAGTACAAACTACAATGTAATTAAGTACTATGTAGAATCATGTCTTCCTCGTTAAAATAGACTGATTAGTCGCCAGTCGCCCATTTTTTTTAAATCCCGAACACTGGGATGCACTAGTCTTTAGATATTATGTAAGGGCACTTTTTGGATCTCATTTTGTCTATGATTTAAATTAGAATTCCATTTCCATAACGTATTTTTGTAATTCGAAAGTGCTCAGAACAAAGTAGTTACAAGAAGTGTTCAGTAGTTATAAATCCCAGTACAATGAAGTATGTAAAGAGTGCCTAAATGTGTGACAATATCGCGTAACACACCTTTTTTGTTTTGTTTTTGGCAAATGTATGTGTGTTGGTGATCACAATGTATTCTAATGTGGGTACTTCATATAGTTTATTTAAAAATTTCGACTAACATTTACAGTTTTGTAGGTACCTAGGTAGTTTGAAAAGAGAACTGACGTGATCCAGAAACATGAATCTTAACTAGAAAATTGATACTTTCGGCGTTTGTCGTAATTTAACGATCCAAGAATCAAGAGTCATTTCTTCAAAAACGTACGAAATTTCATGACAGTTCTCTTTCCAAGACTTTAGTAAAGAAGTCACTTATTTCAGACAACCTAAACCATATTTAACTCAAGTACCTATAGATTGTAAAATAGTTTTGATTGCTTTAATTTCTAACTACCCTACATTTTCGAAAAATAGATGCATTTAGTTTACCTAGTAGGTCCCTATATAAGTCCCTATATAAGTAGGTACTAAAAATCTTCAAGTATTTTAGTGTGATCACCAACCATAATTTTTGTACAATTTTTAACATTAAGAAAACAACTAGTTCTAGTCTAGCGTTCCTTTGTTTCATTTTATTTGACGTTATTTGTTTTTATTTTTTACTAGATACCCAAGTGGTTTTTGTGACTTCTTTGTATAAGTAACTTCTAAATTTGATTGATAAAATGGCGACGCGGATAAAATTACAAGTGTCCTGAAATATTAACGTTTAATTGAAATTATGTACCACCATAAAATGAAAAACACCATAAAATGAAAAAAAAATGAATTTTTAACAAATTTTACATAAAAAGAAGTCACAAAAACGAAATAGGTAGTTGTTTTTAAAGAAAATTGTAAATAAATTAGTGTAAGAAATTGTTATAAAAAATGTCGTGTATTCTATCTATACAGATGTTAAACGGGGCGACTTTTAGATTTCTTCTTAATATTTGAACCAGTCGTTTTGATGTAGTTCGTATTTTGATCTTATTCATTTTTATTAGTGAACTAAAAACAAAATTGACTGTAACCCTTAAATAGCTTACTTTTCCATCGATACGATAACAAATTGAACCTAAGGTCATAACTAAAAAAAAAAACAAATACCCATCAAAAAATCATAACCTAATGACCCAACCACTAATATTTAATTGATAAAGGAATTGAAAATATAGTTACCTACCTACCTAAAAACATAATTGTTGCAAAAACAGGTACCTACTTAATTATTAGACTCTAACCTGTCACACTTGTGGACAAAAGTCTCAAATTTCAAAAGTCTCAATTATGCCTTTGAACCAAAACTCAAATCAGGCAATTTGCAAAAAGCAATAAAGGGTTTTTTTATGATTTTTAAATGTACCCTCATAATGAAAAATCTTAATGATGTTATTTAGCTCACTAATAAACTCATCTTTACCTTAGTATTTTGGAAAATTGATAAAAAACGGAAGTGCCCCACGAATTTGTATAGAATTAAGCCCATTTATAAACAATATAAATTATATTCATATTTACATCATTATTTAGATGTAGAACTTGTGATTGTATAATTATTACTTGGAATGTATAGATTTTTTACTATTAGGTACCCTACATTTTGAAAATCGTATTTGATAAGATGTGTGGTCATTTTTGAGGTCATAAAAAATTAAAATATAATACGGAACATAATATTGGCTCAAACATTATGTATTCAAAACCAAATATGAATCCAATTAATTCAAAATTATAATTTAAGATTATTTATTTTAAATTTGATTATAAAATTTAAATTATTTTTATAATCCTCAAAAGTTAATTTATTAGATATGTATTTTCAACTTCCCAAATAAATAACTAAAGTCCTGATCAAAATAATTAAAAAAAAAAACAATTAGAGGTCGTCTGAAAGAAATCGCTTTTTAGCGATAAGACCGCCGCTTGTACACTTATATGAATTGTCAATAATTATCTAATTGTAATTTTCTTATTTCATTTTGTGTGGGGTACCTGGTACCTACAATAACAAATTATTAAGTATCAAAATAGTAATTTAAAAAAGGTTGATGTTAAAAATGGCCACATACATTGGTATTTTCGTTAAAAACTAGTCATCGGTAGTTTTAAATTTGGAACAAGAGGTATATTTAAAAAGTTTTGATCTTGCTTATCCTACCCTCGTGTATTGTTTGTAGCGTTTGGTGACGCACGTGGCGCTATCTGCGATTACCTAACTTGATGGTTTTAACAAATAAATGGTTTTCATTCAAACGGTTTGTTTTATTTTCGATACTTCAACCTGACGAATTTGTCGATGTACCTACCTAACACTAATTTCTAAGAACAGCTACACCTACTTATTAGCACTATTTAGGTGGGTAACCCAATGAGGGTTTTCTGAAAAAAACATCCACTAGGAGGCAGCACTGAGACATCGGGTCCTTTCCTGTCAAAAATGTCTTAGTACAACCGTTTTTGTCCATATGCACGTAAAAATAATTCTTGAAACGAACAAAATGGTTCGTTTCAAGAATTATTTTAATTCAGACAAACCGAAAATTATCATAGATTAGTATGGACCTACTGTCACAGTGGCGCCAACTGGCGGATTAAATTTTCGTGAAAACCCTATTTGAGGGAAAAGTTCAAACCTCATAATTTAGAGAACCTACCTAGTGTGTACCTACAAGTAAAACAAGGATCTTGAGAACAAAGATCAACAAGCTGTTTCATTATTATTTTTATGAAATCTTCAGTAGTAGGGACATTTCGAAGAAGAGGTAAGCTGCACTAATACTAAAGTTAGGCAACTGTCAATATAACTAGAATCATACTGATTGATGCCAGTTCCTTTATCTGCAATATCCATGTGCGTAGCCAGCCATGGACTCAGGGTGGGGTTTTAAGCAGAAAATGATCTGTAACTGCAGCAAACTAAAAAAACATTGCTATCAATTTATTTTCAGGCGTTTAATATTTATTTTAATTTCTAAATATATCGAGTTCAAAGGATATTTTTCGAAATATTTTGCATGTCCCAGGAAGGTACGTTTTGGTACAATTATTTCAAAAAAATTAGGTAGAGTCATAGATTTTAAAGATACAACTGTGTCCGCGCTGGAAAGTATGCCGTAGCGCGTCCACCTAATATATTAATGCTGTAACTCGTAAAGTAAAAGGGTACTATTTTTTCTTTCGAGGTACAGATGGTACATTTTTTTGCACAATTTTCTGACATTACAAAGAACTCTGATGTTGTTAGAGTTGCCGCGCCCCAACGCAACACCTGACTTACGAATTGAATTTTAATTCCGCGAGACTGGTTGTGAAAAGCACTCTAGGAATACATAACAAATTCCTGCTGAATCAAAACACACACATACACTAACTTTCTCTGTTATTGACACAAAAATGTAGGAACCACAAAATATGGAAATCGAGTTTTAATACACACCATTTCCCAGATTTCCTCATGCGCCTAGTTTTTCTTTTTCCGGCTATAATTCAAAGCACGCACGGCCAGTGTTTGCCGGTGACATCTGATATTTTACGGTTGGCAGCACTGAGTTTTATTTTGGCGGCAAAAATTGTGCAACTGTCAATGTCAGGCTGGATGAAGCGCGGGAAATCGTGCATGGGATGGGATACTGAGGGTGCCTTTCCGCTAGAGATGTGCTATGCAGCCATGCTGCGAAGATGTGAAAGCTACGCTACGAAACCACATAATAATATATAAGACACTTTCTACCAATGCTAAGCTACAATGTGGCTGTGCGAGGCAGATGAGGAAGATGTAGGTAGAGTCCTTTTCACGAAAGAGGTCCCGCGGAATTTAGCGGAACTAAGTTTTATTTCATCGATTGATTTTTATTTGTTAGCTAAAATAAATACGTCTTTAATTAAGAAATTATGAGGAAATTAAATGATGATTCCCTAACTATATAGATATTTTTAACTTTTAAAATGTGGCAAAAAGAACTCCTTTCGTGAAACACACTCTAGATGCGCAGCTAAAGCTATTATTATATGGGTTTGTAAGGAAAATGCCCAAACCGTATACAAAAACATAGCTTACCAGTTCTATGTCACTTAGCATTAATTGTCATAATATTTATAAATTTTCTTGGCACTTGCACCAAGTTCGTAGGTAGCTATAGAGGTAGTAGTAGTATATCTCTTACATTACTGTGCTTCGGTAGAAGGGCACTGTAGCTAGTGAAATTACTGGGCTGAGGAGTCTTAACATCTTATGACTCTCAAGTAAGAAGCGTTGGCGCAGTGCAACCAGAATTGTACCTTTGTAAAATACTGAGTAGCACTGTACTAATAATGGGCAGCGTTATCTCTTACCATCAGGAGAGCGTCTTGCTCGTCTTCTTACTTCGTTGTATAAAAAAAAAACATGTAAATTTCGTGGTCAGAAATAGGATATTTTCTTGGGGCTCGAAATAAGCCGTTCGCACATTCTTCATAATTAAGATTTGAAATTTTCTCGGCACGCAGCAAACTGCTTGCGCTATTGAAAGGAAGAATTTTTTAATTTTCTTACCGCTCTGTGCGAGCCGAAATCAAAGTATGGCGTACCTTTAAATAGGTCAACGTTAAAAGTTAAAACATTATATAGGCACATAATGGGCATAAAGTTAAAGTTCAGTAAAAAAATCTGAATCCGCCCTTGCCTGCCCCCCCTAGACCAGAAGCTGGGTACGCCTATGGCTATGTGCATCAATGAATATCATTCATTTAATTCGGACACACCGCCCATATTTCACATCAAAAATAAAATAAATTATACTTAAAAAAAATAAATTAAATTACAGTCGGCGTCGTCGTCGTCGTCGTCGTGATACGCATTCATGGCAACGTAGCATAGCACATCTCTGGTGGTAAGGCACCTTGAGGGTCGTCAACTCGCATCGGCAACTTTAGACGTCAACTCGCATCGGCAACTCGAGCCTGCAACTTAAGACATCAACTCAAATCGGCAACTCGAATCGACAACTTAAGTTGGCAGCTCGAGTCGTCAACTCTAGTCTGCAACTCGAGTCAGCAACTCAGCTCATCAACTCGAGTCGTCAACTCTAGACTGGAGTCAGTCAGCAACTTAACTCATCAACTCGAGTCAGCAACTCAACTCATCAACTCGAGTCAGCAACTCAACTCATCAACTCGAGTCGGCAACTCTAGTTTTCAAATCAAATTGCACTTGTTTTCAAATCATAATGATTAAAAAAAATTGTTCAGCAGCAGGGATATTCCACGCATCAGTCTGGGTACCGAACCGAAGACCGTTAAAAAGCTATGACGTATAGTCGGGCCAAATTAAAAGGCCACATTTGACAGCTGTCAGTCATAGCTACCTAGTGTTGGGACATTGTTTATTTCGATTAATGGTAATGAATCGATACGATCTTCGAACATATTGGAATCGAATGCAGTTTTATGAAAACAATCATAAAGTCGAATAATTTTAATTCTATCGACGTAAAACGTTATTTCATACATTTTCGGTCGAGAATTCGGTCTTCGGTTCGGTTCCCTGGCGGATATGTGAATAGCCCTGCACACGCATTAGCCAGTTTAAAGCTAAGCTGGCCTGTACAGGTGCGTCGCGACTCGCGACAGATATTAATAGCTCGCTCGTGATGAATGACCGGTGGGGTTATGATGGATAATTTCATGCTGAACCCATTTGGCATTACAGATTAAAGCCTTATTACAATTGGCTGAATTTAGTAGTTATTAGGATGAACGATTCTTTCTTCTAAATTTAGGATGCTAAATGTGATTACACTTGACTTAAATCAGTGGCGACTGAATTTAGGCTTCTAAATTTAGCCAGGTTTATAAGCCTTTTACTGTTATGGTTTTAATCTACTTACGTATAATAAGACTTGTGTCGACTCGCGCAACCGTCTCGCTCGCACGATTCACGATATCACAATATTTGAAACAAGCTGCCCCCAGCGGTTTTAAAGAAAGAAAGAAAAATATTTATTTGTGCCAAAAACAGACCAAAGTAATAACATCAAAACATCATCATGTAAAAACATCATAAACTTAAACTTTACCCGCTTTTCTATAGCCTATGTGTTGTTCTATAGTCTAAGCTATCTGTACACCAAATTTCAGCTTAATCGGTCCACCCGTTTAGGCGTGAAAGAGTAACAAACACACATCCATTCTTACAAACTTTCACGTTTATAATATTAGTAAGATATAATTTCGTACAATTTACTGAAGTAGGTAGATATAGGGTAATTTCGCCGGTTTTCCGGCCAGCGTTAGTTTGCGGCCAATCGGAGACTTAGCTTCAGAAATTCTTAGAAAACAAGACGTCTATCTCTATTTTTCAAATAAAATTTAGTCCTTGACAGAGAGGGATAGACGGCTAATCCTTGTCAATATATAACGATCGTATAGCATTAACAGAATTTTAACAAATCACTGTTGATTTTTGAGTCTACACTAAGCGTGTTTAGTTTCGTACAAAATTACAAAAAAAATAGTGAGCACGTGATGCATTCGGAGTAAGTATATCATGATTTATCCATGTATTACTGAGTGATAGTGTTTAAATTGCTTTAATAATAGTTTTTTAACGTATTTTAACAATTATTTAAACAAAATTATTTAAAAATAGGTAAAATAATAAAAAGAGTGGTCGCGAACTAAAATATAATTATAAATGAAATTTTAGTTTGCGGCCATATGGTCGCAAACGGACTACTCGGTTTACTTTTTTATTTCCTTCTGGTTTCCATAATATTGAAGCTATTATAATTCAGTTAACGTTTTTCACATTTGCTAAATGGCTTCTTTGGTTTCATTAGTTTGCGGCCATCTAAATATTTGTAAATAGTACATATACTCCACACATCCACATCCAGGTCGCAAACTAACGTCAAGACGTTAGTTTGCAACTTGGATGAACGTCATTTTGCGACCGCCTCAAAATGTATGCGAAATTAATGACCGCTTACTGAATGTGGTCATTTGATGCCTTCATTATACGACCACTTGAATTAAGTTCATATTATTGCAGTTTGTGTTAAAGAATGTGACACTCAACACTTAAGAAAAAGGAGACTGAGTTAAAATACGAATTAGCTCTGAGAGATAACCGTGCAGGAGGAATCGGTATAAGAAAAAATATGTAGAAGGTTAAAAGAGTTGACGAATTTAAATATAAGAGGACTAGGGAAAGACGGGGAGAAACTAATAGGTGAATAGGTAGGGAGGGTTGGTGGTGATAGGTAGGGAGGGTTGGTGGTGATAGGTAGGGAGGCCAACGGAGATGAAGTCCAGTCATGCAGGGAAGTCATGGTTGAGCGTATGAGCTTGGCCTTAGAAGCTGTTTCCGATTGGGGAGCAGCTAATTTGGTTAAGTTTAATGCTACAAAAACCCAGGCGTGTCTATTTACCGCTAAAAGAAGTCGATTCATTGAAGCTCCTTCTTTCCAAAATGTTTCTTTACCGATAACTAACCAGCTTGAGTTACTAGGAGTTACTCTCACGCCTGACCTTAATTTCGGGAGTTACATCGAATCTAAGGCTCAATTGGCCGCCAGGAAGCTGGGTATTCTAGCAAAGGTGAGGCAATACTTCACACCGGGACAGCTGCTAACGCTGTACCAAGCACAAGTCCGGTCGTGTTTGGAGTACTGTTCTCATCTTTTGGATGGTGCTGCAAGTACCAGCTTCAGGCACTGGAGTCAATTGAGAGACGTGCCAAAAAGCTAGTAGGTGACCAAAAGCTTACGGAATCTCGGCTGCAGAGCCTTGAACGTCGTAGAATGGTCGCTTCGCTAACGGTCTTCTATAGGATTCATTTTGGAGAGTGTGCGCAGGAATTACACGCACTAATTCCTCCACGCCCATTCTATCGACGGACGTCACGGCAGACGGCAATGCGGCATCCCTACTTAGTCGCGCTACTCACAGCCCGCACCAAGCGTTTTGCATCGTCGTTTCTGATGAGAACTGGTCGCATTTGGAACACTTTGCCGTCATCCGTGTTTCCCTAGCGGTACAACTTGGGATCTTCAAGGCACGAGTGAATAGGTACCTTTCTAGGCATCATACGTGATCCATCGTCGACCGCATTTTCACTTTAAATCAGGTGGGATGTGGTCAAACGTAGGCCTATTTTGTATAAAAAAATAAGGTGTATGGTTCTTTCCTTACAAAATTAAACAGTGGAACATGATATGCTGTGGGATACGCAGATGTTATTATAGTGGTAATGATCAATGACGAATTTCTAGATATTGTATCCAGAATTTTGCTACAGGCTCTAAAGATAATGGAAGAATGGTGAAAGTGAAAAGTCACTTTAATTCGGCACGGAGTTGGAATGATCTATGGGTAACGACAAGAAGTGAAATATCCCAGTACGTTAGAGATGGAGCTCACATGGAATCTGCACGCCAAGAAGGTGACAGAAAAAGCTATAAGGGTTTTACTATGTGTTGGTCAGCGTATGCCATACCCGGGGACTTCGTCTTCATCTACACTTCAATGATAGGCCCAATCTTTCCTACGGCATCGTGTCATGCTGGCTTAGAACCGAACTTACATACAACAGGAGATGAAAGCGTTTTACATACTCCAAGTGCAACCAGATGCAGACTGCCGCAGGTCGCATTTGGTATACAGATGATGGGATCCGGTACAGCATCAGGTATCTACTTGGAAACTTTATAACAGTCTGGGTCTATACACTATCGTTTTTTGGTCAGAGATGTATGCCATTATAGCATGCGCTGAAGAAAACATAAAGAGGAATGTGAAAGATAAGATCATATCTATATTCTCAGTAACAGTCAAGGCCTTAAGTTTCTGCAGACTCCTCGTTCCTCAGCTCAAAACTAGTCTTGATGCTGCGAAGGCTCCGAACAAAGAAGGCTGCAGCAACAAAGTACAAGTTTGGGTACCGGGCCATGTTGGTATATAAGAGAATGAGAAGGGTGATGGACTTCTCAGAAGAGGATCAGCAAACGACCAAGTTAGGGTCTGTCAGCATGCATTATCAATAGCCAGCATAGTAAGAGAGAGAAGTAGAACTTAGTGGGGTCACCGCTTTAATTATCGACTTCTTAGAAGAGTAGGAAATGATAAAGCAGGGGTAAACACCATAGATCCCAATGCGTCGATGCGATGCTGGATTTTACAGTCTGGCGATACTGGGTTGATGACATCACAGCGATCGGAGAAAAGACTTGGATGCGAACTGCTCAGGATAGAGTTGCATGGCACGAAGGGGAGGAGGCCTTTGCCCAGCAGTGGGACGATATGGCTTGACAATCATGATGAGGTTCCTCGATTTTAAGCATGGTTTTTAAAATAAAATATTTTGAATAAAATGGAAAAAAATACAATAGAACATTTCAAAAAGAAGGGAGAGGAGAGGGGGGAGTCTATAAATGAAGATATAATTCATTTTATTTTATTAAATAAAATAATTATCGACATTTTGTTAGAATTTTAGTGGCCGTAAACTAAGATGAGGGTGGTCGCATAATAACAAAAGTGGCCGCAAACTAGTGAAATAGCTACGTTTGGAGAAAACATTTTTTTTCTTCAAATTTAAATACTATTACTACTACTTTTAAATTTTTTAAATAAAACTTGATCATGTATAGATCCGCAAGAAAGATTTTTCACAACTGTCAAGAATATTTTTCATATTAATAAGCTAACCTAAAGTGGATAACTCCACTAATTGGTCGCAAACCAGCGAAATGACCCTACTACTTTAAAAAAATTGTATAATATACTAAGAAGTAAGATAAGAAGTATAAGTACAAGAATATAAACGTGAAAATTTGTAAGAATGTATGGATGTCTGGATGTATGTTTGTTACTCTCACGCCTAAACGGATGGACCGATTTAGCTGAAATTTGGTATAAAACTAGCTTAGACCCTGGAATAACACTTAGGCTACAGTGCAGCGGGTAAAAGCGCTTGGCGCAGCTAGTACTATATAAGCTAAAGTTTGTGTAAATATGTAGGTACATCAACAACAACCCCACTTCAACAACTTCTTCGCCACCACCCCACCTGAGGGCCTATTGGCTAATTCACACCCACTACGATTGATGACAACTTGAATGTAACATTGCTGCGTTTGTTATTGTACTCATATTAATGAGGAGGTTTAAGCAAGTAGGTGTACGTAATTTTGTCTGTTGTGGTTGTGGTAAAATAAAGGTAGTGTACATAGGCGTACCCAGCTTCTGGCCTAGGGGGGGGGGGGAGGGGGCAGGCAAGGGCAGATTCAAATTTTTTTTACTGAACATGAACTTTATGCCTGTGTTATGTACCTATATGTTTTAACGTTGAGCAGGTAGGACCTATTTTAAAGGTACGCCATACTTTGCTTTCGGCTCGTATAGAACGGTAAGAAAATAAAAATATTCTTCCTTTATAAATAGTGCGAGCAGCTTGCTGCAAGCCCCGAGAAAATTTTATATTTTGGATAGCGAAAATACTGCAGTTAATTAGCTGAGAGCGGTAGAAAAATTAAAATATACCTCCATAAAAGCGCGCGAGCAGCTTGCTGCGAGCCTCAAGAAAATTTTATATTTTTGGCAACGAAAAAAGTGAGCTTAACTTGCTCCGAGTGGTAAATTTTTTTTAATATTATTGCTTAAAATAGCGCGAGCAGCTTGCTGTGAGCGCCGAGAAATTTTTATATTTTTGGCAACGAAAAGAGTGCGGTTAACTTACTCCGAGTGGTTGTAAAATTATAAAATATTCTTCCTTAAAATAGCGCGAGCAGCTTGATGTGAGCGCCGAGAAAATTTTATATTTTGGACTACGAAAAGAGTGAAGTTATCTTTCACGGAGGGGTTAGAAATTTAAATATCCTGACATATAAGAGCGCATACAGCTTGCTGCAAGCGGCGAGAAAATTTAACATTTTGGATAACGAAAAAGTGCAGTTATTTTGCTTCGAGCAGTAGGAAAATTAAAATGTTCTTCCGTAAAATAGCGCAAGCAGCTTGCTGCTATTGCCAAGAAAATTGTATACATTTGACAACGAAAAACGTGCAGTTATCTTTTTCTGAGCGGTTAGAAATTTAAATATTTTCACTTATAAGAGCGCGGACAGCTTGCTGCGAGCGCAGAGTATTTTTATATTTCTGACTACAAAAGGTGCTTAGTTCGTTCCAAGCTGCAAGAAACTTGATGTTCTTACTAATAAAAGCGCAAGCAATTTGCTGCGAGCCGAGAAAATATCAAATCTTGATAATGAAGAATGTGCGAACGGCTTATTTCGAACCCCAAGAAAATATTCAATTTCTGACCACGACAGCTGCCCCCCCCTGCCCCCCCCCCCCCCCCTGGGTACGCCTATGGTAGTGTACCTACAGTACTTATATCAGATCAGCTCCATGTCATAAACAATATTGCATTGTCATCCCATTTATTCGTGCATGCAAAATTTCAGCTAAATCGGATACCGGGAAGTGGGTCAAATTAAACTTGCAAGATTTGAATAGAAAAAAAATAGTACAGACAGGTGAAAGTAAATAAAAGCTTGCCCGTCCACAACAACGGATATAGGACAAGAAAAAAAAAAAGCTTGTAAAAGTCAGTCATAGGTCACCACCTACCTAAGACCGGTGCCGAAGGTTGTGGTAAAGTAAAGGTAGTGTGCCTACAGTAGTAGTAGTAGTGTGTTTATGCCGGTTCGTCCTCAGTGGAATGGTGGAAGGCCTAATGAACCAGTCACAGCGCAGCTACGTCACGCGCTGACGTCAAAACGTAATCATAGTAGTTCATAGGTTTTTGGCTAGATGGCGCCAGGGTATATTTTTTAACGAATACCTTCGGAAATATAATAAATAGGCCAAGCGCTTGTTGGGCTAAGAGGAAGGGGACGCGTGTGTTTATGCCGGTTCGTCCTCAGTGGAATGGTGGAAGGGCTAATGAACCAATCACAGCGCAGTACGTCACGCTCTGACGTCATACTCTCACATATTAACAATGTAGTTGTGATGGTGATGGTGTAGAAGTGTAAGTATACAGTATAAAGTAGTGTGTTTATGCCGGTTCGTCCTCAGTGGAATGGTGGAAGGGTTAATGAACCAATCACAGCGTAGTACGTCACGCTCTGACGTCATACTCTCACATATTAACATTGTAGTTGTGATGGTGATGGTGTAGAAGTGTAAGTATACAGTATAAAGTAGTGTGTTTATGCCGGTTCGTCCTCAGTGGAATGGTGGAAGGGCTAATGAACCAATCACAGCGCAGTACGTCACGCTATGACCAGCGCAGCTACGTCACGCTCTGACGTCAAAACGTAATCATAGTAGTTCATAGGTTTTTGGCTAGATGGCGCCAGGGTATATTTTTAATGAATACTTTCGTATAATCCGGTTTTTTGATATATCTACAGTACGTATCATCTATCTCGTGCGCCTTCAATTCTTCTTTTTCTTGGCGAGTCGTAAAAAAAATTTTTTTTTTTTTTAACGGTCACTTAGTGTCCGACGCTGAAGGTGTTAAGCCAGTATTGAACAAGTTCTGCAGCCCTTTCGCTGGCTTCAAGAAGGTCCTCATCTGTGCATGTTGTGGGACAATTAGGACAGTTCAGAGGGCCAATTGGCTAATATACACCCACTACGCTAAAGACAACTTCAATGTACATTGCTGCGTTTGTTATTTACTCATATTAATGAAGAGTTTTAAACAAGTAATGTACGCAATTTCGTTGGATTCTAGTGTTTTACGTGTCGTTGCTCAGGTCAGGCCTCGGGTCCTCCTTTGTTGGGACAGCACCGCAATCGCACTTGTATGGCACCTTCAATGAAAACGTTAGTCAAGTCAACAGCTGACACATTGGGATAAAGGCTATGGTAGTCAGCCTTGAGGCAGTCCCAACTTGGAGCATGCAACGTTTGACAGTTGAAAGTAGTTGGGTTGTGTGTGTGGGTAGGTTCCTCAGTTGCGGGACAGTTTTCGTGCGCTTCGTGAACCAGTGGCTCATCGTTCACACTGTCATTTGACGCCATTTGAGGAGCCTCTCCTTGCATGCCTACATTTAAATCTACTATTACGATTGCGTCCAGTTCAAATGAATACTTAAAAACTGCGTTTTCTATGCAAGTCGAATCATCGCGATGTCTTACAGTTTGTGGATTCATAATGAAAACTAATATTTTCAAAAACCCTTATATATGTTTTCTATACTCCATCATTGCACGTTTCATACAATACGATACGGTCCTTACTTACGTGGAGTACTTAGCCTATTTAAAGAAAAACATTGTAGTTGTGGTGGTGGTGGTGTAGAAGTGTAAGTATACAGTATAGTAAGTAGTGTGTTTATGCCGGTTCGTCCTCAGTGGAATGGTGGAAGGGCTAATGAACCAATCACAGCGCAGTACGTCACGCTCTGACGTCATACTCTCACATATTAACATTGTAGTTGTGGTGGTGATGGTGTAGAAGTGTAAGTACAGTATAGTAAGTAGTGTGTTTATGCCGGTTCGTCCTCAGTGGAATGGTGGAAGGGCTAATGAACCAATCACAGCGCAGTACGTCACGCTCTGACGTCATACTCTCACATATTAACATTGTAGTTGTGGTGGTGATGGTGTAGAAGTGTAAGTACAGTATAGTAAGTAGTGTGTTTATGCCGGTTCGTCCTCAGTGGAATGGTGGAAGGGCTAATGAACCAATCACAGCGCAGTACGTCACGCTCTGACGTCATACTCTCACATATTAACATTGTAGTTGTGGTGGTGATGGTGTAGAAGTGTATGTACAGTATAGTAAGTAGTGTGTTTATGCCGGTTCGTCCTCAGTGGAATGGTGGAAGGGCTAATGAACCAATCACAGCGCAGTACGTCACGCTCTGACGTCATACTCTCACATATTAACATTGTAGTTGTGGTGGTGATGGTGTAGAAGTGTAAGTACAGTATAGTAAGTAGTGTGTTTATGCCGGTTCGTCCTCAGTGGAATGGTGGAAGGGCTAATGAACCAATCACAGCGCAGTACGTCACGCTCTGACGTCATACTCTCACATATTAACATTGTAGTTGTGGTGGTGATGGTGTAGAAGTGTAAGTATACTGTATAAAGTAGTGTGTTTATGCCGGTTCGTCCTCAGTGGAATGGTGGAAGGCCTAATGAACCAATCACAGCGCAGTACGTCACGCTATGACCAGCGCAGCTACGTCACGCTATGACGTCAAAACGTAATCATAGTAGTTCATAGGCTTTTGGCTAGATGGCGCCAGGGTATATTTTTAATGAATACTTTCGTATAAATATAATAAATAGGCCAAGCGCTTGTCAGGCTAAGGGAAAGGGGACGCTTAACTTGAATATCTTTCAAACGGAACACTAAATCGAAAAGTTTGTCGACGGTCACGTAAAAGCGCAAAAACTCCTTGACCTATGTAGGAAGCAGTCGTTAGGTCATGTTGCTGGCCCTGTAGTAATCTCGGCGACTTGACACTGCAGCGTATAAGTTGGCCACACAACCTATAAATTGTGATTTGACTCCCGACAGTGCAAGTAGGGTAACCTGTTCTGTTGGAGTATAAACACCAACAATAATAATTATTATTATTATTGAATAGCGCTTAAAACTGCGCAATGTACATTGAAGTTGTCATCAATCGTAATGGTTGAGAATTAGCCGATATAATAAATAAATAGCCTCTATATATGAGCAAACGGGGCTCGCATCGCGCCTATAGCTTTTGTATGCTGAACATTTCACGTAGGAAATTATTCATCCGGTTTTTTTATATATCTACAGTACGTATCATCTATCTCGTGCGTCTTCAATTCTTCTTTTTCTTGGCGAGTCGTAAAAAAAAATTTTTTTTTTTAAAACGTTCACTTAGTTGTCTGACGCTGAAGGTGTTAAGCCAGTATTGAACAAGTTCTACAGCCCTTTCGCTGGCTTCAAGAAGGTCGTCATCTGTGCATGTTGTGGGACAATTAGGACAGTTCAGAGGGCCAATTGGCTAATTTACACCCACTACGATAAAGACAACTTCAATGTACATTGCTGCGTTTATTATTTACTCATATTAATGAAGCGTTTAGTCAAGTAATGCACGCAATTTCGTTGGATTCTAGTGTTTTACGTGTCGTTGCTCAGGTCAGGCCTCGGGTCCTCCTTTGTTGGGACAGCATCGCAATCGCACTTGTATGGTACCTTCAATGAAAACGTTAGTCAAGTCAACAGCTGACACATTGGGATAAAGGCTATGGTAGTCAGCCTTGAGGCAGCCCCAACTTGGAGCATGCAACGTTTGACAGTTGAAAGTCGTTGGGTTGTGTGTGTGGGTAGGTTCCTCAGTTGCGGGACAGTTTTCGTGCGCTTCGTGAACCAGTGGCTCCTCATTCACACTGTCATTTGACGCCATCTGAGGAGCCTCTCCTTGCATGCCTACATTTAAATCTACTATTACGATTGTGTCCAGTTCAAATGAATACTTAAAAACTGCGTTTTCTATGCAAGTCGAATCATCGCGATGTCTTTCAGTTTGTGGATTCATAATGAAAACTAATATTTTCAAAAACCCTTATATATGTTTTCTATACTCCATCATTGCACGTTTCATACAATACGATACGGTCCTTACTTACGTGGAGTACTTAGCCTATTTAAAGAAAAACGAACATTTATTACGAAAAAAGTAGTATTTTATTTATCAACATTGTCTCCTTTTAACTCCACACACTTGATTCAGCGGTGCTTCAACTTCAGTTCAATGTAGGCCACAGTGGTGGCAATGTCCTCATCTTTCGACTCAAATTTCTGCCCGGTGAGTGGATTTTCATGTTTGGAAACAAAAAGTTGTCTCACAAGGGCATGGAAATGCGATGGGTAGGGCAGCATTTTGTAGCTCAACTTGATCAGTTTGTGAGCCACTGCGTTGTCCGGTCAGCACTTATTTCATTGCAAAATAAATAGTAGTAGTGTGTTTATGCCGGTTCGTCCTCAGTGGAATGGTGGAAGGCCTAATGAACCAATCACAGCGCAGTACGTCACGCGTCATTGTTTATGCCGGTTCGTACTCTGTAGTAGTGTGTTTATGCCGGTTCGTCCTCAGTGGAATGGTGGAAGGGCTAATGAACCAATCACAGCGCAGTACGTCACGCTCTGACGTCATACTCTCACATATTAACATTGTAGTTGTGGTGGTGATGGTGTAGAAGTGTAAGTATACAGTATAAAGTAGTGTGTTTATGCCGGTTCGTCCTCAGTGGAATGGTGGAAGGCCTAATGAACCAATCACAGCGCAGTACGTCACGCTATGACCAGCGCAGCTACGTCACGCTATGACGTCAAAACGTAATCATAGTAGTTCATATTCTTTTGGCTAGATGGCGCCAGGGTATATTTTTAATGAATACTTTCGTATAAATATAATAAATAGGCCAAGCGCTTGTCAGGCTAAGGGAAAGGGGACGCTTAACTTGAATATCTTTCAAACGGAACACTAAATCGAAAAGTTTGTCGACGGTCACGTAAAAGCGCAAAAACTATTTGACCTATGTAGGAAGCAGTCGTTAGGTCATGTTGCTGGCCCTGTAGTAATCTCGGCGACTTGACACTGCAGCGTATAAGTTGGCCGCACAACCTATAAATTGTGATTTGACTCCCGACAGTGCAAGTAGGGTAACCTGTTCTGTTGGAGTATAAACACCAACAATAATAATTATTATTATTATTGAATAGCGCTTAAAACTGCGCAATGTACATTGAAGTTGTCATCAATCGTAATGGTTGAGAATTAGCCGATATAATAAATAACTTTTACTTGGGGTAGACTTCCTTTGCAGGAGGTCGTCTAGGTGGGTACCCCAACAGTGCCAGTTATTCTACCGCCTGAGCAGTGATGTGCAAACATTACTGTGCTCCGGTAGGAGGGCACTGTAGCTAGTGAAATTACTGGGCTAAAGAGTCTTAACATCTTATGACTCTTGAGAAAGAAGCGTTGGTGCAGTGCTCCTAGAATAAATAAAAAAATAAAATATAAAATAAATAAATATTTCAGGACGTTTCACACAGCGCCACCTAACCCCAAACTAAGCAACTGAATTTCACATCATTGTGAAATCCTAGGTAACACTGTACTGATTATGGGCAGCCGTTATCTCTTAACATCAGGAGAGCGTCTTGCTCGTCTTCTACTTCATAACATAAAAAAAAAAATAGCCTCTATAAATGAGCAAACGGGGCTCGCATCGCGCCTATAGCTTTTATCCTCCCCCTGCGGGGGGAGGACGTCGCGCGGCAGGGCGCGCGGCTGGGGCGCCTCCGGTGGTCGGGCGTGGAGCGGCGCGATGTTGTGGAGGTGGGGGTGCGGCCCGTTGTCAGCGCGGTCGAACATTCGACGCGCGAGCCGGGTCGGGCGCGGCGCCCGCATGTCTGCGCCGACCGCGAGCGTGACGAGGAGCGGGAGGTGCTGTTCGTCCAGGTCGTACAGCACCTCCAGGTCGATGGGGCACGGCAGGTGCTTGTGCACCACCACGTCCAGCACGTCCGCGTAGTGGCGCGGGTTCGACGGGATGTGCGTCGGGGAGTCGGGCCCCACAACTGTGTAGTCGTGGGCCTCGGCGTCGGCTTGCAGGCGGCGGCCGGCTGGGTTTATCAGCCTGGACCCCCACTCCCTGTGCTTGGCGTTGAGATCCGCCGCCAGGAGGGCGGGGGTGCGACCGTCGAACAGCCGCCGGATGTTTGTTATTTACTCATATTAATGAAGAGTTTTAAACAAGTAATGTACGCAATTCCGTTGGATTCTAGTGTTTTACATGTCGTTGCTCAGGTCAGGCCTCAGGTGCTCCATTGTTTGGACAGCACCGCAATCGCACTTGTATGGTACCTTCAATGAAAACGTTAGTCAAGTCAACAGCTGACACATTGGGATAAAGGCTATGGTAGTCAGCCTTGAGGCAGCCCCAACTTGGAGCATGCAACGTTTGACAGTTGAAAGTCGTTGGGTTGTGTGTGTGGGTAGGTTCCTCAGTTGCGGTACAGTTTTCGTGCGCTTCTTGAACCAGTGGATCCTCATTCACACTGTCATTTGACGCCATTTGAGGAGCCTCTCCTTGCATGCCTACATTTAAATCTACTATTACGATTGTGTCCAGTTCAAATGAATACTTAAAAACTGCGTTTTCTATGCAAGTCGAATCATCGCGATGTCTTTCAGTTTGTGGATTCATAATGAAAACTAATATTTTCAAAAACCCTTATATATGTTTTCTATACTCCATCATTGCACGTTTCATACAATACGATACGGTCCTTACTTACGTGGAGTACTTAGCCTATTTAAAGAAAAACATTGTAGTTGTGGTGGTGGTGGTGGTGTAGAAGTGTAAGTACAGTATAGTAAGTAGTGTGTTTATGCCGGTTCGTCCTCAGTGGAATGGTGGAAGGGCTAATGAACCAATCACAGCGCAGTACGTCACGCTCTGACGTCATACTCTCACATATTAACATTGTAGTTGTGGTGGTGTAGAAGTGTAAGTACAGTATAGTAAGTAGTGTGTTTATGCCGGTTCGTCCTCAGTGGAATGGTGGAAGGGCTAATGAACCAATCACAGCTCAGTACGTCACGCTCTGACGTCATACTCTCACATATTAACATTGTAGTTGTGGTGGTGATGGTGTAGAAGTGTAAGTACAGTATAGTAAGTAGTGTGTTTATGCCGGTTTGTCCTCAGTGGAATGGTGGAAGGGCTAATGAACCAATCACAGCGCAGTACGTCACGCTCTGACGTCATACTCTCACATATTAACATTGTAGTTGTGGTGGTGTAGAAGTGTAAGTACAGTATAGTAAGTAGTGTGTTTATGCCGGTTCATCCTCAGTGGAATGGTGGAAGGGCTAATGAACCAATCACAAAGCAGTACGTCACGCTCTGACGTCATACTCTCACATATTAACATTGTAGTTGTGGTGGTGATGGTGTAGAAGTGTAAGTATACATTATAAAGTAGTGTGTTTATGCCGGTTCGTCCTCAGTGGAATGGTGGAAGGCCTAATGAACCAATCACAGCGCAGTACGTCACGCTATGACCAGCGCAGCTACGTCACGCTATGACGTCAAAACGTAATCATAGTAGTTCATAGGCTTTTGGCTAGATGGCGCCAGGGTATATTTTTAATGAATACTTTCGTATAAATATAATAAATAGGCCAAGCGCTTGTCAGGCTAAGGGAAAGGGGACGCTTAACTTGAATATCTTTCAAACGGAACACTAAATCGAAAAGTTTGTCGACGGTCACGTAAAAGCGCAAAAACTCCTTGACCTATGTAGGAAGCAGTCGTTAGGTCATGTTGCTGGCCCTGTAGTAATCTCGGCGACTTGACACTGCAGCGTATAAGTTGGCCGCACAACCTATAAATTGTGATTTGACTCCCGACAGTGCAAGTAGGGTAACCTGTTCTGTTGGAGTATAAACACCAACAATAATAATTATTATTATTATTGAATAGCGCTTAAAACTGCGCAATGTACATTGAAGTTGTCATCAATCGTAATGGTTGAGAATTAGCCGATATAATAAATAAATAGCCTCAATAAATGAGCAAACTGGGCTCGCATCGCGCCTATAGCTTTTGTATGCTGAACATTTCACGTAGGAAATTATTCATCCGGTGTTTTTATATATCTACAGTACGTATCATCTATCTCGTGCGTCTTCAATTCTTCTTTTTCTTGGCGAGTCGTAAAAAAAAATTTTTTTTTTAAAACGTTCACTTAGTTGTCTGACGCTGAAGGTGTTAAGCCAGTATTGAACAAGTTCTACAGCCCTTTCGCTGGCTTCAAGAAGGTCGTCATCTGTGCATGTTGTGGGACAATTAGGACAGTTCAGAGGGCCAATTGGCTAATTTACACCCACTACGATAAAGACAACTTCAATGTACATTGCTGCGTTTATTATTTACTCATATTAATGAAGAGTTTTAAGCAAGTAATGTACGCAATCTCGTTGGATTCTGTTTTTACATGTCTTAGCTTAGGTCAGGCCTCGGGTCCTCCTTTGTTGGGACAGCACCGCAATCGCACTTGTATGGTACCTTCAATGAAAACGTTAGTCAAGTCAACAGCTGACACATTGGGATAAAGGCTATGGTAGTCAGCCTTGAGGCAGCCCCAACTTGGAGCATGCAACGTTTGACAGTTGAAAGTCGTTGGGTTGTGTGTGTGGGTAGGTTCCTCAGTTGCGGGACAGTTTTCGTGCGCTTCGTGAACCAGTGGCTCATCGTTCACACTGTCATTTGACGCCATTTGAAGAGCCTCTCCTTGCATGCCTACATTTAAATCTACTATTACGATTGTGTCCAGTTCAAATGAATACTTAAAAACTGCGTTTTCTATGCAAGTCGAATCATCGCGATGTCTTTCAGTTTGTGGATTCATAATGAAAACTAATATTTTCAAAAACCCCTTATATATGTTTTCTATACTCCATCATTGCACGTTTCATACAATACGATACGGTCCTTACTTACGTGGAGTACTTAGCCTATTTAAAGAAAAACGAACATTTATTAGGAAAAAAGTAGTATTTTATTTATTAACATTGTCTCCTTTTAACTCCACACACTTGATCTAGCGGTGCTTCAACTTCAGTTCAACGTAGGCCACAGTGGTGGCAATGTCCTCATCTTTCGACTCAAATTTCTGCCCGGTGAGTGGATTTTCATGTTTGGAAACAAAAAGTTGTCTCACAAGGGCATGGAAATGCGATGGGTAGGGCAGCATTTTGTAGCTCAACTTGATCAGTTTGTGAGCCACTGCGTTGTCCGGTCAGCACTTATTTCATTGCAAAATGAAGGCATATTTCCAGCAATTTGGAGTTGTATCGACCCCACAATTCGACACGATACAGCCTTGCGACCGCTTTGCCGATCCCAGGTTGTCAATAAAGATCTCTCTTTGGCATATTTGGAGCACGTTCGGTATAAAATCCTCCGTTTCGGCTACTTCTTGGTCTTTGGTGTGTACCAGTGGATCCATGTTTCGACGACGGTCACGCAAGTACGCAAAAACTTCTATGGATTGCGTCAAACACTGATGAAAGTGGTCTCACGATTGCGCTTATTGACCGGAGTGAGCAAACGCGGCACGCATCGCCCAGATAGCTTTATCAGGCTCGAAATTTCATGCACAATATTCTTGTGGTCTTTAGAGATGCCAGCTCAGCGATCTCGTGCACCTTCAATAATTAATGCAAGTCAAGTCAGCAGCAGACACATTGGGATAAAGGCTCAGGTAGTCAGCCTTGAGGCAGTCCCAGTCTGGGGCATACAACGTTTGACTGTTGAAAGCCTTTGTTTTGTGCTTGTCGAGGGTTGGTTCCTGAGTGGCTCCATTGGCGTCGACTATTATGAACGTGTCTTGTTCAAATGAATATTTGAAAACTGCAGTTTCGATACGAGTCAAATGATCTGGATGTTGTCCTGCTGTTTCTGGATTCATAATGAAGTAATTACAACTTAAATGATTTTCTATGAACCCTTCTAGAAACTAGTTCCAATTGTATTTAAAAAATGCAAGATAAGATAATTTGTTTATTAAAAAAAAATATTTAAGCAATACACCAAAGTGGCGGAGATGTTGCTTCGACGAAGACTGGCGGCGGAAAGAAAGCGCGCGTAGATTACAAGCGCTTTTATAATGCGCTCAGCTGTCAAGATGGCGCCACTGTAGTCAGCAGTCAATATCCTTAATTATTATTATTTTGTTTTGTTTTTTATTGCACGTGCTACATACGAGGTTGGACCCATAAGTGCGCAGTCTTATTATTAATATTAGCCATTATTGTTGCACTGCTGGCCAAAGGTATCTTATGTCGGGCCATTCAGTCCTGTCTAGTGCTACATTTTGCACATACATCTAGCTCATCAATTTGTAGAAGCTTTTCACGAAAGGAGTCCTTTTTGCGGAGCGCCACTATCGCACATTTTAAAAGTTAAAATATCTATGACATTTAAACTCCTCATAATTTCTCATATTTAATTTATTAAATAAAAAGATACCTATTTATTACAAGCTTTGCCCACTAGGATTGATGACAACTTCAATATACATTGCTGAGTTTGTTATTTACTCATATTAATGAAGAGTTTTAAGCAAGTAATGTACGCAATCTTGTTGGATTCTGTTTTTACATGTCTTAGCTTAGGTCAGGCCTCAGGTGCTCAATTGTTTGGACAGCACCGCAATCGCACTTGTATGGTACCTTCAATGAAAACGTTAGTCAAGTCAACAGCTGACACATTGGGATAAAGGCTATGGTAGTCAGCCTTTAGGCAGCCCCAACTTGGAGCATGCAACTTTTGACAGTTGAAAGTCGTTGGGTTGTGTGTGTCGGTAGGTTCCTCAGTTGCGGGACAGTTTTCGTGCGCTTCGTGAACCAGTGGCTCATCGTTCACACTGTCATTTGACGCCATTTGAAGAGCCTCTCCTTGCATGCCTACATTTAAATCTACTATTACGATTGCGTCCAGTTCAAATGAATACTTAAAAACTGCGTTTTCTATGCAAGTCAAATCATCGCGATGTCTTTCAGTTTGTGGATTCATAATGAAAACTAATATTTTCAAAAACCCCTTATATATGTTTTCTATACTCCATCATTGCACGTTTCATACAATACGATACGGTCCTTACTTACGTGGAGTACTTAGCCTATTTAAAGAAAAACGAACATTTATTAGGAAAAAAGTAGTATTTTATTTATCAACATTGTCTCCTTTTAACTCCACACACTTGATTCAGCGGTGCTTCAACATCAGTTCAATGTAGGCCACAGTGGTGGCAATGTCCTCATCTTTCGACTCAAATTTCTGCCCGGTGAGTGGATTTTCATGTTTGGAAACAAAAAGTTGTCTCACAAGGGCATGGAAATGCGATGGGTAGGGCAGCATTTTGTAGCTCAACTTGATCAGTTTGTGAGCCACTGCGTTGTCCGGTCAGCACTTATTTCATTGCAAAATAAATAGTAGTAGTGTGTTTATGCCGGTTCGTCCTCAGTGGAATGGTGGAAGGCCTAATGAACCAATCACAGCGCAGTACGTCACGCGTCATTGTTTATGCCGGTTCGTACTCTGTAGTAGTGTGTTTATGCCGGTTCGTCCTCAGTGGAATGGTGGAAGGCCTAATGAACCAATCACAGCGCAGTACGTCACGCTCTGACGTCATACTCTCACATATTAACATTGTAGTTGTGGTGGTGATGGTGTAGAAGTGTAAGTATACAGTATAAAGTAGTGTGTTTATGCCGGTTCGTCCTCAGTGGAATGGTGGAAGGGCTAATGAACCAATCATAGCGCAGTACGTCACGCTCTGACGTCATACTCTCACATATTAACATTGTAGTTGTGGTGGTGATGGTGTAGAAGTGTAAGTACAGTATAGTAAGTAGTGTGTTTATGCTGGTTCGTCCTCAGTGGAATGGTGGAAGGGCTAATGAACCAATCACAGCGCAGTACGTCACGCTCTGACGTCATACTCTCACATATTAACAATGTAGTTGTGATGGTGATGGTGTAGAAGTGTAAGTATACAGTATAAAGTAGTGTGTTTATGCCGGTTCGTCCTCAGTGGAATGGTGGAAGGCCTAATGAACCAATCACAGCGCAGCTACGTCACGCGCTGACGTCAAAACGTAATCATAGTAGTTCATAGGTTTTTGGCTAGATGGCGCCAGGGTTTATTTTTTAACGAATACCTTCGGAAATATAATAAATAGGCCAAGCGCTTGTTGGGCTAAGAGGAAGGGGACGCGTGTGTTTATGCCGGTTCGTCCTCAGTGGAATGGTGGAAGGGCTAATGAACCAATCACAGCGCAGTACGTCACGCTCTGACGTCATACTCTCACATATTAACATTGTAGTTGTGGTGGTGATGGTGTAGAAGTGTAAGTATACAGTATAAAGTAGTGTGTTTATGCCGGTTCGTCCTCAGTGGAATGGTGGAAGGGCTAATGAACCAATCACAGCGCAGTACGTCACGCTATGACCAGCGCAGCTACGTCACGCTCTGACGTCAAAACGTAATCATAGTAGTTCATAGGTTTTTGGCTAGATGGCGCCAGGGTATATTTTTAATGAATACTTTCGTATAAATATAATAAATAGGCCAAGCGCTTGTCAGGCTAAGGGAAAGGGGACGCTTAACTTGAATATCTTTCAAACGGAACACTAAATCGAAAAGTTTGTCGACGGTCACGTAAAAGCGCAAAAACTCCTTGACCTATATAGGAAGCAGTCGTTAGGTCATGTTGCTGGCCCTGTAGTAATCTCGGCGACTTGACACTGCAGCGTATAAGTTGGCCACACAACCTATAAATTGTGATTTGACTCCCGACAGTGCAAGTAGGGTAACCTGTTCTGTTGGAGTATAAACACCAACAATAATAATTATTATTATTATTGAATAGCGCTTAAAACTGCGCAATGTACATTGAAGTTGTCATCAATCGTAATGGTTGAGAATTAGCCGATATAATAAATAACTTTTACTTGGGGTAGACTTCCTTTGCAGGAGGTCGTCTAGGTGGGTACCCCAACAGTGCCAGTTATTCTACCGCCTGAGCAGTGATGTGCAAACATTACTGTGCTCCGGTAGGAGGGCACTGTAGCTAGTGAAATTACTGGGCTAAAGAGTCTTAACATCTTATGACTCTTGAGAAAGAAGCGTTGGTGCAGTGCTCCTAGAATAAATAAAAAAATAAAATAAAAATAAATAAATATTTCAGGACGTTTCACACAGCGCCACCTAACCCCAAACTAAGCAACTGAATTTCACATCATTGTGAAATCCTAGGTAACACTGTACTGATTATGGGCAGCCGTTATCTCTTAACATCAGGAGAGCGTCTTGCTCGTCTTCTACTTCATAACATAAAAAAAAAAATAGCCTCTATAAATGAGCAAACGGGGCTCGCATCGCGCCTATAGCTTTTATCCTCCCCCTGCGGGGGGAGGACGTCGCGCGGCAGGGCGCCTCCGGTGGTCGGGCGTGGAGCGGCGCGATGTTGTGGAGGTGGGGGTGCGGCCCGTTGTCAGCGCGGTCGAACATTCGACGCGCGAGCCGGGTCGGGCGCGGCGCCCGCATGTCTGCGCCGACCGCGAGCGTGACGAGGAGCGGGAGGTGCTGTTCGTCCAGGTCGTACAGCACCTCCAGGTCGATGGGGCACGGCAGGTGCTTGTGCACCACCACGTCCAGCACGTCCGCGTAGTGGCGCGGGTTCGACGGGATGTGCGTCGGGGAGTCGGGCCCCACAACTGTGTAGTCGTGGGCCTCGGCGTCGGCTTGCAGGCGGCGGCCGGCTGGGTTTATCAGCCTGGACCCCCACTCCCTGTGCTTGGCGTTGAGATCCGCCGCCAGGAGGGCGGGGGTGCGACCGTCGAACAGCCGCCGGATGTTTGTTATTTACTCATATTAATGAAGAGTTTTAAACAAGTAATGTACGCAATTCCGTTGGATTCTAGTGTTTTACATGTCGTTGCTCAGGTCAGGCCTCAGGTGCTCCATTGTTTGGACAGCACCGCAATCGCACTTGTATGGTACCTTCAATGAAAACGTTAGTCAAGTCAACAGCTGACACATTGGGATAAAGGCTATGGTAGTCAGCCTTGAGGCAGCCCCAACTTGGAGCATGCAACGTTTGACAGTTGAAAGTCGTTGGATTGTGTGTGTGGGTAGGTTCCTCAGTTGCGGGACAGTTTTCGTGCGCTTCTTGAACCAGTGGATCCTCATTCACACTGTCATTTGACGCCATTTGAGGAGCCTCTCCTTGCATGCCTACATTTAAATCTACTATTACGATTGTGTCCAGTTCAAATGAATACTTAAAAACTGCGTTTTCTATGCAAGTCGAATCATCGCGATGTCTTTCAGTTTGTGGATTCATAATGAAAACTAATATTTTCAAAAACCCTTATATATGTTTTCTATACTCCATCATTGCACGTTTCATACAATACGATACGGTCCTTACTTACGTGGAGTACTTAGCCTATTTAAAGAAAAACATTGTAGTTGTGGTGGTGATGGTGTAGAAGTGTAAGTACAGTATAGTAAGTAGTGTGTTTATGCCGGTTTGTCCTCAGTGGAATGGTGGAAGGGCTAATGAACCAATCACAGCGCAGTACGTCACGCTCTGACGTCATACTCTCACATATTAACATTGTAGTTGTGGTGGTGTAGAAGTGTAAGTACAGTATAGTAAGTAGTGTGTTTATGCCGGTTCGTCCTCAGTGGAATGGTGGAAGGGCTAATGAACCAATCACAGCTCAGTACGTCACGCTCTGACGTCATACTCTCACATATTAACATTGTAGTTGTGGTGGTGATGGTGTAGAAGTGTAAGTACAGTATAGTAAGTAGTGTGTTTATGCCGGTTTGTCCTCAGTGGAATGGTGGAAGGGCTAATGAACCAATCACAGCGCAGTACGTCACGCTCTGACGTCATACTCTCACATATTAACATTGTAGTTGTGGTGGTGTAGAAGTGTAAGTACAGTATAGTAAGTAGTGTGTTTATGCCGGTTTGTCCTCAGTGGAATGGTGGAAGGGCTAATGAACCAATCACAGCGCAGTACGTCACGCTATGACCAGCGCAGCTACGTCACGCTATGACGTCAAAACGTAATCATAGTAGTTCATAGGCTTTTGGCTAGATGGCGCCAGGGTATATTTTTAATGAATACTTTCGTATATAAATATAATAAATAGGCCAAGCGCTTCTCAGGCTAAGGGAAAGGGGACGCTTAACTTGAATATCTTTCAAACGGAACACTAAATCGAAAAGTTTGTCGACGGTCACGTAAAAGCGCAAAAACTCCTTGACCTATGTAGGAAGCAGTCGTTAGGTCATGTTGCTGGCCCTGTAGTAATCTCGGCGACTTGACACTGCAGCTAGGGATTGCAATCCGGAAAACCGGATCCGGTAATCCGGCCGGATCCGGCACATTTAACGGTTACCGGATCCGGTACAAATATACCGGATCCGGAGACCGGATCCGGTGCTAGTAGTTTGTGGCAAAATAATATAGCTGTTGCATGCGTAGGTACTTTTAATGCGTGTGGTATTCATGCGTGCGAGTCTTTCGTCACCGAGAGTAAGGTATAACTATTGTATCTATTAAATACTACATAATAATTAATATTGTTACCTACTTATAAATAAATCTGTGAAAGTGAAATCTAGGAAGACTGAGTTACTCGTTGCTTCGTAAAATTATAAGTATTACCTACTCTACTTCGTCATCATCATCCACCGCCCTCTACATCCCACTACTGGGAATAGACCTTCCTCAGGTTATGCCAGTCAACCCTGTCCTGTGCCAATCTAGTCCATGTGCGACCCGCCAATTTTACCAAATCGTCCATCCATCTGGCTGCTGGACGACCGACACTGCGTTTGCCTGTCCTTGGTCACCATTCAGTCAACATCTTACTCCACCTGTCGTCACCTCGCCTAGCCAGGTGACCTGCCCAACTCCATTTGAGTCCCATTACTCTCGTTCCGGCATCTTGAACTTTTGTTCTCCGCCTAATTTCGATGTTTGGAACTTGATCTTGAAGTTTGATGTCAAGCATGGCACGCTCCATGGCTCTCTGTGCTACCTTGATGCGGTAGACAGCCTCATGTGTTAGCGTCCATGTCTCGGCGGCGTATGTCATGGTGGGCAGGTTGCACTGAAGGCTATCGTCAAACGATATGTAAAACACTAGAATCCATAGACAAAATTGCGTACATTACTTGCTTAAACCTCCTCAATGTATGTATATTGAAGTTGTCATCAATCGTAGTGGGTGAGAATTAGCCAATAGGCCCTCTGGTTGTAAAGCTTGGTTTTCAGACACTGAGGAATTCGACGTGACTAATTCAGAATGTCTAATTCTACACTACCTACTAAATTTTAATTGTTCTGAATGAAAATATGTTTTTATCTATTTGTCTTAACGGTCTTACATTGGTTAGGTAATAAAGTCGATTTTAACTACCTTCATCTTACTAATATTATAAACGTGAAAGTTTGTAAGAATGGGTGTCTGGATGTATGTTTGTTACTCTTTTACGTCTAAATGAGTGGACCGATTGGTCTGAAATTTGATATAGCTTAGACCCTGGAACAACACATAGGTTACAATACAGCGGGTGAAACCGCTGGGCGCAGCTAGTATTACGTAATATGAGAGTAGTGACGTGATTAAATCACTTATTGTAGTAAAAAGCAAAACTCATCCTGATTTGATCAATCCGGCCGGATCCGGTCGGATCCGGCCGGATTGATGGAAATCCGGCCGGATCCGGCCGGATTGAAAATGACACCGGATTGCAATCCCTAACTGCAGCGTATAAGTTGGCCACACAACCTATAAATTGTGATTTGACTCCCGACAGTGCAAGTAGGGTAACCTGTTCTGTTGGAGTATAAACACCAACAATAATAATTATTATTATTATTGAATAGCGCTTAAAACTGCGCAATGTACATTGAAGTTGTCATCAATCGTAATGGTTGAGAATTAGCCGATATAATAAATAACTTTTTCTTGGGGTAGACTTCCTTTGCAGGAGGTCGTCTAGGTGGGTACCCCAACAGTGCCAGTTATTCTACCGCCTGAGCAGTGATGTGCAAACATTACTGTGCTCCGGTAGGAGGGCACTGTAGCTAGTGAAATTACTGGGCTAAAGAGTCTTTACATCTTATGACTCTTGAGAAAGAAGCGTTGGTGCAGTGCTCCTAGAATAAATAAAAAAATAAAATAAAAATAAATAAATATTTCAGGACGTTTCACACAGCGCCACCTAACCCCAAACTAAGCAACTGAATTTCACATCATTGTGAAATCCTAGGTAACACTGTACTGATTATGGGCAGCCGTTATCTCTTAACATCAGGAGAGCGTCTTGCTCGTCTTCTACTTCATAACATAAAAAAAAAAAAATAGCCTCTATAAATGAGCAAACGGGGCTCGCATCGCGCCTATAGCTTTTATCCTCCCCCTGCGGGGGGAGGACGTCGCGCGGCAGGGCGCCTCCGGTGGTCGGGCGTGGAGCGGCGCGATGTTGTGGAGGTGGGGGTGCGGCCCGTTGTCAGCGCGGTCGAACATTCGACGCGCGAGCCGGGTCGGGCGCGGCGCCCGCATGTCTGCGCCGACCGCGAGCGTGACGAGGAGCGGGAGGTGCTGTTCGTCCAGGTCGTACAGCACCTCCAGGTCGATGGGGCACGGCAGGTGCTTGTGCACCACCACGTCCAGCACGTCCGCGTAGTGGCGCGGGTTCGACGGGATGTGCGTCGGGGAGTCGGGCCCCACAACTGTGTAGTCGTGGGCCTCGGCGTCGGCTTGCAGGCGGCGGCCGGCTGGGTTTATCAGCCTGGACCCCCACTCCCTGTGCTTGGCGTTGAGATCCGCCGCCAGGAGGGCGGGGGTGCGACCGTCGAACAGCCGCCGGATGTTTGTTATTTACTCATATTAATGAAGAGTTTTAAACAAGTAATGTACGCAATTCCGTTGGATTCTAGTGTTTTACATGTCGTTGCTCAGGTCAGGCCTCAGGTGCTCCATTGTTTGGACAGCACCGCAATCGCACTTGTATGGTACCTTCAATGAAAACGTTAGTCAAGTCAACAGCTGACACATTGGGATAAAGGCTATGGTAGTCAGCCTTGAGGCAGCCCCAACTTGGAGCATGCAACGTTTGACAGTTGAAAGTCGTTGGGTTGTGTGTGTGGGTAGGTTCCTCAGTTGCGGGACAGTTTTCGTGCGCTTCTTGAACCAGTGGATCCTCATTCACACTGTCATTTGACGCCATTTGAGGAGCCTCTCCTTGCATGCCTACATTTAAATCTACTATTACGATTGTGTCCAGTTCAAATGAATACTTAAAAACTGCGTTTTCTATGCAAGTCGAATCATCGCGATGTCTTTCAGTTTGTGGATTCATAATGAAAACTAATATTTTCAAAAACCCTTATATATGTTTTCTATACTCCATCATTGCACGTTTCATACAATACGATACGGTCCTTACTTACGTGGAGTACTTAGCCTATTTAAAGAAAAACATTGTAGTTGTGGTGGTGGTGGTGGTGTAGAAGTGTAAGTACAGTATAGTAAGTAGTGTGTTTATGCCGGTTCGTCCTCAGTGGAATGGTGGAAGGGCTAATGAACCAATCACAGCGCAGTACGTCACGCTCTGACGTCATACTCTCACATATTAACATTGTAGTTGTGGTGGTGTAGAAGTGTAAGAACAGTATAGTAAGTAGTGTGTTTATGCCGGTTCGTCCTCAGTGGAATGGTGGAAGGGCTAATGAACCAATCACAGCTCAGTACGTCACGCTCTGACGTCATACTCTCACATATTAACATTGTAGTTGTGGTGGTGATGGTGTAGAAGTGTAAGTACAGTATAGTAAGTAGTGTGTTTATGCCGGTTTGTCCTCAGTGGAATGGTGGAAGGGCTAATGAACCAATCACAGCGCAGTACGTCACGCTCTGACGTCATACTCTCACATATTAACATTGTAGTTGTGGTGGTGTAGAAGTGTAAGTACAGTATAGTAAGTAGTGTGTTTATGCCGGTTCATCCTCAGTGGAATGGTGGAAGGGCTAATGAACCAATCACAAAGCAGTACGTCACGCTCTGACGTCATACTCTCACATATTAACATTGTAGTTGTGGTGGTGATGGTGTAGAAGTGTAAGTATACATTATAAAGTAGTGTGTTTATGCCGGTTCGTCCTCAGTGGAATGGTGGAAGGCCTAATGAACCAATCACAGCGCAGTACGTCACGCTATGACCAGCGCAGCTACGTCACGCTATGACGTCAAAACGTAATCATAGTAGTTCATAGGCTTTTGGCTAGATGGCGCCAGGGTATATTTTTAATGAATACTTTCGTATAAATATAATAAATAGGCCAAGCGCTTGTCAGGCTAAGGGAAAGGGGACGCTTAACTTGAATATCTTTCAAACGGAACACTAAATCGAAAAGTTTGTCGACGGTCACGTAAAAGCGCAAAAACTCCTTGACCTATGTAGGAAGCAGTCGTTAGGTCATGTTGCTGGCCCTGTAGTAATCTCGGCGACTTGACACTGCAGCGTATAAGTTGGCCGCACAACCTATAAATTGTGATTTGACTCCCGACAGTGCAAGTAGGGTAACCTGTTCTGTTGGAGTATAAACACCAACAATAATAATTATTATTATTATTGAATAGCGCTTAAAACTGCGCAATGTACATTGAAGTTGTCATCAATCGTAATGGTTGAGAATTAGCCGATATAATAAATAACTTTTACTTGGGGTAGACTTCCTTTGCAGGAGGTCGTCTAGGTGGGTACCCCAACAGTGCCAGTTATTCTACCGCCTGAGCAGTGATGTGCAAACATTACTGTGCTCCGGTAGGAGGGCACTGTAGCTAGTGAAATTACTGGGCTAAAGAGTCTTAACATCTTATGACTCTTGAGAAAGAAGCGTTGGTGCAGTGCTCCTAGAATAAATAAAAAAATAAAATAAAAACAAATAAATATTTCAGGACGTTTCACACAGCGCCACCTAACCCCAAACTAAGCAACTGAATTTCACATCATTGTGAAATCCTAGGTAACACTGTACTGATTATGGGCAGCCGTTATCTCTTAACATCAGGAGAGCGTCTTGCTCGTCTTCTACTTCATAACATAAAAAAAAAAAATAGCCTTTATAAATGAGCAAACGGGGCTCGCATCGCGCCTATAGCTTTTGTATGCTGAACATTTCACGTAGGAAATTATTCATCCGGTTTTTTGATATATCTACAGTATTTATCATCTATCTCGTGCGCCTTCAATTCTTCTTTTTCTTGGCGAGTCGTAAAAAAATTTTTTTTTTTTTAAACGGTCACTTAGTGTCTTACGCTGAAGGTGTTAAACCAGTATTGAACAAGTTCTACAGCCCTTTCGCTGGCTTCAAGAAAGTCCTCATCTGTGCATGTTGTGGGACAATTAGGACAGTTCGATCGTTGATCTTCCTTCCCCCCCCTGGGGGGAGGTGAGGGGTAGGGCATCGGGCAGTACCCCGTTACCCAGGCGGGATCGCGCGGGGGCTTCGACCCCCGGGTCACTGGGGGCCGCTGGAGCGACAGCCGAGAATAATATCGGGCGCGTCACAGCGGCGGCGACGAGATGATCACCGGGCTTCCTCGTCCTCCCCCCGCAGGGGGAGGATGTCGCGCGGCAGGGCGCGCGGCTGGGGCGCCTCCGGTGGTCGGGCGTGGAGCGGCGCGATGTTGTGGAGGTGGGGGTGCGGCCCGTTGTCAGCGCGGTCGAACATTCGACGCGCGAGCCGGGCCACAAACTCGCCCACCTCTAGAACGCCCGTGTCCCTGGCGATGACATCGTTGCGCACATAACGGCCCGCTCCCGTTATGTGCCTCAGGGACACGTTCTGGACCACCTGGAGCCGCTTCCGCTGTGTCACCGACAACAGCGCGTACCAGGCGGGCGCGGCTTACGTCAGGCGGGAACGGACGTACGTTTTGTACACGCCCACCTTCGTCCGCAGCGGCAGCTTCGACGAAAGGACCGGGCGGAGGAGAGCGCGGGCCGCCTTGGCCTGATGGACGGCATGGTCCATCTGCGCAGTCATCCTCAACGCCCGGTCGATGTAGACACCCAGGTACTTGACGCTGTTTTCCCACGTGATGTCTTGGCCTCGGAGAGTGAGTGGAGGCGGAAGGGTGTGTGTGGCTCCCGTGACGAGCGCCTGCGTCTTCGCTACGTTCACGGCCATCCTCCATTTGTCCAGCCACTCCGGGATTTTATGGAGGACTTGCTGCACCCTTCCTGCTGCGGACTTTTAATTAATGGACGACGCGAAGTACGCGCTGTCGTCGGCGTAGAGCGCAAGGACGATTCCCAGCTCCCATTCCTGGTGTTCGAGGGTCGGGATGTCGTCCGTGTACGCGCCGTAGAGCGCTGGCGAGAGGCAGCTCCCCTGGGGCACTCCGGCGGCGATGGGTCTGGTGGTCTTGTGCACCACCACGTCCAGCACGTCCGCGTAGTGGCGCGGGTTCGACGGGATGTGCGTCGGGGAGTCGGGCCCCACAACTGTGTAGTCGTGGGCCTCGGCGTCGGCTTGCAGGCGGCGGCCGGCTGGGTTTATCAGCCTGGACCCCCACTCCCTGTGCTTGGCGTTGAGATCCGCCGCCAGGAGGGTGGGGGTGCGACCGTCGAACAGCCGCCGGATGTTTGTTATTTACTCATATTAATGAAGAGTTTTAAACAAGTAATGTACGCAATTCCGTTGGATTCTAGTGTTTTACATGTCGTTGCTCAGGTCAGGCCTCAGGTGCTCCATTGTTTGGACAGCACCGCAATCGCACTTGTATGGTACCTTCAATGAAAACGTTAGTCAAGTCAACAGCTGACACATTGGGATAAAGGCTATGGTAGTCAGCCTTGAGGCAGCCCCAACTTGGAGCATGCAACGTTTGACAGTTGAAAGTCGTTGGGTTGTGTGTGTGGGTAGGTTCCTCAGTTGCGGGACAGTTTTCGTGCGCTTCGTGAACCAGTGTCTCATCGTTCACACTGTCATTTGACGCCATTTGAAGAGCCTCTCCTTGCATGCCTTCATTTAAATCTACTATCACGATTCTGTCTAGTTTAAATGAATAATTAAAAACTGCATTTTCAATGCAAGTCGAATCATTGCGATGTCTTTCAGTTTGTGGATTCATAATGAAAACTAATATTTTCAAAAACCCTTATATATGTTTTCTATACTCCATCATTGCACGTTTCATACAATACGATACGGTCCTTACTTACGTGGAGTACTTAGCCTATTTGAAGAAAAACGAACATTTATTAGGAAAAAAGTAGTATTTTATTTATCAACATTGTCTCCTTTTAACTCCACACACTTGATTCAGCGGTGCTTCAACTTCAGTTCAACATAGGCCACAGTGGCGGCAATGTCCTCATCTTTCGACTCAAATTTCTGCCTGGTGAGTGGATTTTCAAGTTTGAAAACAAAAAGTTGTCTCACAAGGCCAAAGAAATGCGATGGGTAGGGCTGCATTTTGTAGCTCAACTTGATCAGTTTGTGAGCCACTGCATTGTCCGGTCAGCACTTATTTCATTGCAAAATAAAGGCATTTTTCCAGCAATTTGGAGTTGTATCGAACCCACAATTCGACAGGATACAGCCTTGCGACCGCTTTGCCGATCCTAGGTTGTCAATAAAGATCTCTCTTAGGCATCTTTGGAGCACGTTCGGTATAAAATCCTCCGTTTCGGCTACTTCTTGGTCTTTGGTGTGTATCAGTGGATCCATGTTTCGACGACGGTCATGCAAGTACGCAAAAATTTCTTTGGATTGCGTCAAACACTGATGAAAGTGGTCTCACGGTTGCGCTTGTTGACCGGAGTGAGCAAACGCGGCACGCACGGCACGCATAGCCCCAATAGCTTTATCAGGCTCAAAATTTCATGCACAATATAATAACTCTTGTGGTCTTTAGAGATGCCAGCTCAGCGATCTCGTGCACCCTCAATAATGCAAGTCAAGTCAGCAGCAGACACATTGGGATAAAGGCTCAGGTAGTCAGCCTTGAGGCAGTCCCAGTCTGGGGCATACAACGTTTGACTGTTGAAAGCCTTTGTTTTGTGCTTGTTGAGGGTTGGTTCCTGAGCTGCATTGGCATCGATTATTATGAACGTGTCTAGTTCAAAGGAATATTTGAAAACTGCAGTCTCAATACGAGTCAAATAATCTTGATGCTGTCCAGCAGTTCCTGGATTCATAATGAAATAATCTCAACTAAAATGATTTTCTATAAACCCTTCTGGAAACTAGTTCCAATTGTATTTGAAAAATGCAAGATAAGATAAAAAAATAGCACAAATAATTAGGTATTTAAGCAATACACAAAAGTGGCGGAGATGTTGCTTCGACGATGACTGGCGGCGGAAAGATAGCACGCGTAGTTAACAAGCGCTTTTATAATGCACTCAGTTGTCGAGATGGCGCCACTGTAGACTGTAGTCAATATCCCTAATTTTTTTGATTTTTTTTCATTGCACATGCTACATACGAGATTGGATCCATAAGTGCGTAGTCTTATTATTATTAGCCATTATTGTTGCACAGCTGGCCTAAGGTAGCTCTTCCGTCGCGCCATTCAGTCCTGTCCAGTGCTAAATTTTGCCAGGTGATTGGTGATGCAATAAGAGTCCAGCTCGCTCCACCATCGTATTCTAGGCCATCATAAAACTAGCTTATGCTCGCGGCTTTGCCCGCATGGCAAAATCCTTTCTTAGCGAAGGTCTACGTCATAAAACCTATCCATGTTCTAAATTTCAACCCAATCCGTCCAGTGGTTTAGGCTGTGCGTTGATAGATCAGTCAGTCAATCAGTCACTCTTTCCTTTAAATATTTAGAAGATTATGTATTGTTTCATTCGTTTTATCGGTAAATTTCCTTAAAAAGCTGTTTATTCGTTTAGAGTGGTCTTCCATGCCCACTTTACCATGAAAGGTGCTAGAAAATATTAGGAAACACGGTAGCTTCAAGGCAAAAACTTTGCCACACTGATATTTGATAAAAATTTGACCGCGCTCAAGTAAATTCCTATCTCAAGAAAGTTTATTTTTACATTTTCAAAAATCAGTCATTGTGGTGGTGGTTGTGGTAGTGGTAAAGTAAAGGTAGTGTTTATGCCGGTGGAAGGGCTAATGAACCAATCACAGCGCAGTACGTCACGCTCTGACGTCATACTCTCACATATTAACATTGTAGTTGTGGTGGTGTAGAAGTGTAAGTACAGTATAGTAAGTAGTGTGTTTATGCCGGTTTGTCCTCAGTGGAATGGTGGAAGGGCTAATGAACCAATCACAGCGCAGTACGTCACGCTCTGACGTCATACTCTCACATATTAACATTGTAGTTGTGGTGGTGATGGTGTAGAAGTGTAAGTATACAGTATAAAGTAGTGTGTTTATGCCGGTTCGTCCTCAGTGGAATGGTGGAAGGCCTAATGAACCAATCACAGCGCAGTACGTCACGCTATGACCAGCGCAGCTACGTCACGCTATGACGTCAAAACGTAATCATAGTAGTTCATAGGCTTTTGGCTAGATGGCGCCAGGGTATATTTTTAATGAATACTTTCGTATAAATATAATAAATAGGCCAAGCGCTTGTCAGGCTAAGGGAAAGGGGACGCTTAACTTGAATATCTTTCAAACGGAACACTAAATCGAAAAGTTTGTCGACGGTCACGTAAAAGCGCAAAAACTCCTTGACCTATGTAGGAAGCAGTCGTTAGGTCATGTTGCTGGCCCTGTAGTAATCTCGGCGACTTGACACTGCAGCGTATAAGTTGGCCACACAACCTATAAATTGTGATTTGACTCCCGACAGTGCAAGTAGGGTAACCTGTTCTGTTGGAGTATAAACACCAACAATAATAATTATTATTATTATTGAATAGCGCTTAAAACTGCGCAATGTACATTGAAGTTGTCATCAATCGTAATGGTTGAGAATTAGCCGATATAATAAATAAATTTTACTTGGGGTAGACTTCCTTTGCAGGAGGTCGTCTAGGTGGGTACCCCAACAGTGCCAGTTATTCTACCGCCTGAGCAGTGATGTGCAAACATTACTGTGCTCCGGTAGGAGGGCACTGTAGCTAGTGAAATTACTGGGCTAAAGAGTCTTAACATCTTATGACTCTTGAGAAAGAAGCGTTGGTGCAGTGCTCCTAGAATAAATAAAAAAATAAAATAAAAATAAATAAATATTTCAGGACGTTTCACACAGCGCCACCTAACCCCAAACTAAGCAACTGAATTTCACATCATTGTGAAATCCTAGGTAACACTGTACTGATTATGGGCAGCCGTTATCTCTTAACATCAGGAGAGCGTCTTGCTCGTCTTCTACTTCATAACATAAAAAAAAAAAGGTAGCACTCCGGGAGTGCCGGCAGAAGTGAAAACTTCAATATTAACGTTGTGTTTAATTATAAGTATATAAATACTATCATTTATGAGGTAGAATACAATGTTTATATTTATTGCGCTATCGTACACAAATATGACAATTTATATGTTGTTATTTATAATATTATATCGTTATTTATATATTACATTAAATTTTATCTCTCAGAAAAATCAACTTCCATCCATAATTTCGACGACTTTTACACCATCGTTATTATCAGAATCATCATCGCAAATTTTTACAACTGATACAATTGGTTTATGATAACTGAAGTAAGAAACAAACAGTTTTGATTCGAACCTATTTAAGTGTCTAATAAAAAAAATATAAAATATTAAAAAAAAAATATCGGGCGCGCGCTTGTCTAAGCCCCCTGTGCCGCCTAAACAGAGCAGCACACTCAGGCACGGTAGAAAGAGTGGGAGATACTAGTTCCTCTCCCTTCCCCTCGATCTTACGCTTTTTCGATCAGCATCACGTGACCCTGACGCGAGTTTGAAAGTTTTTACCCATACAAAAAAAAGTGCTCAGCGCCGCTAAAGAAGTTTTCACTTCAAAAATAGCCTCTATAAACGAGCAAACGGGGCTCGCATCGCGCCTATAGCTTTTATCCTCCCCCTGCGGGGGGAGGACGTCGCGCGGCAGGGCGCGCGGCTGGGGCGCCTCCGGTGGTCGGGCGTGGAGCGGCGCGATGTTGTGGAGGTGGGGGTGCGGCCCGTTGTCAGCGCGGTCGAACATTCGACGCGCGAGCCGGGTCGGGCGCGGCGCCCGCATGTCTGCGCCGACCGCGAGCGTGACGAGGAGCGGGAGGTGCTGTTCGTCCAGGTCGTACAGCACCTCCAGGTCGATGGGGCACGGCAGGTGCTTGTGCACCACCACGTCCAGCACGTCCGCGTAGTGGCGCGGGTTCGACGGGATGTGCGTCGGGGAGTCGGGCCCCACAACTGTGTAGTCGTGGGCCTCGGCGTCGGCTTGCAGGCGGCGGCCGGCTGGGTTTATCAGCCTGGACCCCCACTCCCTGTGCTTGGCGTTGAGATCCGCCGCCAGGAGGGCGGGGGTGCGACCGTCGAACAGCCGCCGGATGTTTGTTATTTACTCATATTAATGAAGAGTTTTAAACAAGTAATGTACGCAATTCCGTTGGATTCTAGTGTTTTACGTGTCGTTGCTGAGGTCAGGCCTCGGGTCCTCCTTTGTTGGGACAGCACCGCAATCGCACTTGTATGGCACCTTCAATGAAAACGTTAGTCAAGTCAACAGCTGACACATTGGGATAAAGGCTATGGTAGTCAGCCTTGAGGCAGTCCCAACTTGGAGCATGCAACGTTTGACAGTTGAAAGTAGTTGGGTTGTGTGTGGGTAGGTTCCTCAGTTGCGGGACAGTTTTCGTGCGCTTCGTGAACCAGTGGCTCATCGTTCACACTGTCATTTGACGCCATTTGAGGAGCCTCTCCTTGCATGCCTACATTTAAATCTACTATTACGATTGTGTCCAGTTCAAATGAATACAAACACTGCGTTTTCTATGCAAGTCGAATCATCGCGATGTCTTTCAGTTTGTGGATTCATAAAGAAAACTAATATTTTCAAAAACCCCTTATATATGTTTTCTATACTCCATCATTGCACGTTTACATACGATACGATACGGTCCTTTTTTAAGTGGAGTACTTAGCCTATTTAAAGAAAAACGAACATTTATTAGGAAAGAAGTAGAATTTATTTATTTATCAACATAGGCTCCTTTTAACTCCACACACTTGATCCAGCGGTGCTTCAACTTCAGTTCAATATAGGCCATAGTGGCGCCAATGTCCTCTTTATTCGACTCAAATTTCTGCCTGGTGAGTGGATTTTCAAGTTTGGAAACAAAAAGATGTCTCACGATGCCGAGGAAATGCGATGGATAGGGCAGCATTTCGTAGCTCAACTCGACCAGTTCGTGAGCCGCTGCGTTGTCCGGCACTTATTTCATGGTATATTTCCAGCAATTTCGATTTGAATCGACCTCATAATTCGACATGATACAGCCTTGCGACCGCTTTGCCGATCCCAGGTAGTCAATAAAGATCTCTCTTTGGCATCTTTGGAGTACGTTCGGTATAAAATCCTCCGTTTCGGCTACTTCTTGGTCTTTGGTGTGTATCAGTGGATCCATGTTTCGACGACGGTCACGCAACTACGCAAAAACTTCTTTGAATTGCGTCAAACACTGCTTAAAGTGGTCTCACGGTTGCGCTTGTTGACCGGAGTGAGAAAACGCGGCACGCACGGCACGCATCGCCCTGATAGCTTTATCAGGCTCAAAATTTCATGCACAATATAATAACTCTTGTGGTCTTTAGAGATGCCAGCTCAGCGATCTCGTGCACCCTCAATAATGCAAGTCAAGTCAGCAGCAGACACATTGGGATAAAGGCTCAGGTAGTCAGCCTTGAGGCAGTCCCAGTCTGGGGCATACAACGTTTGACTGTTGAAAGCCTTTGTTTTGTGCTTGTCGAGGGTTGGTTCCTGAGTGGCTCCATTGGCATCGACTATTATGAACGTGTCTTGTTCAAATGAATATTTGAAAACTGCAGTTTCGATACGAGTCAAATGATCTGGTTGTTGTCCTGCTGTTTCTGGATTCATAATGAAGTAATTACAACTTAAATGATTTTCTATGAACCCTTCTAGAAACTAGTTCCAATTGTATTTAAAAAATGCAAGATAAGATAATTTGTTTATTAAAAAAAAATATTTAAGCAATACACCAAAGTGGCGGAGATGTTGCTTCGACGAAGACTGGCGGCGCAAAGAAAGCGCGCGATCGATCGTTGATCTTCCTGCCCCCCCTGGGGGGAGGTGAGGGAAAGGGCATCGGGCGGTATCCCGTTACCCTGGCGGGATCGCGCGGGGGCTTCAACCCCCGGGTCACTGGTGGCCGCTGGAGCGACAGCCGAGAATAATATCGGGCGCGTCACAGCGGCCGCGAGAGAAAGCGCGCGTAGATTACAAGCGCTTTTATAATGCACTCAGCTGTCAAGATGGCGCCACTGTAGTCAGCAGTCAATATCCTTAATTATTATTATTTTGTTTTGTTTTTTATTGCACGTGCTACATACGAGGTTGGACCCATAAGTGCGCAGTCTTATTATTAATATTAGCCATTATTGTTGCACTGCTGGCTAATGGTATCTTACGTCGGGCCATTCAGTTCTCTCTAGTGCTACATTTTGCACATACATCTAGCTCATCAATTTGTAGAAGCTTTTCACGAAAGGAGTCCTTTTTGCGGAGCGCCACTATCGCACATTTTAAAAGTAAAAATATCTATGACATTTAAACTCCTCATAATTTCTCATATTTAATTTGTTAAATAAAAAGATACCTATTTATTACAAGCTTTGCCCACTAGGATTGATGACAACTTCAATATACATTGCTGAGTTTGTTATTTACTCATATTAATGATGAGTTTTAAGCAAGTAATGTACGCAATCTCGTTGGATTCTGTTTTTACATGTCTTAGCTTAGGTCAGGCCTCAGGTGCTCAATTATTTGGACAGCACCGCAATCGCACTTGTATGGTACCTTCAATGAAAACGTTAGTCAAGTCAACAGCTGACACATTGGGATAAAGGCTATGGTAGTCAGCCTTGAGGCAGTCCCAACTTGGAGCATGCAACGTTTGACAGTTGAAAGTCGTTGGGTTGTGTGTGTGGGTAGGTTCCTCAGTTGCGGGACAGTTTTCGTGCGCTTCTTGAACCAGTGGATCCTCATTCACACTGTCATTTGACGCCATTTGAAGAGCCTCTCCTTGCATGCCTACATTTAAATCTACTATTACGATTGCGTCCAGTTCAAATGAATACTTAAACACTGCGTTTTCTATGCAAGTCGAATCATCGCGATGTCTTTCAGTTTGTGGATTCATAATGAAAACTAATATTTTCAAAAACCCCTTATATATGTTTTCTATACTCCATCATTGCACGTTTCATACAATACGATACGGTCCTTACTTACGTGGAGTACTTAGCCTATTTAAAGAAAAACGAACATTTATTAGGAAAAAAGTAGTATTTTATTTATCAACATTGTCTCCTTTTAACTCCACACACTTGATCCAGCGGTGCTTCAACTTCAGTTCAATATAGGCCACAGTGGCGGCAATATCCTCATCTTTCGACTCAAATTTCTGCCTGGTGAGTGGATTTTCAAGTTTGAAAACAAAAAGTTGTCTCACAAGGCCAAAGAAATGCGATGGGTAGGGCTGCATTTTGTAGCTCAACTTGATCAGTTTGTGAGCCACTGCGTTGTCCGGTCAGCACTTATTTCATTGCAAAATAAAGGCATTTTTCCAGCAATTTGGAGTTGTATCGAACCCACAATTCGACACGATACAGCCTTGCGACCGCTTTGCCGTTCCCAGGTAGTCAATAAAGATCTCTCTTTGGCATCTTTGGAGCACGTTCGGTAAAGTCATCCGTTTCGACTGCTTCTTGGTCTTTGGTGTGTACCAGTGGATCCATGTTTCGTCGACGGTCACGCAACTACGCAAAAACTTCTTTGGATTGCGTCAAACACTGATGAAAGTGGTTTCACGGTTGCGCTTGTTGACCGGAGTGAGCAAACGCGGCACGCACGGCACGCATCGCCCCGATAGCTTTATCAGGCTCGAAATTTCATGCACAATATTCTTGTGGTCTTTAGAGATGCCAGCTCAGCGATCTCGTGCACCTTCAATAATTAATGCAAGTCAAGTCAGCAGCAGACACATTGGGATAAAGGCTCAGGTAGTCAGCCTTGAGGCAGTCCCAGTCTGGGGCATACAACGTTTGACTGTTGAAAGCCTTTGTTTTGTGCTTGTCGAGGGTTGGTTCCTGAGTGGCTCCATTGGCATCGACTATTATGAACGTGTCTTGTTCAAATGAATATTTGAAAACTGCAGTCTCGATAAGAGTCAAATGATCTGGTTGTTGTCCTGCTGTTTCTGGATTCATAATGAAGTAATTACAACTTAAATGATTTTCTATGAACCCTTCTAGAAACTAGTTCCAATTGTATTTAAAAAATGCAAGATAAGATAATTTGTTAATTAAAAAAAAATATTTAAGCAATACACCAAAGTGGCGGAGATGTTGCTTCGACGATGACTGGCGGCGGAAAGAAAGCGCGCGTAGATTACAAGCGCTTTTATAATGCGCTCAGCTGTCAAGATGGCGCCACTGTAGTCAGCAGTCAATATCCTTAATTATTATTATTTTGTTTTGTTTTTTATTGCACGTGCTACATACGAGGTTGGACCCATAAGTGCGCAGTCTTATTATTAATATTAGCCATTATTGTTGCACTGCTGGCCAAAGGTATCTTACGTCGGGCCATTCAGTCCTGTCTAGTGCTACATTTTGCACATACATCTAGCTCATCAATTTGTAGAAGCTTTTCACGAAAGGAGTCCTTTTTGCGGAGCGCCACTATCGCACATTTTAAAAGTTAAAATATCTATGACATTTAAACTCCTCATAATTTCTCATATTTAATTTCTTAAATAAAAAGATATCTATTTATTTTATCTAACGAATCAAAATTATTAAGGGTATAAAGTTCAGTAATAATCGATAAAATTAAATTTAGTTCCGCTGAATTCCGCGGGAACTCTGTCATAAAACGGATACTCTATACGTGAGAGTATGACGTCAGCGCGTGACGTAGCTGCGCTGTGATTGGTTCATTAGGCCTTCCACCATTCCACTGAGGGCGAACCGGCATAAACACACTACTACCGAGTACGAACCGGCATAAACAATGACGCGTGATGTACTGCGCTGTGATTGGTTCATTAGGCCTTCCACCATTCCACTGAGGACGAACCGGCATAAACACACTACTACCGAGTACGAACCGGCATAAACAATGACGCGTGATGTACTGCGCTGTGATTGGTTCATTAGGCCTTCCACCATTCCACTGAGGGCGAACCGGCATAAACACACTACTACCGAGTACGAACCGGCATAAACAATGACGCGTGATGTACTGCGCTGTGATTGGTTCATTAGGCCTTTCACCATTCCACTGAGGACGAACCGGCATAAACACACTACTTAGTGTCTGACGCTGAAGGTGTTAAGCCAGTATTGAACAAGTTCTACAGCCCTTTCGCTGGCTTCAAGAAGGTCCTCATCTGTGCATGTTGTGGGACAATTAGGACAGTTCAGAGGGCCAATTGGCTAATATACACCCACTACGCTAAAGACAACTTCAATGTACATTGCTGCGTTTGTTATTTACTCATATTAATGAAGAGTTTTAAACAAGTAATGTACGCAATTTCGTTGGATTCTAGTGTTTTACGTGTCGTTGCTCAGGTCAGGCCTCGGGTCCTCCTTTGTTGGGACAGCACCGCAATCGCACTTGTATGGCACCTTCAATGAAAACGTTAGTCAAGTCAACAGCTGACACATTGGGATAAAGGCTATGGTAGTCAGCCTTGAGGCAGTCCCAACTTGGAGCATGCAACGTTTGACAGTTGAAAGTCGTTGGGTTGTGTGTGTGGGTAGGTTCCTCAGTTGCGGGACAGTTTTCGTGCGCTTCGTGAACCAGTGGCTCATCGTTCACACTGTCATTTGACGCCATTTGAAGAGCCTCTCCTTGCATGCCTACATTTAAATCTACTATTACGATTGCGTCCAGTTCAAATGAATACTTAAACACTGCGTTTTCTATGCAAGTCGAATCATCGCGATGTCTTTCAGTTTGTGGATTCATAATGAAAACTAATATTTTCAAAAACCCCTTATATATTTGTTTTCTATACTCCATCATTGCACGTTTCATACAATACGATACGGTCCTTACTTACGTGGAGTACTTAGCCTATTTAAAGAAAAACGAACATTTATTAGGAAAAAAGAAGTATTTTATTTATCAACATTGTCTCCTTTTAACTCCACACACTTGATCCAGCGGTGCTTCAACTTCAGTTCAATGTAGGCCACAGTGGTGGCAATGTCCTCATCTTTCGACTCAAATTTCTGCCCGGTGAGTGGATTTTCATGTTTGGAAACAAAAAGTTGTCTCACAAGGGCATGGAAATGCGATGGGTAGGGCAGCATTTTGTAGCTCAACTTGATCAGTTTGTGAGCCACTGCGTTGTCCGGTCAGCACTTATTTCATTGCAAAATGAAGGCATATTTCCAGCAATTTGGAGTTGTATCGACCCCACAATTCGACACGATACAGCCTTGCGACCGCTTTGCCGATCCCAGGTTGTCAATAAAGATCTCTCTTTGGCATATTTGGAGCACGTTCGGTATAAAATCCTCCGTTTCGGCTACTTCTTGGTCTTTGGTGTGTACCAGTGGATCCATGTTTCGACGACGGTCACGCAAGTACGCAAAAACTTCTTTGGATTGCGTCAAACACTGATGAAAGTGGTCTCACGATTGCGCTTGTTGACCGGAGTGAGCAAACGCGGCACGCATCGCCCAGATAGCTTTATCAGGCTCGAAATTTCATGCACAATATTCTTGTGGTCTTTAGAAATGCCAGCTCAGCGATCTCGTGCACCTTCAATAATTAATGCAAGTCAAGTCAGCAGCAGACACATTGGGATAAAGGCTCAGGTAGTCAGCCTTGAGGCAGTCCCAGTCTGGGGCATACAACGTTTGACTGTTGAAAGCCTTTGTTTTGTGCTTGTCGAGGGTTGGTTCCTGAGTGGCTCCATTGGCATCGACTATTATGAACGTGTCTTGTTCAAATGAATATTTGAAAACTGCAGTTTCGATACGAGTCAAATGATCTGGATGTTGTCCTGCTGTTTCTGGATTCATAATGAAGTAATTACAACTTAAATGATTTTCTATGACCCCTTCTAGAAACTAGTTCCAATTGTATTTAAAAAATGCAAGATAAGATAATTTGTTTATTAAAAAAAAATATTTAAGCAATACACCAAAGTGGCGGAGATGTTGCTTCGACGAAGACTGGCGGCGGAAAGAAAGCGCGCGTAGATTACAAGCGATTTTATAATGCGCTCAGCATTCAAGATGGCGCCACTGTAGTCAGCAGTCAATATCCTTAATTATTATTATTTTGTTTTGTTTTTTATTGCACGTGCTACATACGAGGTTGGACCCATAAGTGCGCAGTCTTATTATTAATATTAGCCATTATTGTTGCACTGCTGGCCAAAGGTATCTTACGTCGGGCCATTCAGTCCTGTCTAGTGCTACATTTTGCACATACATCTAGCTCATCAATTTGTAGAAGCTTTTCACGAAAGGAGTCCTTTTTGCGGAGCGCCACTATCGCACATTTTAAAAGTTAAAATATCTATGACATTTAAACTCCTCATAATTTCTCATATTTAATTTATTAAATAAAAAGATACCTATTTATTACAAGCTTTGCCCACTAGGATTGATGACAACTTCAATATACATTGCTGAGTTTGTTATTTACTCATATTAATGAAGAGTTTTAAGCAAGTAATGTACGCAATCTCGTTGGATTCTGTTTTTACATGTCTTAGCTTAGGTCAGGCCTCAGGTGCTCAATTGTTTGGACAGCACCGCAATCGCACTTGTATGGTACCTTCAATGAAAACGTTAGTCAAGTCAACAGCTGACACATTGGGATAAAGGCTATGGTAGTCAGCCTTGAGGCAGCCCCAACTTGGAGCATGCAACGTTTGACAGTTGAAAGTCGTTGGGTTGTGTGTGTGGGTAGGTTCCTCAGTTGCGGGACAGTTTTCGTGCGCTTCGTGAACCTGTGGCTCATCGTTCACACTGTCATTTGACGCCATTTGAAGAGCCTCTCCTTGCATGCCTACATTTAAATCTACTATTACGATTGCGTCCAGTTCAAATGAATACTTAAACACTGCGTTTTCTATGCAAGTCGAATCATCGCGATGTCTTTCAGTTTGTGGATTCATAATGAAAACTAATATTTTCAAAAACCCCTTATATATATTTTCTATACTCCATCATTGCACGTTTCATACAATACGATACGGTCCTTACTTACGTGGAGTACTTAGCCTATTTAAAGAAAAACAAGCATTTAGGAAAGAAGTAGTATTTTATTTATCAACATAGGCTCCTTTTAACTCCACACACTTGATCCAGCGGTGCTTCAACTTCAGTTCAATATAGGCCACAGTGGCGCCAATGTCCTCTTTATTCGACTCAAATTTCTGCCTGGTGAGTGGATTTTCAAGTTTGAAAACAAAAAGATGTCTCACGATGCCGAGGAAATGCGATGGATAGGGCAGCATTTCGTAGCTCAACTCGACCAGTTCGTGAGCCGCTGCGTTGTCCGGCACTTATTTCATGGTATATTTCCAGCAATTTCGATTTGAATCGACCTCATAATTTGACATGATACAGCCTTGCGACCGCTTTGCCGATCCCAGGTAGTCAATAAAGATCTCTCTTTGGCATCTTTGGAGTACGTTCGGTATAAAATCCTCCGTTTCGGCTACTTCTTGGTCTTTGGTGTGTATCAGTGGATCCATGTTTCGACGACGGTCACGCAAGTACGCAAAAATTTCTTTGAATTGCGTCAAACACTGCTTAAAGTGGTCTCACGGTTGCGCTTGTTGACCGGAGTGAGAAAACGCGGCACGCACGGCACGCATCGCCCTGATAGCTTTATCAGGCTCAAAATTTCATGCACAATATAATAACTCTTGTGGTCTTTAGAGATGCCAGCTCAGCGATCTCGTGCACCCTCAATAATGCAAGTCAAGTCAGCAGCAGACACATTGGGATAAAGGCTCAAGTAGTCAGCCTTGAGGCAGTCCCAGTCTGGGGCATACAACGTTTGACTGTTGAAAGCCTTTGTTTTGTGCTTGTCGAGGGTTGGTTCCTGAGTGGCTCCATTGGCATCGACTATTATGAACGTGTCTTGTTCAAATGAATATTTGAAAACTGCAGTTTCGATACGAGTCAAATGATCTGGTTGTTGTCCTGCTGTTTCTGGATTCATAATGAAGTAATTACAACTTAAATGATTTTCTATGAACCCTTCTAGAAACTAGTTCCAATTGTATTAAAAAAATGCAAGATAAGATAAAAAAAGAGCACAAATAATTAGGTATTTAAGCAATACACGAAAGTGGCGGAGATGTTGCTTCGACGATGACTGGCGGCGGAAAGAAAGCACGCGTAGTTAACAAGCGTTTTTATAATGCGCTCAGTTGTCGAGATGGCGCCACTGTAGACTGTAGTCAATATCCCTAATTTTTTTGTTTTTTTTTTTCATTGCACGTGCTACATACGAGATTGGACCCATAAGTGCGTAAACTTATTATTATTAGCCATTATTGTTGCACTGCTGGCCAAAGGTACCCTTACCCTTTGGTGGCCCTTTTACTACCGAACGTCCAGGCAAACGGCACTGCGCCACCAATATCTGGTGAGTATACCAGCAGCTCGGACTAAGCGATTCGCTTCGTCTTTCATTATGAGAACGGCGAAGTTATGGAACTCGCTACCACTCACAGTGTTTCCCGAATGCTATAACGTGGGTTTGTTCAAATCAAGAGTGAATAGGTTCTTACTGAACAAGCGTGCTACAACTTCGACTGCATCGTCACTTACCAACAGGTGAGATTGCGGTCAAACGCTTGTTTACTCTGCTATAAAAAACAAGTGAAATTTTAAAAATACTTTTTAAAAACAAGCTTTAATTATCATTACCATCTTGCATCATATAGTACTCGTCAAGACGAATCAAATGAGCCCAAACTCGATGGGGTTACGTCGTTTAATTAAGGAGTTCCTATGGCCACCTTCAAGCTCCATCATCAGATCAGCTCCATGTCATAATAATATTGCATTGTCATCCGATTTACACACGCATGCAAATTTTCAGCTCAATTGGAAACCGGGAAGTGGGTCAAATCAAACTTGCAAGATTTGATTACAGACAGACCGACAGACAGACAGACAGACAGACAGACAACAGACAGGTGAAAGTAATATAAAGCTTGTAAAAAAAAAAGGTAGCTCTTCCGTCGCGCCATTCAGTCCTGTCCAGTGCTATATTTTGCCAGGTGATTGGTGATGCAATAAGAGTCCAGCTCGCTCCACCATCGTATTCTAGGCCTACCGCGACGGCACTTTATGTCGGATGGTGACCTCATCGTTGTTTTTTATCAGATTTTTTCTGAATTTATCTGAATTATTGTTTTAATTTAATTTAATTAATTGGTCCAATTTAATTAATCTAATCTAATCAATTAAATGTAATCTAATTTTGTTTTTTTTTTTTCAACAAAAAATACGTGTATCTATAATATTTATCTCGTGTCTCATTTTTTCGATCTTGTCCAAAAATTTTAGCACATTGTAACCCCCGACGCAAAATCGACGGGGTTTTATAAGTTTGACGTGTTTGTGAATGTGTGTGTGCTAACTACATGCAAATAATCACCAAGGGTTAATGACCGCGCACGTTTTACGATAAGCGTACGCCACACGTTTCCAACGGGCGTTCTGAGCAACTTTTGCCCGCACTAAATACCTAATCTGCTCGTAAAGCCCCGCCTTAATTCGGTACCATAGAGGTGGAAGTAAATAGGTTTAATGATGTTTTTGACTCACAAACTCCGTGCACACGATCTTCTAAATTCAAATTTACTTTACCCTCTAGAGGATAAAATGGACTTTTCCAGTCAGATATCGAAGCGCAAAAATACACTTTCCGAGGTGGGGGGCTGAAAAATATTTTTTATATGATGTAACAAAAAAATTACAGTTTTCGTAATTTTTCCTTTATCTGTGCTTTAAGGAATTGCTTATTACCAAATTTCAAGATTCTAAGTTCACGGGAAGTACACTGTAGGTTTTGATTTTTTAAGAGTAGTTGCGAGTTTAAAATTGCGGCTAAAATTGCTGTTTCTTTTGAATGCGTTGACATAGAGGTTTGATTTTATTACAGTTTAAAGGTATTGTGTAAACTTGAGCATTTGGTATGAATTTCAAATTAAAATACGTTTACGCGTTCATGAGAAAAGGGGTAGTAGGTATAAAATTATTCAAAATATTTTTTTCAAATGATGCAAATAAAAATTTATTTTTTTCGCAATTTTTCCTTTATCTGTGCTCTAAGGAGTTGCTTCGTGCCAAATTTCAAGATTCTGAGTTCACGGAAAGTACCCCGTAGGTTTTGATTTATTTTTGAATGTCGAAAATTTGCTGAATTTGCGACATATTCGACTATATCTTTTGATTGCGTTGGCCTAGAAGTTTGAAATTTTCACAGCTTTAAGAGGCAATGGACTTTAGTATTTTCTATAAATTTCAGCTTGTTACCTCCACGCGTTCCTGAGAAAAAGGGTCTTAACAGACAGACGGACGGACGGACAACAAAGTGATCCTATAAGGGTTCCATTTTTTTCCTTTTTAGGTACGGAACCCTAAAAATGATCCTGAAATTTGAAATGCAGTGCTGAGAAGCACTTTCGTGATAAAAAAAATACAGAATAAATAGATAAAAAATATATTTGCAATATTATGCATGATAACAAAAAAAAAAACAAAAGAGTGCATTTTATCGGCCTACCAATAATGTCACCAATGCGCTATCTCCAGTCAAGAGATAGCGCAATCGAGGACCAATCACAACGCTGCTGATAAATGAGTCAGGTTTTAAGGGCCGGTGCACATGGGGCACTTCGAAACGCTCGATTTGGTAACACGCGTTTTGTGAACCAGTAGTTCTATTTATTGAACTACAAATACAGTCACTACTACTCTCTTATACTATCGAGTTAAATTATTATTATAATAATTAAACTCACTTCTGGTTATTCCCAACTCCCAACAAAAACGCCTCGTTTATTGCTAAAGTTTACCGTTAAATTGACACAATAATTTTGAATAAAACCTTGAAAAACCAAACGTTGCTGTACTTCATGTCCTAAATTATTTGCATTTATTAGATAAGGTAAACACCTATTTCGTTAAGAACTTAAATATAAGATATTATGAGGAGTCAAAAATTCATAAAGCTATTGTAATGAGCGATTGTGGCGCCACGTGCTTCATTCGTGAAAAGCACTTTACGAGACAATGTTACGTACAGTACACAGTACATAGTACATAATCAAATACAACTTTTTAAAAATTGATTTTTTTTTTTGTAGCTCCTAAGTGGCGTTTTTATCTTATTTCTTACTAATATTATAAACGTGAAAGTTCATAAGAATATATGGATGTCTGAATGTGTGTTCGTGTCTCTTTCACGCTTATATGGGTGGACTGATTGAGTTGAAATTTGATACAGATATCTTAGACCCTGGAATAACACATAGTACAGTACAGCGGGTAAAACCGCTGGGAGCAGCTAGTAGGTTATATTAATTTCGTCCGTTGTCTCGTTATCGTGCAGAATCAAAAAGCTGAAAGGTTCTGAAAAACCTTCTGAAGACGCGCGTTAGCAAAGCGTGCGCGTTTTGCACGAGTCGTTTTGTGTGTACCGACCCTATGCAATTATGATAATATTATTATTCTTTGACCATTCGCCATTCAGTTACTAAAGACACTCCACCGTGTTAAGAACTATAATTTAAATGTCAGTTATAATATTCTAATAAAAACAATATCGAAATGTTCGTGTGTGAATTTTGTGAAAAAAAGTTTGTTCAAAACTTTAATCTAACTCGTCATAAAGCTTATTGTAAGAAGCGACCAGCCAGTTTACGTGCGGTGCATATGTGTCAACAGTGCGGGGAATCATTCTCAAGGTCGGATTCGTGCAATCGACATGCGAAGAAGTGTGGATTGAAAACTAATTCAGAATCAGTTTGTAGGAGTACTGTTAGCGAAACTTGTGCTACAAAACAAAAGCATAAATCGTGCGATGACAACGACATTTCTTTACACAATCACTCGATCAGCACAACGCAAACATGTGAAAATGATGAGCGGATAGAAATATTAACGTCTGCTTTCAAAAACAGAATAATTTCATATAAACTGTCATCAAAAGAAGAACACATCACACCAAAAAGTTTTCTAAACGATGTGCACCAGCTGTTTATAGACCACATCGTAAAAAAAATCGCGGAAATAAAAAGTTCTGTTAAAGTGAACGTGGAACTGTTCGCCAAGTGCGTGAAATGGATAAAGAAAAACGAAGAAGACGAGGAAGTGATAGAAATAAAATCATTTAACACCAAAAACAAGGTTTTTGAAGCGGATAATATTAATGATAACATAGAAAAATTCAATTCGTTTATCGACGAGATGTGTGCTAAAGCTGATGAGTTTCAGGAGAGAGATAGCGGGTGGGCTATTTCGGAAGTACTCCACCTTGAAATCAATATCAACAAGTGGCAACCGCTGAGCGCATCATCTTATATACCTCTACCAAAGTGGATACAATCTAAAAATGCATGTGTAAACGTAAAAAATAGTGATACAGCTTGCTTTTTTTGGGCTGTAGTTAGCGGACTTCATCCAACTCTTAAGAATAGTGATCGCATAACATCGTACCCAGCTTACGACACAATCTTAAAAACAAAGGACATCTCCTTGCCAGTCACTGTTAAAGATATCAAACGCTTTGAACAGCTGAATGATATCAGCATTAATGTTTTTAGTATTAATGATAAAATTCAAAAGATAGACGGCCCTATTTACCATACACAGCAAAAACGGCAAACTCATTTTAACCTACTTCTGATTGAGAAGGATGGTAAAGCTCATTACTGTTTAATTAGAAGTTTGAGCAGGTTAGTATCTCACCAGGAAACGAAGCATAACCACAGAGTGCATATATGTGATGGTTGTTTACTCCGATTCCAAAAAAAAACTAAATTAATTAATCATCAAAAACACGACTGTTCTCACGTAACGACTATTTTACCAGAGCCTGAAAATAACAAATTAAAATTTAGAAATTATAAAAATCGAATCCCTGTTCCGGTTATCGTGTACGCTGATTTCGAAGCGCTGTTGCTACCAATAAGCGGATGTGAGCCCAAAAAATCATCATCCTACACTTCAAATTACCAAATACATCAACCTTATAGTTTTGGTTTCTTCATAAAATGTTCCTACAATGATTCCCTTTCTAAATATGTAACATATCGCGGAGAAAACTGTGCTCAGGAATTTTTGAAATGTTTGGAGAACGAGCTAGCACCTTTTGCTGATAAAATAGTTCACCCACCCCACCCGTTTCTGAAGAAAATAACCCCCGAGCAAATGAATGTTATAAAAAATTCTACGCATTGTCACATTTGCGGAGAACAATTAGATGAAAATCGAGTCATTGACCATTGTCACTTATCGGGACAATTCAGAGGTGTGGCCCATAACCACTGCAACTTAAATTTTAAAATTAAACCAATGATACCCATTGTGTTCCATAATTTATCAAAGTATGACTCACATTTCATTATTAGAACACTAAAAGATCACGACATTAGCTTGATACCTAAAAATAAGGAAAACTTTATTTCCTTCACTTCGTTAAAACATGGCAAGTTAGAAATAGATCTCAGGTTTATAGACTCATTCAGATTTTTACCCTCCAGCCTTGAGAAGCTAGCATCTAATCTCCAACCAGATCAGTTCATTGAGATGGAAAAGCACTGTTCAAAATCTCATCTATTGAAGGAGAAGGGAATCTTCCCATATGATTACATAGATTCTTTTGAGAAACTTGATGAAGACGCACTCCCCTCTCAAAGTAGTTTCTTTAACAAACTAAACGGTACACACATTTCAAATTCTCAATATGAGCATGCAGAACAAGTTTGGTCAACATTTAACATTAATACATTGGGTGAGTACTCTGACATCTATGTAAAATCTGATGTTCTATTGTTAGCAGATGTATTCGAAAATTTTCGGAATGTTTGTCTTGATACGTATAACTTAGATCCAGCTCATTATTATACTGCCCCCGGCCTTAGTTGGGATGCAATGTTAAGCATGACCAAAGTCGAGCTAGAATTACTCACAGATATGTCTATGGTAAAATTCATATCCAATGGAATCCGCGGTGGTTTAACGCAGTGTAACAGGAAATCTGCTATCGCTAATAATAAATATACAGTTGAATATAATTCAAATAAACCATCCAATTTCATTGTATACTTAGATGCAAATAATCAGTATGGTTGGGCTATGAGTCAGAGAATGCCTCTTAAAGATTTACGTTGGTTATCAAAGGGTGAAATTGATCAATTTAATGTTATGAACATCGCTTCTGATAGTGAAACTGGCTACATTCTCGAAGTTGATTTGGATTATCCACCACATTTACACGACTTACACAATGATTTGTGTTTTTGTCCTGAAAATCGAACACCAGAAATTAGTGGGGCGCGAACTCGGAAACTGTTATCTAACTTACATAGTAAGCGCAACTATGCTATACATTATATAAATCTGAAACAGGCAATTAACGCAGGGCTCGTTTTAAAGAAAATCCATAGAGTTTTAGCGTTCACCCAAACTCTTTGGTTAAAAGATTACATCGATCTAAACACAAAAAAGAGGATGTTAGCAAAAAATAATTTCGAGAAAGATTTTTACAAGTTATTAAACAATGCTGTGTTTGGGAAGACGATGGAGAATGTGGAAAAAAGAGTTGATGTACGGTTAATTGGTAAATGGGAGAGCAGAAGGAAGAAAGTCGGCGCCCGCGCTTTAATAAGTCGCTTAAATTTTCATAGTGTGACAGTTATCGACGAGGACCTAGTCCTTATTCAAATGAAGCGCACGAGTGTTCAATATTTCAAGCCCATATACGTAGGATTTGCAGTTCTAGAACTGAGTAAAATGTTGATGTTCAATTTTCACTACAATTATATTCAACCTAAATATGGGTTAAAAGCTCAACTGCTCTATACAGACACAGATTCTTTTATCTATAATATATACACAGATGACTTTTATGAAGACATTAAACCCGATTTGGCATCGCGATTTGATACATCTGATTTCGCTGAAGACAACGTTTACAAAATACGGCAATTTAACAAAAAAGTTGTAGGTCTAATGAAAGATGAAACTAATGGAAATATAATAAAAGAATTCATCGGTATTCGATCAAAATGTTATTATATAAAGATGGAAAATGATGAAGAAATAAAGAAAATAAAGGGTGTGAAACGAACTGTGGTAGAGCGAGATGTGTCACAGGAAGATTTTATCAGATGTATTAATGAAAGAGATTTGAAGCAATATCGAACGATGCATGTTGTTCGTAGTAAATCGCATCAGCTGTACTCACAGACAGTCCATAAATTGACATTACATAATTATGACGATAAAAGGTTTTCTATGCCTAACTCATCGAATGAAACGTTGGCTTGGGGACACAATAAAATTGATAACAATTACTATTTTATATAAATAATGTAGTGGATTTTTTTTGTCCATAATGAAGATTTTTGAAAAATATTGGACACGTATTTTTTTATTTGTAAATCTGATGAATAACGTGAGAGATACAACGCACTAAAGTTGCTTGCTCGTGACGTCACACCACTAAATCCAGTACATTTTTGTTTGGTGGTGTGACGTTACGCGTCTCAACACAGAATCTTATAAGCGTTATTTCTCAGCCATTTTTTTATTAAATTAGCAAATTATTTTTTTTAAATTACATATTATATAGTAAAATAAATAAATAATGAAGTATAAGTACCTAAATTATACCTAAGCATTACCCATTTCTATAAGTAAGTAGTTTTAATGATGTATGGAGATGTTAATTTAATTATAATTTTGTTAAAAAAATAATTTGTTTAAATATTTACTTAGCTTGTATTTTATTTAAAGAGATTAAAACATTCTGTCGTATAAACTAATTGTCTTTCATTAATAGTACTTATGACCAATCACTTAAGATAAGATAATGGTAGAGTAGGTAAGTAATAAGTACCTTTCATGAAAGGAGTAGGTACCACGGAATTTAGCGGAACTAAATTTAATAATCTTATCGGTAATAATTGCTATACTTCGTATCAATAATGATTATTTCTTAGATAATGAAAATAGGTACCAATTGAATTAAAAAAATACATATTATGAGATAAGCAGTGATGTGCAAATATCACTGTGCTCCGGTAGGAGGGCACTGTAGCTAGTGAAATTACTGGGCTAAAGAGTCTTAACATCTCATGACTCTTGAGTAAGAAGCGTTGGTGCAGTGCTCCTAGAATTTCACATAATTGTGAAATCCTAGGTAACACTGTACTGATTATGGGCAGCCGTTATCTCTTAACATCAGGAGAGCGTCTTGCTCGTCTTCTACTTCATCACATATTATGAGATAAGAGGAGTCAAAATAATATTGATATTTTAACTTTGAAACGCGCGATAGTAGCGCCCCACAAAAGGATCTGCTTTCGTGAAAAGCACTTTAATATGAGATCGATATCTTAATAATAGATAATATTATTATCATAAACGTGAAAGTTTGTACGCTCTACGAGAGTGTGACGTGTTGTTTGTTTGTGTTTTTGGTGTGTGTTTGTGTGTGTGTTTGTTTATTTGTGTTGTGTGTGTGTTCGTGTGTGTGTGTGTGTGTGTGTGTGTGTGTTTTTGTGTCGTGTTGTTTGTGTGTTTGTCTGGATATGTATGATATGTTTATTGTTACTCTTTCACGCATAAACAGGTGGACCGATTGAGCTGAAATTTGGTATAAAAATTGCTCAGACCCTGGAATAACAACATAGGCTACAGCGGGTAAAACCGCTGGGCGCAGCTAGTAATATCATAAACCGTGAAAGTTTGTTAGAATGGATGTCTGGATATGTATTTGTTACTCTTTCACGCCTAAACAAGTGAACCGATTGAGCTGAAATTTGGTATAAAAATTGCTTAGACCCTGGAATCTGGAATAACCACATAGGCTATAGAACAGCGGGTAAAACCGCTGGGGACAGCTAGTATCCTATAAAGGCAGTCACATATTTTTTAGGGTTCCGTAGTCAACAAGGAACCCTTATAGTTTCGCTTTGTCCATCCGTCTGTCTGTCCGCGGCATTGCGGAGAAACTATAAGTCCTAGAAAAGTGTAATTTTGTATACAGGTAAGTAATAATAAGGGTAAGAGAACGGTGGCAAAAAATAATTTTTAATTAATTAATTTAGGCTACCTCCCGTACACGTAAGATGGGGATGATTTTTTTTTCTGGCTGATACCATCGTGTGGGGTATCGTTAAATAGGTATTTTAAAATGAAGGACGGTTTGCTAAGAAACTTTTTCGATTTCATGTTCTGTTTGAAAGATATTCAAGTTTTAAAAAAAAATTGAGCGTCCCCCCCCCCCCCTCTTAAATCTGAACTACTAGCTTTAAAATTCTGAAAAAAATCAGAGGTATGCTTTCAACCATGAACTTTCCAGGAAAACTATAGCGGTTAAGATAAAATTATTAGTTTCGGTAAAATCAGCGCTGAAAAAAAGAGATGTTGGCAAGGACAGCAAATTCAAAATATAATTAGTCCATGTTTTAAATAATAAAAAAAATATTAGACACGTATTTTTTTGTTTGTGAATAAAATAAAAAGTGACTGAGTAACGACGATTATAAGTTTTCGCCTCCGGTACAAAATGCACAAAGTCTGGTATATTGACGTCACGACTAAGCCATTGTTTTTTATCAAATTTACAAAAAAAAAAATACGTGTCTAACAATTTTTAATAATCTACAATATGGGCTAAACAATTTGTCAACAACCCTGTTGTTCCAACTCAATAAATAAGAATACCTAAAGCTAACCTAGCTATAGTTTATTAATGCATAACTAGATGGCGCTAGTAGTAAAATTAGATCGCGCAAGCGAATTGTTCATGGTATGTTTCAATATATTATGTTGGTATATTCAATATTTCAACCTGTTCTATTAGCTTATCGAATATTTGTATGCGATTGAGGTTCTTTGTATAGGTTTCGTTCTTGTTCGTTGTGATATAAAAAAATGATTTAGATACGTATAAGATATATATATGATAATGATTATAATAGAGGATTCATAAAAATTATTCGTCTAATATCCGTGGTTTCATTGATAATAATTAATATTATTGTCTCATTATTAACCCTTTCCTGCATATTGGCCTATATATGAACCAAATCGTATTTTGATCCATATTTCCTAAACTTCGCCGGGTAATAGCATTTTGTGCATGGTGGCTTACATTTGGAACGTACATGTCCATACAAAACACTAACCATGCCATCTCTGATTGCGTTCCTTAACTAAAACTCAGTTGGAAGTTCGTCGAACCGGTTTCAACAAGTGCGCGCCTCAGTGCGTATTTTTTACATAAAACATGATATTTAGGTATGGACTAAATATGAACCAGCATGCAGATATAAATTTTACCTTTGGTCTTTTTTTGGCACATCATGCATTAGAATTATAAATACAATTTCTGATGCTCCTCAGTTGGTGATTATAGCACTGATGACGACCTATCTGACGATAATAACAATGCAACATTAGTGGGAAATCATCCTCCTGTTATAATACCTGAATCTGTTTTCTGTTATTTCACACAATTTAATTAAAATGTATGTAAATAAAGTATGTTTCCTGCATGCTGTGCCATAATTGGACCAAAGTGGAAAAACTTGATTATCTGAAGAAAATATGAAAAAATTAAAATTTCAAAAAATACGTGTCTTTTTATTTATATTTTTACACAACATATATTTTTTTTACTCAGATATAAAAAATCATGCAGGAAGGGGTTAAGAATTTAAAGGTTTAATTACATAATACATATTGCTTTAAAATTAATAATATAACAATTATAGATAAGTAGTCTGAATATTGTTAGAGCATTTAGAATAGCCCTCTGCCTTCAGTTTCAACAAGAAAATCAAATAACATAAAGAATTTTTCAACTTAAACTTAAATTAATTAGGATCATCTCTACATTTATAGCGTTTTATTACGAGAACAACATAATATGTGTCATATCTTTTTAACTAGAGCTGATACAGAAATTTCAGTCACAAATTTGAAATCGTCGTCAAAAATTGGACTAATATCATGTATCATAACCCAATCATCCAAAATGCTGTTGTGCAGTGTATTCAATCTACTAGAACTACGGAACCCTACATTGTGCGTGGCCCGACTCGCGCTTGGTCTATTTATTTTTATTTTAAAATTTAAGTCGGTATTACACCCAATAGTGTATTTTCAAAAAATTACTAAAGCTGACGACAGACAGAGGCGGGACGGAGCGGTAAAGCGGTCGCGATCTTCATTTTGTTCCTGCCCGCGTTCGCTTTATATGTGACAGGTTACGTACAAATTCGAACATTACAAAAATTCCGTCCCGGACTGCGACCTCTTTCCCGCTAATCTGACGTCACCTTTACGACCCTAAAACATGATTTATTTATTTATTCATCACATCAATGTAGGTGTTATCTAGGTTTTTACTTTTTACTAAATAGGTAGAGTGCTTTTCACGAAAGGAATCCTATTTGCGGGGCGCCACTATCGCAAATTTTAAAGTTAACATTTTCTACAACTATTTGACGCCTCATAATTTCTCATATTTAATTTCTTAATTTAATAGGTAGATATATGTTTTATCTAACAAATTAGAATTATTTAGAACATGAAGTCCAATAATTATCGAAAAAAATTTAGTTCCGCAAAATTCCGCGGGATTTCGTTCGTGAAAAGGACTACTTATTATCTATTTTAAAAGGGAAAAATCAATTATCAGTATTCCTTCAACTCCATTTACCCTATTAACCCTCCCTAATATAACAAATTCGATAATTAACTGATTTTTCGTTTCCCGCCATTCGCCATTAGCGGCCATTTTGCGGCGCGACAAAATGGCGGATTTAATGGTCTGTGAATGCGATACCGATGGGTGGCGGGCATTGTGATAGGATGAGCGATTTCTTTATCACACTAATCTATCCTCTAAAGGCTGTGAGTGTGTATGTTTGTTACTTCTTTACGTCTAAACGGATGGACCGATTGAGCTGAAATTTGGTAAAGAGATAGCTTAGAATCTAGAATGCCTGCCTACGTTACTGAAAGGAATACTAGATTATAAGGTTTTTAAAACTAGATTGCCAAACTTTTATTTTAATTATGTTCTGATTGAATTGAAATTGTGAGACTGCAATATCGTCTGTCGTCAAAATACATATATACCTGTCAGGTCATAAATTCTGTCACATGTTTAATATAAAATTATTGGAACAAGTTTATTTATTATGTAACCATTTATATACCAAAATGAACTTAACAAAACATAGATTCTTATGACAATAAAGTTTATTCAAAATGACCTCCGTGATTTTTAACCCCCGACGCAAAAACGACGGGGTGTTATAAGTTTGACGTGTCTGTCTGTCTGTCTGTCTGTCTGTCTGTCTGTCTGTCTGTCTGTGTGTGTGTGTATGTGTCTGTCTGTGGCATCGTAGCTCCCAAACGGATGAACGGATTTTGATTTTGTTTTTTTTGTTTGAAAGTAGAGTTAGTCGAGAGTGTTCTTAGCCATGTTTGGTGGAAATCGGTCCAAGATGGCCGCCGCTACAAAATGGCGGATTACTTTTTTCTTCCACGACCCCCTCAATATGGGTATCAAATGAAAGGGCTTAACGAGTAGATTACAGTCCCTTATATAAAATTTAAAATCCAAGATGGCCGCCATACAAAAAATGGTGAAATACGTATTGCGTTGGGGGTTTTTTAAATTTTTAATTTAATTCACTTGTGAATACAGGCCTTCAATCTGCGCGGCCAGTCGACTATCGCAGCACGAACGAGGTCCATGTCAATATCGGCTGCTGCCTTAATCAAGGATGTCTTGAGTGACTCCAAATTGGGATGAGGCTTTGAGCACGCCTTTTCCTCCAAGTGTTGCCATATCTTGTAATCTAACGGACTCAAATCTGGACTGGAGGAGGGCCAGTCTTCGTGCCGGATGAAGTCGATTTCACGCGCCGCCAGCCAGTCTTGTGTGCTCTTCGCTCTATGAGCTGGCGCCGAATCTTGTTGGAATACCCAGTGCCTGTTATTGAACATGGTATGAGAAACAGGTTCCACAAGGTTCGTCAGGACTGTATTTTGATATACAACTGCATTCGTTTTTACACCTTTCTCACAAAAATGTACCTCTGTTAAGCCCCAATAAGAAACTCCCAACCATACCATGAGCGAGGATGGAAAATGACCTCGTTGGACACGCGGAATACGGTTGCTCGCTTCTTCACTACTGTGTGCGTACACCTTATCATTTTGTTTGTTGTAGCTCTCTTCTACGGTAAAAATTTTTTCATCCGAAAAAAGAATTTCTCGATATTTTTTTCTCGCGTACCGCTTCAACAAAGCGCGGCATCTCTTCAGTCTCAGGTCCATTAGACGAGCATTTAAACGATGTCCTGTTTTTCTTCGATATGCCCGAAGCCCTAAGTCTTCATTTAACACCCTTTTCACCGTGGTTCTGCTTAACCCCATCTGAAGGGCCAACAGTTTCTGCTTACGTTTGGGATTTCTTTGAATTCGCGCCTTCACAGCTTTTATCACTGCTGGAGTCCTAACAGACCGAGGGCGACCACTTCTTGACCTGTCATCTACACTAGAGTCTTCATTGTATGGTTTGATGGTACGATAAACGAATCTTTTGGTTATATTCAAATTTTTCAGTATGTCAAAAATTTGAATTGGCGCGTAACCGCAACGATGCAACGCAATAACTGCAACACGGTCTTCTTTAAGCGTCCACTCCATATTTAAAAATGAGTAAAATTCTAAAAAGTATACATTTTTATTTTCATGAACAATTCGAAATTCGAATTCAATAAACTTTTTTGTGGCCAGCATTCTAAAAGAAAAGTTTTTACTGTGTGACAATACTTATGACCTGACTAGGTACTTATATTAATAAAAAAGTGGTCAAGATTTTTTTTTATTCCGAAACTTTCATTGAATTCTGCCAAATTCACGTGTAGAAAAATAGAAGTTTTTTGAAGTGAAAACTTCTTTAGCGGCGCTGAGCACTTTTTTGTATGGGTAAAAACTTTCAAACTCGCGTCAGGGTCACGTGATGCTGATCGAAAAGCGTAACATCGAGGGGAAGGGAGAGGAACTAGTATCTCTCACTCTTTCTACCGTGCTTGAGTGTGCTGCTCTGTGAATTTGGTTTAACTATGTCAAATGATCGCAATTTTAGCACAACGAAATACAAAACTACTATTGATGCGGTCTTTATTAGACACTTAAATAGGTTCGAATCAAAACTGTTTGTTTCTTACTTCAGTTATCATAAACCAATTGTATCAGTTGTAAAAATTTGGGATGATGATTCTGATAATAACGATGGTGTAAAAGTCGTCGAAATTATGGATGGAAGTTGATTTTTCTGAGAGATAAAATTTAATGTAATATATAAATAACGATATAATATTATAAATAACAAAATATAAATTGTCATATTTGTGTACGATAGCGCAATAAATAAACATTGTATTCTACCTCATAAATGATAGTATTTTTATACTTATAATTAAACACAACGTTAATATTGAAGTTTTCACTTCTGCCGGCACTCCCGGAGTGCTACCTTTTTTTTTTTATCGCTACGTGTATCAGCACACACACAACCTTTTTTCAGATCCAGTTCACTGGTTTGCCGGAGCTATTCACCATTCAGTAAACGACGGTATAGCCGTTTTTACACAGCTATATTATTGTATTTGTGTGAACAATAAAGAGTTTTCTATTCTATTCTACACCTGTATTCTTAGGACGATGCGAGATATTTTTTTTTCAAAGGAAAACTTACAGCAATGTACAGTCAACTACAAAGAGATGTATCCATGTTAGTCTTACAAAATGAAGGAACTTTTAGTATGCAAAAATTATTTACCCTTACTTCGTGACATTTTCAGTATCCACCAAATCTTATACTATATTCGATTCATTTTAAATGCTATTATTATGTATCACCTAAGGAAAAGTAGTGGGATACATCATTGTTGCATATTAAACGAGTCGATGATAATATAAAGTTTGATTGCTACTAGAAATGTCACGAACCAAGGGTAGTTCATTGTGGCAAATGAAAATTTACTTCGTTTTGTAAGCCTAACATGGATACATCTCTTCGTAGTTGACTGTACATGTTTGATTACATAAAATAATTCATAAAAGGCCAATTAAAAGTTTTCACTGATGATTACAGTATATCAACCAAAAAAAAGAGACCAACAACAGCCCAACCGTGCCAGTTATTCTACCGCCAGAGCAGTGATGGGCAAAAATTACTGTGCACAGGTAGGAGGGCACTGTAGCTAGTGACATTACTGGGCTGAAGAGTCTTAACATCTTATGACTCTCAAGTAAGAAGCGTAGGCGCAGTGCACCAGTAGCACTGTACTAATTATGGGCAGCGTAATCTCTTACCATCAGGAGAGCGTCTTGCTCGTCTTCTTACTTAGTTGTATAAAAAACTTCTGGGCACAATTTAAATGAAACAAATTATAATTTTGACATTTTATTTTTTCATTAACCGAACCACTGATTTGTTCTAAAGTAAGTAGAATAGGCTCGGACCCCATTCTGTGGACCTCATATCTTGGAGGCGACTCCAATGTTGACCTCCCGCATACTATTGTTGTTGGGTAACCCATTCTGAAATAAGAAATACAAATGAATTAAATTAAAAATTTAAAAAACCCCCAACGCAACGCTTTCAAAATATGTAATTAGCTGTTTTTGGATGGCGGCCATCTTGGATTTTAAATTTATCATAGTGCGTTGTATTCTACTAGTTAAGCCCTTTCATTTGATACCCATATTGAGGGGGTCGTGGAAGAAAAAAGTAATCCGCCATTTTGTAGCGGCGGCCATCTTAAACCGATTTCCACTAAACATAGCTAAGAACACTCTCGACACACACACAGACAGACAGACACGTCAAACTTATAACACCCCGTCGTTTTTGTGTCGGGGGTTAAAAAGAACAAAACCTTTTGAGTAGTGTAGTGACAGTGCCAGTAAAATGTAGTGTTATATATATATACATATATCAGTGTAGTGCTACTTATTGAGAACACATGAACAAAGTGCCTCCCCTTAAGAGCGTATATATCGAGTGACGACTCTCTCGCTCGTACAATTTGACAAATTTTGAAATATAAATTCAAGGAATTAATTTACTGAAAATTCCTCTATCTAAAAATGGGATGAGGAACGATGTTGATAAAGTTTTTTTTTTCAAAAATATCTCAGTGAAAACACTTTTAAAATGTGTGCAATAATATTATGCAGGACTTGTATAGAGGAATTTTCAATAAATTAATTCCTTGAATTTATATTTCAAAATTTGTCAAATAGGGATGTTGACTAATTTTTGGAATTGCTTTTATATGATAGATAGACCCATTTCATAAACGTATATCATATTTTTATGCAAAAATATATGAAATTTCAATATAAAAATACGTAAATTAAAATGATACTGCCTAAAACGTTTCGAACTGTCATCTGACAGCGCGTGACGTCATACCACTGGCTGGTCCTTACGCTTCCTATGAAATGTTCCTGATTTCGACAAATTTTAATTATTCATAACTTAAAAACCACTGAACCGATTTTGATGCAACTTATGCTGTGCCCTTAGTTGGAGCATACTTAAACCAAAAATAAAGTCAATAACCAAAATGAATCTTATATTTTCAGCGAGACATTTTAGTTATTGACTTTATTTTTGGTTTAAGTATGGACCAACTAAGGGCACAGTATAAGTTGCATCAAAATCGGTTCAGTGGTTTTTATGTTATGAATAATTAAAATGTGTCGAAATCAGGAACATTTCATAGGAAGCGTAAGGTCCAGCCAATGGTGTGACGTCACGCGCTCTGATTGGCGTTCGCATTCGCGTAATAATAAGTAATTTTTTTTTTAATTAAAATTGATTTTATTCCATTTTGGCTTGTAAATAGATCCTTAAAATGTGATTTTATGTTTTTAAATACTGTCTTTTATGTGAAAAACATAACTTTATATCAATTCGTAACATGTGTCAACATCCCTATTGTGCGAGCGAGAGAGTCGTCACTCGATATATACGCTCTTAATAGAGACAATAAGAACAAGTGCCAATGGACACATTCTTAGTTTTAAATGTTTAAGCATCTTAAGTTAGATTCAAATTACTTATTAGCCTAAATATTAAGTAAGGCTAGATTGTCTCGTAATATAAATGACATAACAATAATACTTTTCATGTCATTTAAAAAAAAATCTACTAATCCGATAGATGGTAATTATAATAAAAGCTTGTTTTTAAGTCTTTTTAAATTTTCACATGTTTCTCGTCTCGATAAATGTAGTGTAGAGGGCGCATATGGGCGAGATGGGGTGATGATATCCGGAGGGTCGCTGGGAGTGTTTGGAGGAGAAAGATGGAGGAGCGAGTTGAGTGGCGTGCCATGGGGGAGGCCTATGTCCAGCAGTGGACGAACATAGACTGATGATATTTAAAAGCGTGTATATCGAGTGACTATTTCACGTCACAATAGCCTTAAGATTTTTATTTGTAATGTCTTTCCTCTGTTGGATGTCCTTAAATTAATAAATGATGATGAATCTTACCTGTCTGCCATCATCATCCGTTTACCAATGGTCAAGTTGTGATGGTCATCTAATACCAAATCGTATATCGTCCTATATCGGTTATAGATTGATACACTTTTAAATTAAGGGGTTAATAGTCGCTGAGTTGCTCTGTCTCGCTCGCACGATATAACTTAGCCAAATAACAATTGATATATCCTTCTTTTTGGAAATGTGTTAAATTGAAAATTTAGCTCATATTTTTATACAATTTTTAAAAGTATTCCCAGTTTGCTACCTTAAATAACAACAATGGCATTCTCAATTATATGAAAAATATCTATCTTTAACATGCCTCAACCATATTATAAAGTATCAAACTGGTTATACTTTAAAAAATTGTATAAAATATGAGGTAAATTTTCAATTTAGCGCATTTCCAAAAAATACATTTTATCAATTGTTATTTGACAATTTGTTATATCATGCGAGCGAGACAGAGGAACCGACTATTAGCCGCTTAAGATAAATCAGTAATAATCTTACCTGTCCGCCATCGTCATCCGTTTGCCAATGGTCATGTTATGTCGATCATCTAGTACCACAACTTGTCCTAAATCAATTATAGTTTGCCACACTTTCTGAAGCTTTTCTGGACCGTGGGAATAATGAAAGCTTGTTTTTAAAGTCTTTGTTATTATTTCACTAGTTTAATCAGTAATCTTACCTGTCTGCCATCATCATCCGTTTGCAAATGGTCAAGTTGTGATGGTCATCTAATACCAAATCGTATACCGTCCTATATCGGTTATAGATTGATACACTTTTAAATTAAGATAAATCAGTAATAATCTTACCTGTCTGCCATCATCATCCGGTTACCAATGGTCAAGTAGTGATGGTCATTTAATACCAAATCGTATATCGTCCTATATCGGTTATAGATTGATACACTTTTAAATTAAGATAAATCAGTAATAATCTTACCTGTCTGCCATCATCATCCGGTTACCAATGGTCAAGTAGTGATGGTCATTTAATACCAAATCGTATATCGTCCTATATCGGTTATAGATTGATACACTTTTAAATTAAGATAAATCAGTAATAATCTTACCTGTCTGCCATCATCATCCGGTTACCAATGGTCAAGTAGTGATGGTCATTTAATACCAAATCGTATATCGTCCTATATCGGTTATAGATTGATACACTTTTAAATTAAGATAAATCAGTAATAATCTTACCTGTCTGCCATCATCATCCGTTTGCCAATGGTCATGTTATGTCGATCATCTAGCACCACATCTTGTCCTAAATCAGTTATAGTTTGACACACTTTCTGAAGCTTTTCTGGTCCGTGTGCACTCCACTCTTTTGATCCTTCCTGGAAATTAAAAATATTAAGTACGAAATTTGGGAGTTTATACTCTAACAGAACAGGTTACCCTACTTACACTGTCAGAGTCAAATCACAATTTATAGGTTGTGTGGCTACCTATACCTATGCCTTTATTCATTACTGCTCCCAGTGGTTCAACCCGCTGTACTGTAGCCTATGTGTTATTCCAGGGTCTAAGCTATCTCTATACCAAATTTCAGCTCAATCGGTCCACCCATTTAGGCGTGAAGATGTAACAAACATACACACTCACTCACAAACTTTGACATCTTACTCAATATTATAAACGTAAAAGTTTGGAAGATGTATGGATGTATCTAACATCACTTGAAGAACGCAGACAAAGGGGTGACCTCATCGAAACTTACAAGATCTTAAGCGGACACTATGATGTCAATCATATTGAAAAACTTTATTCAATGAACTCGAACACAAAACTACGAGGACACTCTAAGAAACTTATGAAGACCACACACACGAGCAACCCCGGCAAACACTTTTTACCAAACCGAGTCACTAAACAGTGGAACAATTTGCCCGAAACAGTTATTAACGCAACATCAGTGAATAATTTTAAAAATAGACTTGACAAACATTTAAAAAAACAATAAACACAAGTGCAGTGATATACACGCATCAGCTCACAGAGCTGCTTGTGCATTATTAAATAATAATAATAATAGTTCAACTACAGCGGGTAAAACCGCTGCACAGCTTGTTTATTTTTAAGATTAATAACTATAATATTACACCTATTAGCGATAAGACCGCCAATTGTAACACTTCTTTCTGTGTAATCTTAGTTCTAAGTTTATATTGTTGTATTTGTGTGAACAATAAAGAGTTTTCTATTCTATTACCTTAGGTCCTATAACAATGATGTCAAAAGGTGCAATGTGTTTCGGCCATCTTAGTGCTTGTTCTGTAGATAGTGCTTCTATACTTGCTGCTAACAACCTGAAACACAAGTAGGTAAAATTAAAAAGAAAGCCATACTGAAACAAAATAACTGCCATTTTGGATTTGAAATTTATCATAATAATATTATTATTGTTGAAGAAGTTTTTTTTATTTACAACTGCCTCAATAAGGGTATGAAAGGGCTTGTGACTGTTAGAAAGTATTCTAACAATAAATATGTAAATAAAAAAAAATTATACGCCATTTTGTAGCGGCGGCCATTTTGGACCGATTTCCACCAAACATAGCTAAGAACACTCCCAACTCTCAACTAAGAAAAAATAACTAAATCAAAGTCGTAACACATACAGACAGACACGTCAAACTTATAACACACTGTCGTTTTTCACGTCGGGGGTTAAATTTAATAACTGAAATGATTATATTACTCTATCTGCGCCCAGCTGTTTTACCCGTTTTTTTTTTTATGTTATGAAGTAGAAGACGAGCAAGACGCTCTCCTGATGTTAAGAGATAACGGCTGCCCATAATCAGTACAGTGTTACCTAGGATTTCACAATTATGTGAAACTCTAGGAGCACTGCACCAACGCTTCTTACTCAAGAGTCATGAGATGTTAAGACTCTTTAGCCCAGTAATTTCACTAGCTACAGTGCCCTCCTACCGAAGCACAGTAATGTTTGCACATTCCTGCTCAGGCGGTAGAATAACTGACACTGTTGGGGTACCCACCTAGACGACCTTCTGCAAAGGAAGTCTACCCCCGGTAAAACTAGTCTATGTGTTATTCCAGGGGCTAAGCTATCTCTAGCTTTAGCGTAGCGTCCGTGGCCCAGTCGTCATACGTCCGGCTTGTTAGCCGGTTCAAATCTCAGTGTGGCAAAGATATTCGCCTGGACGCTACCGTGTTTCGGCGCGGCACGTTAAACTGTGTGTCCCGGGTGTTTCCTATAAGATATGTAGGAGGCAGTCGTCAGCTCATGTTGCAGGCACAGTTGGAATCTTGGCGACCTGAAACTGCAACATATAGGTTGGCCACACAACCTATAAAATTGTAATTTGACTCTGACAGTGTAAGTAGGGAAACCTGTACTGTTGGAGTATAAACCACAATTATTATTATTATTATCTCTATACCAACTTTCAGCTCAATCGATCCGCCCGTTTAGGCGTGAAAGAGTAACAATCATCCAGACATCCTTTCTTACAAACGTTCACGTTTATTTATTTAGGACACCCAACACAGGATACACTTAAATATTCAAACTTAAAACTAAGAGATCACAACGTGTGTGCTCCTGCACTTATAGGTTGCCACAGCATGCACAACTAAACTACTTGTATTATTTGCTATGTAACTAAAAATCAGTCAGTTTGATACTTAATAACTTACAAATTTTAAAAGTATTAGATACCTCAAGTTAAAAAACTAAAATTAAAATATTAAAATAAACATTACAATTAAAGTTTAAAATAACAAAATGGTGCTTTACTGCAACACAACAAAAGAAAACGTTAATAACATTAGTAAGATTCAGTCAAAATTTTCGTTTTACTCACCTAGTTATTCCGATGCCATAGCAAGACATTATAACCGGTTCCATTTTCCCATCGCTCGATATAAAATTAGATTTCAGACTGTCCGAGTATTTCGTGCCCAAAATGAATGTGTGACCCACCTGACAATTATTATAAATATTAGGTTATAATAAGTAAATGTATCTTACTCAAGAGTCATGAGATGTTAAGACTCTTTAGCCCAGTAATTTCACTAGCTACAGTGCCCTCCTACCGAAGCACAGTAATGTTTGCACATCGCTCAGGTGGTAGAATAACTGACACTGTTGGGGTACCCACCTAGTCAACCTCCTGCAAAGGAAGTCTACCCCCGGTAAACACACTGTACTGATTATGGGCAGCGTAATCTCTTAACATCAGGAGAGCGTCTTGCTCGTCTTCTACTTAATCACATAAAAAAAAAAAAAAAAAATGTATTTTACAAATATTATAAACGTGAGAGTTTGTATGAATGTATGGATGTCGGATGCATGTATATTTGTTACTCTTTCACGCCTAAACGGGTAGGATTGAGCTGAAATTTGGTATAGAGATAGCTTAGACCCTGGAATAACACTATAGCCTAAAATTTGGGAGTCAAATTTTGACTTGAAAAAGATCTCCTAGTTTTTATAATATTTATAAAAAAATATTAAAATCTTACCTCAATACTATTCCTTTTCTCGACGTTCCCGCCACAAGTACACCTGTCTCTCTCTACCAGCGTTGTGTTAGAGCAGGACGGACATACGTACACGCAATCTTCGCCTGCGCTCGCGCATATTTGCCACTCGTGGGACAATGTACCGCCCATATCGCCTGACGGGGCTTGCACTGGAAATATTATCATTTTTGGTTTAGGAAGAAAAAAAAATCGATTTTTTTTATGCAAAAAAGTAAGAAGACGAGCAAGGCGCTCTCCTGATGGTGGCTGGAAGAGATAACGCTGCCCATAATTAGTATAGTGCCACCCAGGATTTCACAATGATGTAAAATTCTAGATGCACTGCACCAATCAAATTCGAAAGAAATAAAAGGTAATTTCACCAAATAACATTAGCAAATATATTAATGTATTTATATCTCATTAAAAAAACCAATTGTCAATTTCTTTTGACACTTGTTTTTTTAAATTGTCACACGTTAGCCAATTTGCTAATGATTTTTTTTAATGATTTGAAATAATTATAAAGTACATACCTCGATGGACATCCAATCCTAATTTATCAAATATACGTGTATATGCTTGAGTTAACTTATTATACATGTTCTCAGAACATTTCATATTAGTATGCAAGCTGTATGCATCTAACATTGAGAATTCTCGCGCCCTTAAAATGCCGTGCTTTGGTCGGTGTTCGTCGCGGTATTTTTGGGAAATCTGAAAAGAAAACATTAACAAATGAAATATTTTTTTTATTTTTTTTATGTAATGAAGTAGAAGACGAGCAAGACGCTCTTCTGATGTTAAGAGATAACGGCTGCCCATAATCAGTACAGTGTAACCTAGGATTTCACAATGATGTGAAATTCTAGGAGCACTGCACCAACGCTTCTTACTCAAGAGTCATAAGATGTTAAGACTCTTTAGCCCAGTAATTTCGCTAGCTACAGTGCCCTCCTACCGGAGCACAGTAATGTTTGCACATCACTGCTCAGGCGGTAGAATAACTGGCACTGTTGGGGTACCCACCTAGACGACCTCCTGCAAAGGAAGTCTACCCCCGGTATAAACGTGAAATAATAAAAAAATATCTTATTATTACCATCTAGCACAAAATTACTCGTCAAGACGAATAAAATGACCCCAAACTCGATAGGGTTGTGTTATTATGGAGTTCCTATGGCCACCTTCCAGCTCCATCATCAGATCAGCTCGATGTCATAATAATATTGCATTGTCATCCGATTTATACATGCATGCAAATTTTCAGCTCAATCACCAGGAAGTGAACCAAATTTAACTTGCAAGATTTGATTACAAACAGACAGACAACAGATAGGTGAAAGTAAATAAAATCATGTAAATACCAACTTACTTGATATAATATTAATGGCAACTGCTTGTATGAAAGTGGACCAACGTCTGCTGCTAAATCTGCTATGGATTCCTCATGGGTCTGTAATCAACATGTATGAGAATTAACAATTTATTTATTTATTGAGATAAGATACATTCAACAGACAATTATCAATACATGATCTTAGTTCTAAATTAAAATTAGGTTAATCTAGATATTGTCCAAAAACAAATGTATACAGATAGGTTAATTTAAATGACACATAGATTTGTAAGTAATTATAAAGATAGTAAAATATATATGAAAACTACTTATTGCTAAATATACATTTATTAACAATCCTTTTGTAAGTGCTCAGTCTAGATACAAAAATGTCTAACTCAGAACATTTAACACTTAGTTCATTGTATAGGCGACACATTCTTACAATTGGATTGTAGTAAGATGTATTGTTTTTGTAAACGTTAAGAGCAAATAATTTGGGTAATCGTGACCTTGGTTTAATATTAATGTTAATCAGAGCTAAGATTTCCGGAGAGTCAACTATTGAGTGTAGGACCTTAAATAAGTACATCATAAGAGCAAGTTGGCGTCTTAAGTCTAAACGTTGCACCTCAAAGTGAGAAACTCTAGCTTGATAATCATGCAGAGTTCGAGAAAGTCCTGATCTCCAACTCAGCACCTTGAGACAGCAGTTTTGAATTCTTTCAAGTCTATCCTCATGTATTTTGTAGTGTGGTGACCAAACAACGGATGCATACTCAAGTGTACTTCTCACTAGACTATAATAAAGTAAAAGCATTGTTTCACGCTTGCGAAAATCTTTAGTAATTCTAATGACGAAACCTAGAGTCTTATTGGCTTTATCTATAATATGATCGTAGTGAGGCCTAAATGAAAGTTTGTCGTCAAATAAGACTCCCAGATCACGTATAGTGGTTTTCCTTTCAAGAGTTTGTCCATATAGATTATAGTTAAAAAATAATTTATTTTTCTGGGTACCAAACGTGATGATATTACATTTTTTGACGTTGAGCTGCATGTCATTGTCTGAGCACCAATCCGAAATCGTGTTGAGGTCCCTTTGAAGTGCATTACAGTGTTCCAAATTCGATACTAAGTTATAAATTTTTAAATCATCTGCATACATCAAATAATTGCAAGAAAGGTACCTTGTAACGTCGTTAATAAACAAAATAAATAATAGGGGGCCCAAATGGGATCCCTGAGGGACCCCAGAGGGAACCTCTATTGCTTTCGACAAGTATCCCTTCAGTGCAACCATCTGACTACGCCTTGTCAAGTAAGACTCAACCCATCGAAGAAGACTTCCGTGGATGCCATATGATACCAGTTTACGACACAAAATATTGTGGTTGACCCGATCGAAGGCCTTGGAAAAATCAGTATAGATTGTATCTACCTGCTTGACCTTAGCAAAGGCATTACAAATGTAATTTTTAAATAATAATAGATTACTACAAGTAGAGCGGTTACGAACAAATCCATGCTGTGATGGGGAGATGGCACTTTTGACATGATTATAAATGAAATTGTATACTACGCTTTCGAAAACTTTGGCCATACATGATAAAATACTAATGGGGCGATAATTTTCGCATTTCGATTTGTCCCCTGATTTAAAAATTGGCACAATATGAGCGATTTTCCAGTAAATAGGAAATTTTCCGGAACTGAGGGACTTATTGTATAAAATATATAAGGGTAAAGTGAGTTCCTTAGCGCAAGCCTTAATCAAAAATGGTGGCACGCCATCGGGTCCAGAACCTTTATTGGAGTCCACTGCTTGGAGCTTATTTAATATATGGTCTTTACGTATATAAATATTAGAAAGTGTTTCGCTTAAAGTTGGTTCGGCCAAAGTATTATTATCAAATGCTCTGGATGTTTTCCCCGTCGCATAAACTGAAGCAAAGAATTTAGAAAAAAGTTCACATATGCCTTCACCGGTGGAGCTTATTTCGTTATCGTATGACATTTGAAGAGGGATAGTGTTAGTTGCCTTTTTGTTGTTAACATATCTCCAAAATGTTTTTAAATTACTATGCACAGCCTCCTCAACATCGGATAAATAAGCTGCATAACATGAAGTAATTAAGTATTTACTAATTTCTCGGCACTTGGCGAAAGAATCGTAATCTCTTGGATTTCCATATTTTTTATATTGCTTATGATACTTGAATTTTTCATTAAGACGTTTTTTCAATGGCTCGCTAAACCAAACCGGATATGATCTGTCCATTTTGTCTTTCTTTAATGGGGTGTGTCTTGACAATATGGTGTTTAATTTACTATAAAATAATTTAACGCTTTCATCTATATCTCCGATGGATAATAATTCATTCCAGTCTGTATTCTCTAATTCTATTTTTATATGTTCAATGTCACTTTTATGATAATTAAGTATTTTTTTGTGTTTATTAGGATTCAGAGTAGTTGGGTTCCGTATTTCTTCTAATTGCACTACTAGAGAAGGGTGGTGAATATCTAATTTTGACAACGGTTCTGCAGAGTATACAGATAAAGAACTATGTCGCGTTGAAAGCACAAGGTCAAGAATTCTGTTATTTTCGTTTATTATATGATTAAATTGGATTAAACTACATAGAGACATAGTATCAACAAGTAATGATGCTTTTAAATCAAGGGGATCTAACGGCATTATGGATTGATCAGCGTTATGGTACCAGGTAATATTAGGCGTGTTAAAGTCTCCCACAAATAGAAATAAATTATTATCATCGGCACAACTGTTAACACGTAACTGACAATTGTCATAGAACTTAGATAAAGTTGATGCACTCATGTCCGGAGGAAGATAACATGCACATAGATATACGTTAACTGATTTGGTTTTAGAATAAAGGGAGATGTTAATCCACAAGTCTTCAAATTCTGTTTCCCATTCTGTCTGACGAATGGCTAACATATCTTTCTTTAGTGCAACTAAAACACCACCACCTTGTTTCTTTTGACTGCCGGTAGTGCAACGATCTCTTCGAAATACCGTGTATCTATTATCAAATAGCTCTTCAGAAAGAACACTTGGATCAATATTGGTCTCTGTTAGGCAAATCAAGTCATAATTATTGTTAAGTACGTTTAAGAAAAAGTCTTTTGTCTTGGTCCTCAAACCGTTTACATTTTGATAGAAGATAAACATAGCTAATATTTACTATAAAGTTACAATAAAAATAGGTAGAGATATTTCACAAAAAAAACGAGTTGTTCTCTAGCTACTCAGAGCTTTTCTAACACCTCCAAATTCTTCACTACAATTACTCCGCTCTCTTCTGCCTTCCGCATGTAAACTTTACCATACTTAACCCAAGTAAACTTATAACCTTTTTCTTTCGCAGTTTTTCTAGCAGCTGCGTGTAATTCTTTAGTTTCAGGTGACAAGTGTTCTGTCACATATATCCGGGTCTTATCTCCAGCAATACCAAGATCGTTAGAGTTAACAGGGCATGTCCTATTGGCTTTGTTGTAACGATGTACGGCGGATAGAATATGGTCTCGATGACGAACAGATGTCAGGGTCACTATTATGTTACGGGGCCGATTAGACTTAGGGTTAAACTTGGCAACCCTCCTACAGGTTCCAATATCAGAGTCCAGAATATTATACTTGACAATTTCACAGAGCTTCTTGAAGATTGACTCAACATTTTCGTTATGTTTTTCTGGGACAGCCTGGAGCTCAACGTTGAGGCTTCTGGCCTGGCGGTCAAAGCTACTTAGACGTTTAGTAAGAGTCATAACTTCAGTATTGAGAGTTAAGACTTTGTTATCTAGGTCATTGATGGTATGAGTTTTAGCCTCTATTTCGCGTTTGAGAGCCTCCTGAGAGTCAGCAAGAAAATCAGTAGTGCATGTAAATTCGTCCTTCAGCTTTTCAACTTTCTTGTCTACCTCCTTGGATACTGCCTTTTTTATGTCCTCATTCAATGATTGCCTCAAATCAGCAGCTAACTTTACGAACTTAGTCTCCAGTTTATTGTCGAGCAGGTCTCCAATGCATTTGATGAGAGCAGGATTGATGTCAGCGTCGTTGCCTCGGAGGTCGTTGATTGACGACGAGTGAGTTCCGCGGACAGGTGTATTGCTGTTGTCGCCACCTTTAGGCTTCTTAGATAAGCATACTGGACAGATCCAGGTGCTCGTGTCTGGCGGTTGGTCTATGCATACCCTATGATAATGCGTGGAACATTTCGAGCAGGAAATCGCCTCGACTTCCGTTTTAATCTTTTCATTACAACATCCGCATTTTATATTTAAAGGCGATTTCTTACGGTCCACCTTTGGTTTAGACGCCATTTAATTGAATAATTATATTGCGGAATAATACGGGAATTAAATAAGAATGTAAAAATGATCTTAATTCTCGCACAAAAAATGTAGCAAAAAGTCAGCGGCTGTCGAGTCGCGAACCCACAGTACACGATCGGACGATTCTGAGCCTGGTACAGTACCAACTACACCACGGCGACTGTACGAGATGCGGCGAAATTAGTAACCAGATACTGACAGTCCTTGTTTGCGATGATTTTTTGTTAAAAGAGGGTCGGTGTTTTGTTATGTCCACAAAATTACGATATATTTTTCACTAAATCAATGATAAATCACTATAATTATTTAGTTTATAAGGTGTCACTATAGTTATTAATTATTATTGTCACTGGTGGCACAAAGTTAACGAGTCACTGATCACTTTTACACCTAATTTGAATATATTTTAGCGGAGCAATTTGTTACGTGTCTTTACACTAGCGCGGTCATAGCGCGAGGTGACAATTGACTCTTATTATTATTATTGGGGAACCTCAAAAGGAACTTAAGCCGCTTCGACCATTTCTGATCTTTTGTGGCAGTCCAGTTGAGCTATAAGTCACTGCTTAATCCCGTGGCCTCTAGGAAGTTCCAGATGTTTCGGGGAGTGACTTGTATATCTTCTGGGAGCATAATGTGTCACCCCAGGTGGATACTTCTGTTGAACATGAGTGGGCCGCAGTTGCATAGTATGTTTGTTGCATTGACACTTACCTCAACTTTTGAGGTCGGAATGTGAGTGCTGAAAGAAGTTGTGTTTTGTCAAAGAATTTTTCCATTCAAAATTAATTTCAGGCACCTTTACCAGGGGCCGGGGGTAGACTTCCTTTGCAGGAGGTTGACTAGGTGGGTATCCCAACAGTGCCAGTTATTCTACCACCTGAGCAGTGACGTGCAAACATTTACGTCCCTTTATTGGTAAAACCGATTATCTGCACTTTTTTACAAAAATGAGTTATTTACACCAAGCTACTCAACTTTTTGAGCTCTATCTACAGGTAAAACCGATTTTTCGATACAATGCATAGTTTCCGAGATAGATACGCAAAAAAGCAATTATATTACAAGGTTTTAAGTAACATCTGCATTTAATAACAACTACAGTCAAATACCTGTACGATTTTTTGAAAGCCTTGCAATTAAAAACACATTCCGTTTCATAAGTTATTTTAGTTGTAATTTGCATACGTTCTGGACATACTGTAGCATTGTACCAAAACAAATTTAAATACTTTAATTGGTTCTGATTTTAGTGAATCATTGGAAAGTACTTAGAATCTTACACATCCAAAGGAAAGTAAGTAGTTCTACTTGATTTTAACAGAACTTAATTCTTTGTACTAATGCAGATTTAAATTCAATTAAAAGAGATTAAGCAGCTTTATTTGTTTTTTTCTATAACATCAGAGATCGAATCGTTAAGATTCAAATACAAATAAAAGCAACTATACTTAAATAGTTGCTTTTTACCGAAGTGTATGATTGTATGATGATATTTCTACTTAAATAATTTCTGCTAAAACCAACTATTGTCGATGGATCTTTTATTTCACTTGCACTCCGCGGCGCAAACCTCTGTCTGACAGTGGCCATCTTTGATGAACGAACTACAGCAAGCCTGGTCATTGTTATTTTCATCAAAAATACCAAAAAAATCATTACTTTATGAAACTAAAAACTTAATAAAGTAGTAAAATAATAAGATTGATATATTAGGAAAATGATCAAGTAGCCTTTTATTGTTATTTAAGTTGTAGACTCATATATCTATCTAGGACAAGTAGTCCAATTAGGTAGGTCCAACTTCGAGAAAGAGGTCAACCGCCGAATCCAACTCGGTTGGGCAGCGTTCGGGAAACTACGCAACGTCTTTTCGTCCGACATACCTCAGTGCCTCAAGACGAAAGTCTTTGATCAATGTGTGTTACCGGTGGCTATAACTATGACATGTCAAATTCATTAATGGAAATGGATGTAACTGTTTCAGACTCACTTAATACGAATTCAGCATCGACATCATCAGCACATGGAGAACACAGCTATGCGACAAGAAACAAAGCTAAGCGATCGGCAGCCGGATAGGTAATTGGACAACCAATTACCTCGACGGAACTCCAGTTCCCACCGCTAGAACAATAATTATACCTAGTCAGGTCATAAATTCTGTCACATGTTTAATATAAAATTATTGGAACAAGTTTATTTATTATGTAACCATTTATATACCAAAATGAACTTAACAAAACATAGATTCTTATGACAATAAAGTTTATTCAAAATGACCTCCGTGATTTTGAATACAGGCCTTCAATCTGCGCGGCCAGTCGTCTATCGCAGCACGAACGAGGTCCATGTCAATATCGGCTGCTGCCTTAATCAAGGATGTCTTGAGTGACTCCAAATTGGGATGAGGCTTTGAGCACGCCTTTTCCTCCAAGTGTTGCCATATCTTGTAATCTAACGGACTCAAATCTGGACTGGAGGAGGGCCAGTCTTCGTGCCGGATGAAGTCGATTTCACGCGCCGCCAGCCAGTCTTGTGTGCTCTTCGCTCTATGAGCTGGCGCCGAATCTTGTTGGAATACCCAGTGCCTGTTATTGAACATGGTATGAGAAACAGATTCCACAAGGTTCGTCAGGACTGTATTTTGATACACAACTGCATTCGTTTTTACACCTTTCTCACAAAAATGTACCTCTGTTAAGCCCCAATAAGAAACTCCCAACCATACCATGAGCGAGGATGGAAAATGACCTCGTTGGACACGCGGAATACGGTTGCTCGCTTCTTCACTACTGTGTGCGTACACCTTATCATTTTGTTTGTTGTAGCTCTCTTCTACGGTAAAAATTTTTTCATCCGAAAAAAGAATTTCTCGATATTTTTTTCTCGCGTACCGCTTCAACAAAGCGCGGCATCTCTTCAGTCTCAGGTCCATTAGACGAGCATTTAAACGATGTCCTGTTTTTCTTCGATATGCCCGAAGCCCTAAGTCTTCATTTAACACCCTTTTCACCGTGGTTCTGCTTAACCCCATCTGAAGGGCCAACAGTTTCTGCTTACGTTTGGGATTTCTTTGAATTCGCGCCTTCACAGCTTTTATCACTGCTGGAGTCCTAACAGACCGAGGGCGACCACTTCTTGACCTGTCATCTACACTAGAGTCTTCATTGTATCGTTTGATGGTACGATAAACGAATCTTTTGGTTATATTAAAATTTTTCAGTATGTCAAAAATTTGAATTGGCGCGTAACCGCAACGATGCAACGCAATAACTGCAACACGGTCTTCTTTAAGCGTCCACTCCATATTTAAAAATGAGTAAAATTCTAAAAAGTATACATTTTTATTTTCATGAACAATTCGAAATTCGAATTCATTAAACTTTTTTGTGGCCAGCATTCTAAAAGAAAAGTTTTTACTGTGTGACAATACTTATGACCTGACTAGGTATGATGGACCTCTTCCAATATCTGAAGCTAAGAAAAAAGATCTCATGAATCTGTGTGAGAAGGGGGTTATTCCAGAAGAGTACCATGGATGGTACAGAAGCTTTCTTGTAGATAAGGATCACGTAGAACGCTTACCAGATGTGGCCGCCTCTGAAGAGTCTGATTCTAAGTCATCTGTGGACTCATCAAATGATGAATGAAAGATACGAAGATAAGTTTTAAGATTTTCTATCTAATTATACTAAGCAATCTGTGAAAACATGAATTAATTTCATGGTTTCACAAATTGTTACGTATACGTACGTAGAAAATCTAAATTTATGGATGTTTTCACAAATTGTTTTGTATTACTTAAATAACAATAAAAGGCTAATTGATCATTTTCCTAATATATCAATCTTATTATTTTCCTACTTTATTAAGTTTTTAGTTTCATAAAGTAATGATTTTTTGGTATTTTTGATGAAAATAACAATGACCAGGCTTGCTGTAGTTAGTTGTATGAAGATTTTGCAGGTAGTCTACCACAATTCTTAATTTTACTCAAGCAAAACCGATTAACATTTTTTAAATTTCAATTTGTAGAATGTTACAGAGTGTTGTTTTTACAGCTGTTTTTGCTACCTTATTACTTTCCTCTATAGTTTACGGTGAAGCTGTAAGATAAGCTCCAAGTGACTTAATTAATGATATAATGATTATGTTGTTATTCAGGAAAAACCAACTAAATGACCTCCCTGAAGATAGTTTTTGTCATTTTTTTTTTTTTTTTTTTTTTTTTTTTTTATACGAGATAGGCCTACGTTTGACCACATCCCACCTGATGGAAAGTGAAAATGCGGTCGACGATGGATCACGTAAGATGCATTAACTTATTTTTAAACATTATCAAAGAATTACTTCTTTAATTATGATTTATAAACATGCTTTATTAATTTGTTCATTATAAAAACATGATTGCAGGTAAGATATATATCAATTAGTTACATAATTTTTGTGTCAAACTTTTAAATCGTCATTGCCACAAGTTTGGTTTACGGTAGATAATCGGTTTTACCAATAAAGGGACGAATTTGTGCTTTGGTAGGAGGGCACTGTAGCTAGTGAAATTACTGGGCTGAAGAGTCTTAACATCTCTTCTCTCAAGGAAGAAGCGTTGGCGCAGTGCACCCAGGATTTTACCATCGTAAAATCCTCGGTAGCACTGTACTAATTATGGGCAGCATTATCTCTTACCATCAGGAGAGCGTCTTTCTCGTCTTCTTACTTCATTGTATAAAAAAACCTGGGATAGTTCTATAAACGGCGCTGCTGCCTGTGGTAAGTCATATTCTTGTAAATAGTTTTTTATGAGGCTAACTCGCCAATACTACATTCACTCTCTTCTCTTAAAACACTCTTGAGTATCATTCCTAGTTGTGATATATTTGCTGATGGTTGTGGATTTTGTGTAATAAATAAAAAAAAAATGACTAACAGGTACCAAAACAAATTCTATTGGCAAACATTTATTGCGAAGTTGACTTTGGTAAATATTTTTTTGAATTATGTATTATTATTATGCTGAATCACACAAATTCGTCTACAACTATTAAAAAAATATTTTACTACCTATTCTCAACCTATAAAATCCTGCTATGTGATTTTTAATGCAGATTTGTTACTCGTTCACATCTAAATGACACATAAATTTTATATAATAGAAGATAAAAACAGTGTGACATGAAATTTTTATGTGATAAAAGTACCAGGCAACCAGAAACTACAAAGAGATACTCACAGGTGCCAAAACAAATTTCTTCCCGTGTCTATCCATCACCCCCCACAACTCCGATCCCTCTGCTCTCCCTGTCTTCTCCCAAAGTCCACGCTCAACCAAACTCGGCAATGTAACCTGTTGCCCTCCGACATTGTCTATACAAGTAGTTATTAGTGTTTCCAGCTTGTTTAGTGCTCGGCGAGCAAGCGGTAAGATTGTGTACAGGCCTGTGGTTGTAGGACGGATTAGACCGCATTCTAGGAGTAGCTGGAATTTCATCAATAAAATTATACAACATCAGTGTGTGTCAGTTTTATTAATGCAACATCAGTGAATAATTTTAAAAATAGACTTGACAAACATTTAAAAAAAACAATAAACACAAGTGCAGTGATATGCACGCATCAGCTCACAGAGCTGCTTGTGCATTATTAAATAATAATAATAATACCGCAGGGCAGCTTATGGCAAGCTGTTGGGGAGCAGCGACCCCACGGACCCGAGCAACCGCAGGGCAGCTTATGGCGAGCTGTTGGGGAGTAGCGACCCCACGGACCTGAGTGCTCCCGGGGGAGGATCCTGTTCCTCATCTCCGGCTTGCCTTCACTGGCCGGCCGGAGTGAACACTGACGAGGAACAGTCCCCCACCTCTGTGCTTGCCTTGATTGGCCGGCCAGAGTGGAGTCGCGAGAGCTTTTCGCTCGGAGGGAGGATGTGAAGCATAAGTGGCGAGTTGGCCTACGTGTTTAAAGTCCAGGGACACCTCTCCCCCTCCAGCCACTTGCACCAACGTTGCCCTTCTCGTCGGCTATGTAATGCCGGCCTTTATGGGGGCCCGTTTAGTGAGTGGCGAGTCATCACCTGCCCATATATTTCCTAATGGGACGGAAGTGGCAGGTGCCGTAGTCCTAGCAATAGTCTCATTAACCATCCATTTAGAATGCACATCCATAGCCTAGTTCAAGTAGTTTCCATTAATCAGCAATAGTCCTGTCACTTGGCGGAGACTGTCTTTGAGCCCATTTTCTATGGATGGACTCACAGACAGACTCCAATAAGTGTCACCCATTACATTTATATTAAAAGCTCAAAAGGGCCTCTGCGCGTTGGACTTTTTTGTCTCCGTGTAAGCCTATAAAAAGGCCCGGGCTTAGCCCGTGTTAAAGAGCGACATACCACCCACCAAAAACAAGGTAATACCAGGTTGTGTTTAAGTTTGTCTTAATGTGATAAGACTAAATTGTTTACATAGTTTTAAGCTTTTTCCGTCCAGATATTTATTATTTTTCGTAGTTACGAGCGTGAGGAGGTAATAAATATCTTTAAAAAGTCTTGAATTTGGAATAACAGTGGAATGCAAGAGGTTATGTTTATTTTCTAATGCTCGTTCAAATACTAAACCGATTTAGGTTTAACATATAGAAAAACGTTCGTTATATTCTTATTCAGATTGTTTTTACATTCAAAGATCAACAGGAATAAGCAACAAAGCAAACAAAAATAAGCAAATTCGTACAAAAATAACTTACCTTTTGGCTCTTGCAAGTTATCTCAGTATTTTTTATTTTAGCGTTCTTTGGTATATTGATTAGCGGTTGGAACACTTGTGATAGATATCTCATTTTATTTAGTTACTTTTTAAGCCTTTAATTAATTTAATTTCTCTATATAAACAAGGATATTTATTATAATTTCTCAGATTCTCGCTTATTTTGAGGTTAGTTTTTTCCGTCTTGTATTGTCAAAATCAAATGACATTGACAACGGACATTATTTTTTTTCACATACACTAAGCTTACACGTTAGTATATTTGCCAAGATCATCATTCAAGATTTTTCCGTTCCTTCTTATCAGTTTATTTTTTCTAGAAGAATCAATCAATAAGATATAGGTCAAATTGTTAAAATTGGTCATTTATTGCAAAAAATAAAAGATTTTCACGTTTTAATACAGCTAAAACATGTTTCACAAAACTTAAAAGCCAGTGATGACTAAGTGAATAAGTATATGAGTATGTGTAGTGAGTGTAAATAAGTATTTTATTATTTCCAAACGATGGAATCGATCCAGGGCACGTAAGGCTCGACCCTTATGTAGACCCCGGCTTGTCCGAGACGTGCGCAGGCTGCTCCGTACGACGTGATGCCTATCACTGTGGGAGGGGTACCGAACGGGCCCGGCACTTGAAGGGGGCCGCCACTGTCTCCCTGCGGAAAGACAAATAAAATAAATAAATATTGCAGGACATTAAGACTAAACTTACAGCGGAGGTGAACCCACATAAAAACTCGGGGTGTGCCAGCGAAGCGCCAAAATTTCATGGCTACAGACTGCGAACACGCAAACACTCATCCGCGGCCTCAAGATGATCATAGACAACAAAATAATTATGAGACATGAAATTTTTCTAATATAAAATTTATTCAAAATTTACTTGATAGTATGTTGATTAGGTTACAATGTATTTTTGAGCAACAAATTAATAAAAAAAAAAGGTAGCACTCCGGGAGTGCCGGCAGAAGTGAAAACTTCAATATTAACGTTGTGTTTAATTATAAGTATAAAAATACTATCATTTATGAGATAGAATACAATGTTTATTTATTGCGCTATCGTACACAAATATGACAATTTATATGTTGTTATTTATAATATTATATCGTTATTTATATATTACATTAAATTTTATCTCTTAGAAAAATCAACTTCCATCCATAATTTCGACGACTTTTACACCATCGTTATTATCAGAATCATCATCGCAAATTTTTACAACTGATACAATTGGTTTATGATAACTGAAGTAAGAAACAAACAGTTTTGATTCGAACCTATTTAAGTGTCTAATAAAGACCGCATCAATAGTAGTTTTGTATTTCGTTGTGCTAAAATTGCGATCATTTGACATAGTTAAACCAAATTCACAGAGCAGCACACTCAAGCACGGTAGAAAGAGTGAGAGATACTAGTTCCTCTCCCTTCCCCTCGATCTTACGCTTTTTCGATCAGCATCACGTGACCCTGACGCGAGTTTGAAAGTTTTTACCCATACAAAAAAGTGCTCAGCGCCGCTAAAGAAGTTTTCACTTCAAAAATGTTGATAATGATCCCGTACGCCAAACACGGAACACGTCTTACATGAAACTGATGCTTGCAGCAGTTACCTTGCAGGTGTCCCTGATGACGTCACGGTCCCCGTAGCACATCTGTATGGAGTGATCGTACCCGCGCCGCAGGTGGCGATGCCTCCTGTACTGGCTCGAGCACGTCGACTGCGTGAACTCCGTCAGGGGAACCTGGGTAGGAGCAGTGGCGGATTTGCCCTAAGGCCCAGTAGGCCCGGGCCTAGAGCGGCCAGATATTAGGGGCGGCCAATCGTGACAAAAAAATCACTGATGACAAGAAATAACTAAAAGTACGTAAATATTTTATTTTATTTTATTTATTTTATTTATTTTAAGAAAGCTAACAGCTAGGTAACATAATAGAAAGCTATAAATATATATGTTAAAGGCTTCAAAAAAAGGGGCCATGGGTTTTTCTCGGCGGCTCTGCTCTATAATAAGAATATTTATTTTCTCACCGCTCAGAACACATCTTTTGTAGCCTGAAATATAAAATTTTCTCGGCACTCGCAGCTAGCTGCTCGCGCAATTATAAATAGAATATTATGTATTTTGCTCACCACTCAGAACGAGCTCATTGCACACAGTACCGGCGTTAGGGTGGGGCGCGGTTGGGCAACCGCCCAGGGCGCCAGATAAAAGGGGCGCCACAGGCTCTATAATGGGGCGCCCGTGGCGCCACATTCGTTCTGAAAAATTCAATATTCTCGGTGCTCGTAGCAAGCTGTTCGCGCTTTTATAAGAACATTTAGTTTCTTTGCCACTCGAAGGAAGATAAACGCACATCATTCGTGCCTCGGCGCTCGCAGCGAGCTGTTCGCGTTTTTATAAATGAGAAAATTTACTTTCTTTGCCATTCGAAGCAAGATAAACGCACACATCATCATGCTGAAAAATCATTCGTGCTGAAAAATTCAAATTTTTTTCGGCGCTCGCAACGAGTTACTCGCGCTTTTATAGATAAGGACATTTAGTTTCTTTGCCACTCGAAGCTAGCTAAACGCACATCATTCGTGCTGTAAAATATCTAAATTTTCTTGGCGCTCGCAGCGACCTGCTCGCGCTTTTATAAACAAGAATACTTATTTAGTTTCTTTGCCGCTCGGAGCAAGCTAAACGCATAACATTCGTGCTGAAAAATTCAAAATTTTCTCGGCGCTCGCAGCGAGCTGCTCGCGCTTTTATAAATGAGAACATTTACTTTCTTTGCCACTCGAAGCAAGCTTAACGCACATCATTCGTGCTGAAAAATTCAAAATTTTCTCGGCGCTCGCGCTTTTATAAATAAGGACATTTAGTTTCTTTGCCACTCGAAGCAAGCTAAACGCACATCATTCGTGTTGAACAAATCTAAATTTTCGCGGCGCTCGCAGCGAGCTGCTCGCGCTTTTATAAATAAGAATACTTATTTAGTTTCTTTGCCGCTCGGTGCAAGCTAAACGCACATCATTCGTACTGAAAAATTCAAAATTTTCTCGGAACTCGCAGCAAGCTGGAAAGGTGGATTTTTTTCTAGATACGCCCATGATTTTGCCGATTGGAATCGGCCCAGAAAAAAATCCTGGATTTTTTCCTTTTTAGTATGGGTTTGAATTGCTTTTTAGGGGGCGCCGTAGAAATCTCGCCCAGAGCGCTGGTAATGTTAAAACCGGCTCTGATTGCACATCTTTTGTAGTCTGAAACGTAAAATTTTCTCGGCGCTCGCAGCAAGCTGCTCGCGCATTACAAGGTTTTTAAAATTTTATTCTATTCGGAACGAGTTTAACGCACACGTTCTTGTCAGAGATATAACATTTCCTATTTTAGAGATTCAAATTGTAGGTAAACGTTGAAATGTACAAACCTACCTTGTTCACAAGAAAAAAAATTCTGGATCCGCCACTGTTTAAGGAGTAAGTAGGAGTAGACATGTACGACGTAGGTGCAGGTATTACATGGACTGGGGCCTAGGGCGGCCCAGACTGTAAATCCGCCACTGGGTAGGAGGTTATGTTATCAAAACCTAAATATATAAATTAGTATTATACAATGTCGTCTTCGATCAAAGTAAATTGTTGACTATCTCGACTCTCGATACACTGGCGATTGGCGATCCATCGTATCGATCGGTCATTAACAAACGATCGTTACGATTGATCGCACCGTATGTAGCTGTGGCAGGCTTAAAGCCTATATACGGTACGATCGATCGAGAATGATGAATCGTTGACGATATCTTCAACGATTCGTCGTCCTCATATTATAGGTAGGTACTAGCTGCGCCCAGCGGTTTTACCCGCTGTACTAGTATAGCCTATGTGTTATTCCAGGGTCTAAGCTATCTCTACACCATATTTCAGCTGAATCGGTCCACCCGTTTTGGCGTGTAGAGTAACACACATCCAGACATCCATTCTTACAAACTTTCACGTTTATAATATTAGTAAGATGTATTTTATTACTTACTCGTGTATATCAACTAATTATAATTGGAGGAACTATAATTGGATAGATTTAAGAATAATTTAATGACGTGGCTTGCCGAAAAATGTTTTTATAGTTTGAATGAATTTTTTGATTATAAAATCTAATACTGAATTAATATTTCTAATGTAATTATTTATTTTAATCTAAATGTAATAAATGAATATAATTTAATATATTATGTATAAAATTACTCTAATAAATAGCAATCCAAATGTAATATAATTTTAATTGTCCTACGCCTGAAAAGGCAGATTTAGGCTGAACTATGTTTAGTGCGGGTATCCGCGTAAAATAATACAGATCAGCTGAGTGTTTGTTGTTAGTTAAAAATCGTTTTCGGCTATAAAAAGTGATTAAGTGGTGCCAGAAACGCGTGGACGGTTGTTGTGCGCAGGCAGTGCATGTAGACTGAGCTGAGGACTGAGCTGGCAGTGAGTCTTAGATATAATAGGTCTCAATCTCAAGTGACAGTTCGCTACGCCATCTATCTATCGTCCGAAAAACTTCTTGAAGGTCATCTAAGATATTGTATTAAGCGCCATCTATACTCGCAGCGTTAAACTACATTGATTTTGTGCTCGGATATTATCGATCGTCATGAGTACAAAAGGAACCGGCGCTACGATGAAAAAGTGCAGTGGTTGCGGACAGTTTCTAGCAGGGGGCGCCACGAATATCGGCACCTGTACTAATTGTAAACAAAATTATCATCGCCAATGTGTGAACCTTCCGGCTTCGGGCCAGGTCCCGAAAAATTGGCTGTGCCCCTGTTGTATCGCTAGTATCCCACGTACTGACAATACTAACACGCCTGTTAAGCAGCAGCCGGCGGAACTAGGCCCGACATCCTCAAAAAACCAGGAATCATCTCCAAGCGCACAAGGACTGGTCGATAGTAATATGCAGGGTCAGCTGCTTCAGGAACTGCAGGCGCTCAGACGCGACATGAATGAGTTTAGACAGGACTTCAGTGGTTTTAAGGACGAAGTACGAGGTGACATTAAGGGTATAAGGGCAATGTACCAGGGGTTCCAGGATAAGATGGAATCACTTACTGAGCGATTGGACATCAATGAGGCCAGGTTGATCGCTGTCGAGGATACGAGCAAGGCTATGCAGGTTAAAAATGGGGAAGAAGTTGCCACCCTCAAGTCACAAATTAAAAGCCTCACAGAGGAACTGAACAACAGAGACCAATTGGCACTCCAGAACGACATAGAGATAAGTGGAGTGACAGAGCACGCCGGAGAGAACGTAATGCATTTAACAGGGATGGTCATGGCTAAAATAGGAGTGACAGTGGACGAGCGTGATATTGTAGAGGCTCGGAGAGTGGGCCCCGTACGTCGCGACGGCGCCGGCGCGCAGTGGCCGCGCCCCATCGTGCTGCGCCTCACGCGGCGCGCCGTGCACGAGCAGGTGCTGCGGGCCGCGCGCGCGCGCCGCACCATCACCACCGCCGACGTCAGCCTGCCCGGCACCCCCCGACCCATCTACATCAACGAGAGACTGACGAGAGAGAACAGGCAGCTGTTCGGCCTTGTGCGTAGTAAGTGCAAGCAACAAAGATGGAGATTTGCGTGGACGAGGGAAGGGAAAATATTTGTCAGAGAAGCCGACGGTAAACCCGCCTTTCGTATCCGCCGCGAAGAAGAGTGCGAGAAGTACTTCAAGCCGCGCGTCAACTAGAGTTAGGTTCGGGAAGGAGCACTATTCAGGCCAATCTAGGGACAAACTGTTGTTAATAATGATTAGCATTAACATAGCGTTGTGTTGCCTATATTTTTGTTTAAATGACATGAATTTAATTTATCCTGTGCCAATGAATGATTTACATGACAAGGGAACTATATGCCACACTTATGTACGGTTTTCGGTTTTTATGGCGTGGCTTCTTTTAAATGTCAATAGTTCAGTATATTTCAAGTGTAATATTTTATGTAATTCTAAATTGTGCCACATATTTAAATTGTCAATATCACCCAATAAGACAAGCTATTACCTTATATTTAATCATAGTTTCGCTCATTTCAACTCAGAACATACAAATGTCCACACATCACACATGACACGACACATTTTTCACATTCATAACATACAATTACAATATACTCGTTATTCTGAAAGGCATAACTGGAGTTGGGGACATGTGAGTAAAATAAATATACTCGTTACACCGTCCGAATCTAATTTTACCATCAGTAAAGGTACTTATGAAAACAATTATGAATAGTACAACATGTAGGAATAATAATTTGAAGCTTGGACTCATAAATGTACGCTCACTCAATACTGGTAGGGATGAGTTGGAAGCTAGTATTCAAACGTACAGACCTGACATTTTGGCGCTGAATGAAACATGGATTCGTGAAGGTCAGGAGAAAGTCGCCCCAATTATTCCCGGCTACGCTTTAAAACTTAAGGCTCGCAAATCTAAACACAAAGGCGGTGGGGTAGGTTTCTACATAAGGAAAGGGTTGCGTGCCCGAGTTCGTCCTCATCCAGAGTCGGAGCTGGAGCAATTATGGGTTGAACTAGTGCTACCTGGAGGTCGAATGGCTATTGGTACGGCATATAGACCAGAAAGCGTTAATGTATCCACGGCCTTAGACTCGCTAGCAGAATCGTTGGGTACATTTATGCACTGTGATTATATCTGTATATTGACAGACTTTAATGTAGATTTATTAACACCTGACTCTATAAAGTGCCGCGAAGTAATAGCTTTCTGCGCCCAAAACAGTCTCACTCAGCTAGTTAAAGAATCTACTAGGATCACAGATACGTCCACTAGTCTTTTAGATCTAATATTGACTAATATACCGGATAATTGTAGAAAAATTACTGTGCTTCATAACGAATGCTTGAGTGATCACGCATTGATCCTGTGTGAATTTAAGATAAAAAAACAAAAACCTGTTCCACGAGTTATAGAATCGAGAGCAATTAGTGGAATTAATATGGATGCGTTTAATGTAGATCTCAAATCAATAGACTGGCAGGAAATGGAAACAGGAGAGCTTACTACATTAATAAATAAAATGCGTGCGAATGTTATTAATTTATTCGATAACCACGCCCCCGTTAGACGCATTGTAGTCAAAGAACATCCAAAACCGTGGATTACCAATATAGTTCGTTTTATGATGTCTCTAAGGGACAAAGCCTTAGCTAGAGCGCATAGCAAAAAAACGGAATCAGCTAAAAACTATTACAAGAGCCTCAAGAATTTAGTCACAGGCGCAACAGAAAGGGAGAGGACTGCGTTCTTTGCACATTACATAAATAATAATTTAGGCCAGCCACAAAAAATGTGGAAATACCTGAGAAAGGTTAAGGAAGTGAATTCTGGTACAAATGTAGAGATACCTTATAACCTAAGAGATCCTGAATTAATTATTCGACACTTCCTTGACCTTCCTGGGCTTGATCAAGCGGATAGTGGAACTCTCAATTTTTTCTTGGCTAATAAAAAGAATCCTAGTAGCCTCTTCTCCTTACATCCTGTCTCGGAGGACAGAATTGGCAAAATTATTTTTAGAATAGATACGAACGCATCTGGATATGACGGCTTAAGCGCGGAAATGGTAAGGCTTACACTGCCTGATTCCTTGTCAGTAATCGCGGCTATCGTCAATGGATCGATTATTACAAACACGTTTCCTAATGAGTGGAAGCGTGCTTTAGTACGGCCCTTACCGAAGTCTAGTAACGTGGAAACTGTCAAAGATCTGAGGCCAATTAGTATACTTCCGGTGTTATCGAAGGTTATTGAAAAGGTAGTATTAGAACAAATGGAACAATTCATTGCTAAAGAGAACATTATTCCAAAATATCAGTCCGGCTTCCGTAAGGCTCGCGGTACTGAAACTGCACTATTGCATGTTTCAGACGACATAATAACTGCTTCGGATGCCGGGCTCAGTACTGTGCTAGTTCTTTTAGATTTTTCGCGCGCTTTTGACTGCCTTAACCATAAATTATTAGTCGCTAAACTGGCTTATTACGGATTCTCGGATAATGCTTGCAAATGGTTCGAAACATACTTGAGTGACAGGGAGCAATATGTGGAAATGGAGGGTCAGGATGGAAGTAGAGTAGTTTCGGAGGTACGAAGTGTACCCAGGGGTACCCCACAAGGATCCATACTTAGCCCAATTCTGTTCTCCATTTTCACTGCTGATCTACCAGACCACTTAAAAGTGTGTAATTACCATTTGTATGCGGACGACACACAGATATATTTTAGTTTCGATCCCAAGGACACCGTTCAAGCTTTGTTGAAGGTCAATGAGGACCTAGAAGCTATATTTAGTTGGGCGTCTAGGAACTCATTGATCCTTAACCCAGCTAAATCTAAAATGGTAATACTAGGGACAAAGGGTCAAGTCAGGAAAGTTCTGGAGTTCAATCCCAAGGTGATGATAGATGGTGTGGAACTTCCCATCGTAAATGAGGCTCGTAACTTAGGATTAGTATTGGATGGTGAATTAAGGTTTGTTCATCATGTTAATGAAAAAATAAAAAATAGTTTTTATAAACTAAAATTCTTATACAACTATAGAAGGCACATTTCGGAGCAGGTAAGAGTATTGTTATGTGACCTTCTCGTACTTTCTCCGTTTAACTACTGTAGCGCGGTGTACGGACCTAGGTTATGGGGGAAAACAGAAAAAGCCATTCAGAAAGTGCAGAACGCATGTGCGCGTTTTTGCTTCAACATACCTAGAAGGGCTCATGTTACTCCATATCTGGTAAAGAAGGGCATTCTCAATATGAAATTACGTAGAGAACTACACTTAGCCTGCATCACTCAGAAGGTATTATGGAATGGACGACCGGAGTATCTCTTTGAGAAATTGCGATGGACCAAGGATGATCGTAACAGACGAGCAAAGCATACAAATTGTCTGGCTATCCCCAGAAGTAACACTGTAGGTTTTGAGGGATGTTTTAAATATCGTGCTTCAAAAATTTGGAATAACTTGCCACCACCTCTAAGGAATAAGCTAAGTGGTCCCACATTCAAAACGAAGCTAAAGAAACTACTGCTACAGAGGCAGAGGCACGATTTCGAAACATCCTTCAAACTATCAAATAGTTACAATAATTAAAACTCCCCAACCATACCTACTCTATCTACCTACTCTACGTCACAAACTTGCTTGTTAACACGCTCATACACACACCCTTATTAACACAAACACACACACTCTCTCACGCATGAACACACGTAAACACACGCACACGCACGGCGCACACAGATACATGTGCCACGAGTGAATCAGTTTTAACTTATTTTGCATGTATTATTTTGTATTTTTTGTTGTAATGTATTAGTATAATAAATCCCGCTGAACCCAATATTTCGGCTAACACCTAAGTCCGAGCAAGGGGTGTATTGAAAACCAGCGCTGGGTGAACATCTATTTATAATAGGTATTCACCCAGTATATGCTGAATGCATTCCTTTTGCCAACTAATTAATTAATGTAACCTTAACTAGGGCAAGTTGTTCCTGTGCGTCTATACCATTATTATTGTAATTTTTAGTTAGGAACTTAATGTAGGTATTGTATGTGTTTTTATGCTTGGCAATAAATGGTCATTTATTTATTTATTTATTTATTTAGAAATGTGAACTGTATATTAACCTTAAATCTGATGAATAAATGATTTATGATTATGATTATGAAATAAAAAATATTGCTTGCAGGTGAAGCTTAAATAAGAGCTTTTGTATAAGACTTACAGCTTGCATCGTATCAGCCAGATCAGTGTCAGGTCCAGTGGCTCCCCATCCAGTGACGACTGCGTTAGACTCGGAGGGAAGCTCCGCCAGGTTCGGAAGACATGCTGGCACCACGTTGAAGTTGAAGATTACACTGGAAATTAACATTATTGTTGCAGCACATCTGACATATTTTCTTTTCGTGATGATGTTATCGAGAGTGGATTTCATTTGCAGGAGGTAGACAAGTGGGTATCCCAACAATGACAGCGGCTCGAGCACACTTTTTCTTTGACATAAGACTAGCAACTCCTAGTAGTAGTGGCTCTAGCATGCCACACGGAATCCCGACAAAACTTCAAGAGTAGAACTGTCCTCTCATACATTCACAAAAGTACAATATATGGGGTGACAGTTCTACTCTTGACATTTCAGCGGGATCCCATGTGCATGCTAAAGCCACTGTCCCACTGTCAAGACATCTGACATAAATCAAGACGCTACTCTTGCTACTCGCGCTGTCATTGCATACAATTTGTATTTGTCTTACTTCTGTGACTTGTTGCTACTTCCATTTTCATCGTGCTCCTTACAAACGTCAATTACTCTTGACAGTGGGACGGGAGTTGCTAGTATTATGTCAAAGATAAAGTGTACTCGGGCCGCAGTTTTCTACCGCTCGAGTAGTAATAGTAATTGCAGTGCATCAGTACCTAAGAAGGAAAGACTTGACAGTTATTTTAGCCCAAAGAGTGTGCAAGCTGAAGTGGCAATGGGTTGGACACATTCGAAGAACCGGCAACCACCGGGGTAGACGAGTTTTGCAGTGGAGACCACGCTTAGGTAAACGTGGTGTAGGACGCCCTGCGACCAGGTAAAGTGACGACCTGAAGAAGATGGCTGGCAGAGACTGGATGAGAAGAGACCAGGCTCAGTGGCCGGTATTAGAAGAGTACTTTGTCCAGCAGTAGACGAATACGGGCTGATAATGATTAGTACCTAAGAAGGCACTGTAACTAGAGACATTATCATCTCGTGGGCTGAAGCGTGAGAAGATAATATTATGTTAGGCATCTTATGACCCATGAGAGATAAAATCGAGATGAGATCGAGATAAGATGTGATATGACTAGGAGGCTATAGACTAGTTGCTTAAAGAAAATATCCACCAAGTTGTAACCGCGGTACAGTGGGTGCGGGATGATGCGCTTTATGTAGTGCCGTGATGTTAATCTTCAGTGTTACCCGAATGCTTTAACGTGGGTTTGTTCAAATCAAGAGTGAATAGGTTCTTACTGAACAAGCGTGCTAGAACTTCGACTGCATTGTCACTTACCAACAGATGAGATTGCGGTCAAACGCTTGTTTAGTCTGCTATGAAAAAATGCTTACAAGGTGCTGGTCCTGAGTAGAGCGATGTCATGGTACTTGGTGGGCGCGTGGTACAGCGGGTGCGGGATGATGCGCTCGATGGAGTACCGCTGCCACAGCTCCTCCGGATCGGTGCGCTTCAGCACGCCCAGCGCTGCGTACTTCACTGGACCACTGGGAATACACTCAAGACTCAGTTTCACTGTCCCGCTAAGTAGTATAAGGGTCCTTTCCACCAGAGACGAGATATGCTGCGAAGAAGTGTGAGTAGACAGCTGCGTGAGGGAGATGCGCAGCTGGAGCTATGCGATGGAACCATAGTAAGGGCATATAGCACACATAGGGGCTGCTAAAATACCAGCCGCGCTGTGTGTTTCACTGTTCACACGCAGCACAACGCTGAGACAGGTCCCATTCGGCGGCTTAGTTGATGCTCATGTGCATTATTATTAATTGCCATTGTCTTGCTTTTTATTTGTGTTTTATAAACCGTCTAATAAATGTGTTTCTTTTTTTCTTTCTACAAAATTCGCGACCATCTATAGCACGCAACCGTAGTAGCACGCATCTTTCTATACAAAAAACATATATCTTAGTTGAATCCATTTCCACCAGTGCGTCCAGCACGCACTGGTCCACGCAGTAATAATATGCACCAATTTATTAATATATGATTGGTGGATATTAAACAGAACTAATATGTGGTAAATGTGGCAAATGACATGACCGACATAGCCCAGCGGATTAGCAAGCTGAAGTAGCAATGGGCAGGCCAAATAGCGCGGAGAGCGGACGGCCGATGGGGCCGAAAAGTGCTCGAGTGGAGACCACGGAATAACAAACGAAGCGTAGGACGTCCAACCACAAGGTGGACAGACGACCTCATAAAGGTCGCCGGAAGACGCTGGATGCAGGTCGCTTCCAACCGGTACATATGGAAGTCCAAAGGGGAGGCCTATGTTCAGCAGTGGACGTCCTACGGCCGAGATGATGATGATGATGATGTGGCAAATCCCTTTTTTGAGAAAAACAAACTAACCATGCTACAGCTACTACAGCAGTAAAGAACACTTTTATTAACCACAGATCGGCCGCAAGCCAATCTACAGAAAATCCAAGTGCTCCAAACCACTGTCAGATGGCAGAGTGCCCAGAATGCTGGCAGCATTGCCACTTTGAATGGCAATACGTTGGGCCAAATATACTCCATATATATTAAACCCATCAATGGCAACGTAGCATAGCACATCTCTGGTGATATGGCACCCTAACGCCGGCTATACTCACAGAATGGGTGAGGAGATGCAGTGCGCAGCGGTCAGGATGAAACGGTCGCTCAGCAGAGTGCCCCCACACAGGTACTGCGCTGTCTCCAGAGAAGGACCGAAGCCGAGCAGCGCCTGGACAGATATTACTGTTTTGTACGCTATACGCGCTATACGCTCTACTGGAGAGGTTACGTGCTTAAACCTCCTCATTAAAATGAGTAAAATAACAAAAGCAGCAGTGTACATTGAAGTTGTTCTCAACAGTGGGTGTGAATTAGCCAATAGACCCTAAGGTCCAAAAAAATGCACAGGTTCGGCTTAATGTAGATCCGGTATTAGAAGAGAGCCTGTAACAAAGTGGCTAAGTCCAACAAGAATGCTATGCGAAAAGCACGGTACAGACAACTACAAACAGATGTATCCATGTTAGTTAGGCTTACAAAATGAAGTAAATTTTCATTTGCCACAATGAACTACCCTTGGTTCGTGACATTTCTAGCAGCAATAAAACTTTATATTATCATCGACTCGTTTAATATGCAACAATGATGTATCCCACTACTTTTCCTTAGGTGATACATAATATTTAATAGCATTTAAAATCGTGGCAAATGCCTTTATTGAGAAAAACAAACTAACAATACTACAGCTACTACAGCAGTAAAGAACACTTTTATTAACCACAGATCGGCCACAAGCCGATCTACAGAAAATCCAAGTGCTCCAAACCACTGTCAGTTGGCAGAGTGCCTAGAATGCTGGCAGCATTGCCACGTTGAATGGCAATACTTATACGTTGGGCCAAATATACCCCAGCATTTCGGTCATACGTCGCCTCGACCAAGCGCTCAGATAAATTTTGGAAAATGCGGTGAGCTCCCGGACCCCAAGGACCCAAAGTCTTTACCCCAAACGGCTCAAAAATGTAACCGCTATCGAGGTTAGCATATTTACGCCGCTTGAGCCGCTCAGCAGAAACTGCCGCCGCACCAGCCGCAATTTGAGTCTCTGGAAGATGTGAGGGCGCCAGTGTATCAACGCAAGTCGCGTCCCACACTAACGGCCGACCTAACTTCCAGGGAATCAAAGTCATACCGTCAGGTCTTTTACCATCGTCACGCATCAGACCATTCGGTTCGAGAATGGCTGCTACATTGGCGCTGGTAAAAGCCCGGCGAATGATGTCGTTGAGACTGGAGTGGCGGGAGATTCGGCCAGCACTCCGAGAACATGAAAGACCATGGTGACCGAGTTCGTCGACTGCATTACCACACTGACAGCGGTGACCTACATAACATGCTGCACCCAGGCGCAAACTAACAGCTACACGAAAAGCAGATGAATCTAAAAGATTACCAGTATTAATACTGGTAATCTTATTAATACTGGTAATTAATGGAAGGGATGGCTTGCAACCAAAAACCAGATTCCCTAACAGAGACTGCTAGAAGTCGGGCACGGTCTGACGAGTTGGGATACGTTTGTATTAGACTATTCCGTGCCAACTCGCAGAGAGGCCCATCCCACAGTCTCTGTGAAGATGGTACTTTAGGTAAATCGGTATTGGGGCAAGCTGCCACCCAAGCATTTTTTGCCTCAGCTGAATTAGCTATAGCCAAAGATGATAATGCGGGGTCTCGCGAGGGAGCGAGTATTTTTTGAATGAGATTGTCCGAACTATGCACTGAGGACAAAAAAGCCGGGAGAGCGACACTAGAAATTTTACGGACCCCCAGGCCCCCAAACCTGATAGGTAAGGAGGCTTGAGACCAGGCCCTGTCATCCAAGCTCAAATTTCAAAAGCATTTAAAATGAATCGAATATAGTATAAGATTTGGTGGATACTGAAAATGTCACGAAGTAAGGGTAAATAATTTTTGCATACTAAAAGTTCCTTCATTTTGTAAGACTAACATGGATACATCTCTTTGTAGTTGACGGTACAACCCTCAGATCAAAAGAACCGTGGTTTAACCGTACGAACCGTTTAACAAGCTGGCTTCTAACCCTGTGGGTAACAAAACCTTTTGGTCCCTGGCCAAGCCGAAGGGAATTCTGAAAAAAATATCAGAACAGTGGGAGAAAATACTGCAACTCGAAATGTTACCATCTCCAATCGATATGGGAACAACTGCTCTCATTTCCTCCGCTGTGTTAATTTATCTATTTCTGATCTATTTTTAAAAGCTTTTATTTACTTTCACCTGTCTGTTGTCTGTCTGTAATCAAATCTTTAATTTGACCCAGGCAGGTTTAATTTGACCCACTTCCCGGTATCCGATTGCGCTGAAATTTTGCATGCATGTGTAAATCGGATGACAATGCAATATTATGTCATCGAGCTGATCTGATGATGGAGCTGAAAGGTGGTCATAGGAACTCCGTAATTAAATCGCTACTCCATCGAGTTTGGGCTCATTTGATTCGTCTTGACGAGTACTTTGGTGCTAGATGGTAATAAAAGCTTGTTTTTAAAAAGTTTTTTTTAAATTTCGCTTGTTAGCTCACTCTGCAAAGAAGATCTTAATGTTGGCTTACCATATGCGGAAACTCGCTTCTCTTAGCGTCTCTCCCGCCGGCCCCGCATTGTCCTTTTTGACCGAGGGCGAAGCACCCCTTCTCTTCCCACCAGCTCTTGACCACTGAGCCATAGCAGTGTTCCTTGATACCATATGGCAGGGCCACGAAGTAATCGACACATTCTGGTGGAAGGTAACTTTCATTATTACAAGCTTTATATTACTTTCACCTGTCTGTTGTCTGTCTGTCTGTCTGTCTGTCTGTAATCAAATCTTGCAAGTTTAATGTGACCCACTTTCCGGTTTCCAATTGAGCTGAAAATTTGCATGCGTGTGTAAATCGGATGACAATGCAATATTTTTATGACATCGAGCTGATCTGATGATGGAGCTGGAAGGTGGCCATAGGAACTGTGTCATTTAACAACGCAACTCCATCGAGTTTGGGCTCATTTGATTCGTCTTGACGAGTACTTTATGATGCAAGATAATAATAATAATTAAAGCTTGTTTTTAAAAAGTATTTTTAAAATTTCACTTGTTTCATATTTTAGGCTTCCGTAGTCAACAAGGAAGCATTAAAAAAAAAGGTAGCACTCCGGGAGTGCCGGCAGAAGTGAAAACTTCAATATTAACGTTGTGTTTAATTATAAGTATGAAAATACTATCATTTATAAGTTAAACAAACATAAACATAAACATATATTTATTAACCAAAAACAGTGTTTTACAATTCATCTCTATCAAAACAACAAAAAAACTCAAAAAACAATCAAAAAAAAAAAAAATCAAAAACCATCATCATCATCAACATCATCATCATCATCATCTCAATTCATCTCTTTAGTTAGAATACAATGTTTATTTATTGCGCTATCGTACACAAATATGACAATTTATATGTTATTATTTATAATATTATATCGTTATTTATATATTACATTAAATTTTATCTCTCAGAAAAATCAACTTCCATCCATAATTTCGACGACTTTTACACCATCGTTATTATCAGAATCATCATCGCAAATTTTTACAACTGATACAATTGGTTTATGATAACTGAAGTAAGAAACAAACAGTTTTGATTCGAACCTATTTAAGTGTCTAATAAATACCGCATCAATAGTAGTTTTGTATTTCGTTGTGCTAAAATTGCGATCATTTTACATAGTTAAACCAAATTCATTATTTAAAAATTCAATTAATGATTGATTTTTATCGTCTGCAAAATTTATATTGAAATCAAAATTAAAAAATAAAACTGGCGCGCGCTTGTCTAAGCCCCCTGTGCCGCCTAAACAGAGCAGCACACTCAGGCACGGTAGAAAGAGTGGGAGATACTAGTTCCTCTCCCTTCCCCTCGATCTTACGCTTTTTCGATCAGCATCACGTGACCCTGACGCGATTTTTAAAGTTTTTACCCATACAAAAAAAAGTGCTCAGCGCCGCTAAAGAAGTTTTCACTTCAAAAACTTTTTAAATTATATATTTATGTACCGATCAGTTGCTTCTTTTTATTTATTGGAACGAAGTTCCTTATCGCGCGTTGTGAAAGGGGGCTAGACGGAAAAAATTCTTACGAAAAGTTGTCACGACACTTTTTGCTATAGTAAGCTATTGTAAGCTGTGCGGCGTGCGCATGTTTCTCTGTCTGTGTCTCTCTCTCTCTCTCTTTTTCTCTCTTATAGAAAGCAAGCCAGATATTTTCATTAATCGAGAGGAACTTCGTTCCATCCGGGTGTCGATGGCACGGGATGCGTCTCCACACGTAATAGGTCGCACAATAGAATACATATGTACCTAGTCAGGTCATAAGTATTGTCACACAGTAAAAACTTTTCTTTTAGAATGCTGGCCACAAAAAAGTTTATTGAATTCGAATATCGAATTGTTCATGAAAATAAAAATGTATACTTTTTAGAATTTTACTCATTTTTAAATATGGAGTGGACGCTTAAAGAAGACCGTGTTGCAGTTATTGCGTTGCATCGTTGCGGTTACGCACCAATTCAAATTTTTGACATACTGAAAAATTTGAATTTTGAAGTGATAAAAGCTGTGAAGGCGTGAATTCAAAGAAATCCCAAACGTAAGCAGAAACTGTTGGCCCTTCAGATGGGGTTAAGCAGAACCACGGTGAAAAGGGTGTTAAATGAAGACTTAGGGCTTCGGGCATATCGAAGAAAAACAGGACATCGTTTAAATGCTCGCCTAATGGACCTGAGACTGAAGAGATGCCGCGCTTTGTTGAAGCGGTACGCGAGAAAAAAATATCGAGAAATTCTTTTTTCGGATGAAAAAATTTTTACCGTAGAAGAGAGCTACAACAAACAAAATGATATGGTGTACGCACACAGTAGTGAAGAAGCGAGCAACCGTATTCCGCGTGTCCAACGAGGTCATTTTCCATCCTCGCTCATGGTATGGTTGGGAGTTTCTTATTGGGGCTTAACAGAGGTACATTTTTGTGAGAAAGGTGTAAAAACGAATGCAGTTGTGTATCAAAATACAGTCCTGACGAACCTTGTGGAACCTGTTTCTCATACCATGTTCAATAACAGGCACTGGGTATTCCAACAAGATTCGGCGCCAGCTCATAGAGCGAAGAGCACACAAGACTGGCTGGCGGCGCGTGAAATCGACTTCATCCGGCACGAAGACTGGCCCTCCTCCAGTCCAGATTTGAGTCCGTTAGATTACAAGATATGGCAACACTTGGAGGAAAAGGCGTGCTCAAAGCCTCATCCCAATTTGGAGTCACTCAAGACATCCTTGATTAAGGCAGCAGCCGATATTGTCATGGACCTCGTTCGTGCTGCGATAGACGACTGGCCGCGCAGATTGAAGGCCTGTATTCAAAATCACGGAGGTCATTTTGAATAAACTTTATTGTCATAAGAATCTATGTTTTGTTAAGTTCATTTTGGTATATAAATGGTTACATAATAAATAAATTTGTTCCAATAATTTTATATTAAACATGTGACAGAATTTATGACCTGACTAGGTATATGTATATTTATTTTATGGTGAATTGTGATACTACAGTTATACCTATGTATACATAAAATATTCTTGTGCCTGTGTTTTTGTGCTCAATAAATAATTTATCTTTCTTTCTTTCCTTATAGTTTCAGTTTGTCCGTCTGTCCGTCCGCGGCTTTACGGAGAAACTATAATAAATCCTAGAAAGCTGTAATTTTGCACATATAAGGGCAATAGTAAGGGTAAGAGAAAGCTACAACAAAATAATTCAAAATTAATTAATTTAGGGTACCTCCCAATCATGTAATGAAATGAAATGAAATTTTTTTATTGCCCTAAATGTGGTATACAGATAAGGTGTTATAATATAAATTATATAATAAAGTCTCCTCACATTTAATTTACTTCTAACTTCTAAGCATGCAATAATTCAAATTTGAAATAATGTATGATGTATTTTAATAATGTTTGATAATAATGTATGGCATTATTATAGTAGTACTAGTAAAATTATTGTAATGGTAATCCAAGTTTTTATACATTAATAATTATATTCTATTTATTAATTCTTTAATTTAATTAGAAATTTTTACATAATAACCATTTTATGAGTTCCTTTTTGAAACGTCTTAAATCTAATTGTTTAATGTAACTTGGTATAGCATTGTACGTTTTGATGCACATTGTATAAGACTGGCTACTGCAGAGCTTTGTTCTAGGATATTTTTGTGTATCATGGACCAGTCTGTTGGGATTTTTAGTATTCCTAGGATATCTGTCGCACGCTACTTTAAAAAAATGTTGGTTCGTCTTTACGAATACCGCCAGTTCGTAAATGTACACATGCAAGGCAGGGGTAAGATTTGTAAGATAGGGATGAAATTTTTTACGGCTGATAATACTTACTGTTCCATGATTTCTGATCAGTCTTCATCAAAAATCCCCCGAGCGGGTCTAAAACCACTTTCCTAAAATGAAACATTACATTTTTCAAAATTAAAACTGTTATTTTCTAGAATATAGGTCACAATAAGTGAGCGTGTGTTAGTGCGATGTTCTATAACGGTGTTTCGTTGCTGTTTTGTATTTAAAGAATTATTCCTGAGGACCAGACAGAAATAAAATGTAACAATTTATCAAAAGTCACATTATTACATGTTGTTTTAAAATTAACCCTGTAGAATTGGCTTCCAATTATGTATCTGCCCCAGCGATATATTCCATGCGCGCTATGTGTTATTCCAGGGTATCATTTCAGATCAATCGGTTTACCCAGGCGTGAAAGAGTAACAAAATATCCTACCAGACATCCATACATTCTTACAAACTTTTACGTTTCTTTATATTATTAGTAAGGAAGTTACAGGCGACCGACCGCACCGACGCAGCGCTCGGTCCGTGAAGCGGCGCGGAAGCTCGCCAGTGAGCGTCGTGTTTTGCAGGCTTGAACTCCTGATGAAGGACATCGTAATTGTCCGAAACCGTGGAAAATTCTCGACAATATTAGACGTGAGTTGTGCCGTTTTTGTTTTTAGTTACCCTAAGTATACTCACGAAACATCGTCAGTGAGCTCGCAACTCGTGCAGCAGATGATGGGATCCAACCCGATGAACGAACACGTCTGAAAAAAAATAGGTAGTACTTAAAAACCATAGAGTTGAAGCTGCAACATTAACATAAGAGTAGCACAAAGCTTGACAATACTTAGAAAGTTATCTGCAGTGTAGCGAGCTATGGAGCGGGCTATGCTCGGCGTCTCTAAAGGTTACTAAAGGATCGCATCAGAAATGAGGTGATTCGGCAGAGAACCAGAGTTACCGACATAGCAGAAAGGATTAGCAAGCTGAAGTGGCAATGGGCTGGTCACATTTGTCGCAGAACCGATAATCGATCGGGTAGACGTGTTCTAGAGTGGAGACCGCGTCTCGGCAAACGTAGTGTCCTTGGGCGAGATGGGGTGATGATATCCGGAGGGTCGCTGGGAGTGGTTGGAGGAGAAAGACGGAGGACCGAGTTGAGTGGCGTGCCATGGGGGAGGCCTATGTCCAGCAGTGGACGAACATAGACTGATGATGTTTCTGCAGCCCGAGCACATATAAACATTGTCATAAGACTTGCAAGTCCCGTCCCACTGTCTAGAGTAATTGACGTTTGTAAGAGCACAATGACATTGGGAGTAGCTGCAAATTGTATGCAATGACAGCGCGAGTAGCAAGAGTAGCGTCTTGATATAAGTAATCACAGGCGGATTTAGGGGGGGGGGGGGGGGGCAGAGGGCCAAATTTCGAGCGCCAAAAAATTCGAAGTATGTACCTTACAAGTCAGAGCCAGGGTGGGGCAAGTGCCCCACTCTGCCCCACCCTGGCTACGCCCATGTTGGTAGGTACTTATAATAATTATAATAATAATTGGGGTTTATATCCAACAGAACAGGTTACCCTGCTTACACTGTCAGAGTCAAATCACAATTTATAGGTTGTGTGGCGAACCTATATGTTGCAGTTTCAGGTCGCCGAGATTACTACTGTGCCTGCAACATGACCTAACGACTGCCTCCTACATATCTTATAGGAAACAGCCGGGACCCACAGTTTTGCGTGCCTTCCGAAACACGGTAGCGTCCAGGATAACTTTTTGCCGCACACTGAGATTTGAACCCAGGGTCTCCGGATTAAAAGCCGGACGTATGACCACTGGGCCACGGACGCTACAACCACGGTAAAGAGATATACAGTAGTTTGACTCCCTAGAAGCGGTTGAACTCAAGGTCGCGCGAGTTGGCAACAATTTGGGTAGTGCTCGGTAAGCAGCGAGGTGCCGAATTGACGTTTTTATGCAGTAAGCTTCCGAATAATGGTTGTGAATATTAGTAAAAATATCACAAAGTATTTAATTCTTTTTGATATATTGAGTAATTTACAATAATAACGCCTATTCGGCACCCCGCTGCCTACCGAACCCTACCCAAATTGTTGCCAACTCGCGCGACCTTGAGTTCAACCGCTTCTAGGGAGTCAAACTACTGTATATCTCTTTATCGTGCTACAATTTACTACCTACTTATAGTTACTAACTATAATAATAAAGAAATCGCAGTAAGGAACCTTATACTTGGCACGACTTTGTCTAGATTTCATTACTTTTTAGAGATAAACAAGTAGCTCCATCGAGACTTGGCTAGTTTTTTAACCCCCGACGCAAAAACGACGGGGTGTTATAAGTTTGACGTGTCTGTCTGTCTGTCTGTCTGTGTGTGTGTGTGTGTGTGTGTGTGTGTGTGTGTGTGTGTGTATGTGTCTGTCTGTGGCATCGTAGCGTCCAAACGGATGAACGGATTTTGATTTAGTTTTTTTTGTTTGAAAGTAGAGTTAGTCGAGAGTGTTCTTAGCCATGTTTGGTGAAAATCGGTCCGAGATGGCCGCCGCTACAAAATGGCGGATTACTTTTTTCTTCCACGACCCCCTCAATATGGGTATCAAATGAAAGGGCTTAACGAGTAGAATACAGCCCACTATTTAAAATTTAAAATCCAAGATGGCCGCCATCAAAAAATGGTGAATTACGTATTGCGTTGGGGGTTTTTTTAAATTTTTAATTTAATTCACTTGTTACAGAATGTTTTTGGTGGGATAGTTATTTACCGTAGGATACTCGTAGTGTTTGTGATCGATCACAAGGGTGAGGCATTTCTTCCAATGACGGCAGGTCCCGGGGTGGCCATCAGTCGCTATACACGGAGACCCTAGAGAAACATTACATAAAAACAAAGACGCTTCCGCTATCTGACTGTCCGCTCTCCCTATGTATGCTTAGATTATGATGCAGTTATTTTAGTAGAAAAAGGTTTTTAGTTTTTATATTTATAAAAATTGCACCTAGCGGTTTTACCCGCTGTACTGTAGCCTATGTGTTATTCCAGGGTCTAAGCTATCTCTATACCAAATTTCAGCTCAATCGGTCCACCCGTTTAGGCGTGAAAGAGTAACAAACATCCAGACATCCATTCTTACAAACTTTCACGTTTATAATATTAGTAAAATTACTAATATGCTTTCCACTCACCTTCAGGTAATCCTCCAAAGACGCTCCAGAAATTAAGGAAGAAAATGAATATAACTAACATTATTATTTTAATTTATTTTAGACGTGTGCCGTCGACAAAAATTACGATAAAAAATATATATTTTTTCTAAAGTTCAAACATTGTTGCTAATAATGTTTATTTATGTGTATGTCAGGTTAAATGTATGTATGTCTGTCAATTTGTACCACAAAAACTACTGCCTAGTCTCAACCCACATATTTTATTAGTATACCTACCAGATTATACGGTGGGTTCCCAAAGACGCCCAAGAAGGTCCCATTTTTAGGTTTTTTGCTTATATGTCAAAAACTGTTCGTTATACGATATTTTGTTGTACTACATTATGAAACCTAATAAAATTTTCTACAACTTTGACCTTTACACTTTTTATCTATCTCCAATCGTTGTCCAGCTATGAGCTTCGAAACATGGTCTATTTTTAAGACGCTTATATTAGTTTTCCATAAAAAGTCGGTAAAAAATCTTGAAAATAAAATTTGACTAATTTCTGGTTATCGTACCATGATAAAACTTTGCACAGGTTTAGAAATCCGATGACAGTTCAATAATCTGGTACCACTGAACTGATCTGATGATGGAGTCGGGAGGTGTCTACTGGAACTCTTCAATGGCTATTAGCAAACCCGTCGAGTTTGGGCACATTACATTCGAATTGATCATCATCAGACCATCAGATCAGCTCAGTGGTACCAGATTGATATCGAGCTGATCTGATTATGGAGCTGGAAAGTGGCCATAAGAAACCAGTAACTAAACGACAATATTGGGCTCAATTGATTCGTCTTGACGAGTATTTGGTGCTAGATGGTAATAATAATAAAAGCTTGTTTTTAAAAAGTTTTTTTTTAATTTCACTTGTTGAACAGGTGAAGCCGTAAGACCCGCGTAGTGTTTGGAATAATAACTTTATCAAATTTCGTAATTAAGCACAATAATATTATTACTAAACAATAAATTAATCAGGAAGTGCTAATTGCGATGAATGCAATTAATTAAACCTATTTACTTACATATAATTTAAATTAAATGGTAGCTAGTGAAATTACTGAGCTGAAGAGTCTGAACATCTTATGACTCTTGAGAAAGAAGCGTTGGTGCAGTGCATCTATAATTAACATCATTGTTTTAATCCTGGATAGCACCCAAGTAGCATTTTTTTCACTATAATAGTTCAATTTTCGTTCACATGTGATTTCTAAGAGTTACAATTGGCGTCTTGTGATTCATAGGTTGTATTAATGAGAACAAACTCACTCAGAGCCGTATAAAGCAGTTATAGAAGTGTCAAATTGATCTATTAAATATCTTTTAGCATTTTGATAGGACACTATTACTCTTTTAGTCGGCCTTCGATTCGAGGTTCAATTAGAGTATTATAAGAGAGGGAAAATATGGCATCAGCTCTTTAAAGGTTCACTTGTACGGTGTTAGGTTGCTGGCATATTAACATGACAAATGTACACATTAAAGCAGCTAAAAGAGTTTTAACAGGACCTAATGTGAGGTGATATAGGGGAAGCTGGGTAACAATGAATAACGTTTTTTCTAACGCTAAAAATTACTATATTCTTTATATCTAGGAAATTATTTTTACACAAATACTATAGGTACATTATCGAAGCACAAGGGGAACACATAATTTGGACGCTAACTATAATAATTACGACTCAGTGAGGCATTTAACAAAAAATGGGAAATTATTCATAGTTCCCCAGGACTGGGTCACTATGAATAATTGCTCGGGTAACAATGAACCAATGGGGTACAATGAATTTTAACGGAAATATGAGGCACAAAAAGTGAAAAAAACTTGAGTTTGTCTTTAAAAACCACTTTCTTTGAATAATTGAAGATCAAATTGTATTTAACTCTTGAGGCTGTAACATAAAAACTGCATTTATTCATCAAAAATATATTTAAAAAACAATCTCTTCTCAATTGTAATTTAAATCGTAATTAAAAGTATAAAAATCACGTTTTTACAAGCTTTTATATAATTTCACCTGTCTGTTGTCTGTCTGCCTGTAATCAAATCTTGCAAGTTAAATTATACCCACTTCCCGGTTTTCGATAGAGCTGAAATTTTGCGTGCAAATCGGATGATAATGCAATATTATTATGACATAAGCTGATCTGATGATGGAGCTGGAAGGTGGCTATACGACCTCCGTAATTAATCGACGCAACCCCATCGAGTTTGGGCTCATTGGATTCGAACGACAATTTCTTGACGAAAGTACTCGTCATGCTGCTAGAATTATAAAAGCTTGTTTTTTTTTTCACTTGTATATGACCTATGTCTAATAAATATATGGAAGGAATGCCTGACAGAGTATTGATTGACTGATCTATAAAATCAAAGCCCAAACCGCGGAACTGATTGGGTTGAAATTTGAAGTTGTTGAACATATTATCGACATTGTGTCGATATATGCCGTTGCCTGGCATCCCGAGGCTGACTCAAAATTTATTTATTCAAATAGGCTACAATAGAGCACATTTGCAAGTCAATTTTACATTTTTTTAAATTTCAATTAATCCATTTCCAATTCATCTATTTGGCTACATTTTATAAAATTTAATCAAAGATATAGCGTTGCGCAGCTTCGTATATCTTCCAAATGTAGTTACGTGCCATTTTATATACCTAAATAATAAAGGATAAGATTCAAAAGTAAATAACAACGAGGTAATTTTCATTGTACCCCATGCTTGTTTGGTATGGGGAACAATGAATAACCTATTCATTGTTACCCAGCGGCCGATTAATCATTGTTACCCAACGACCGTTTGACCAAACTAATTTAAAAAAATAATATTCTATCACGAGTATCAAAGTTGTAAAACAGAAAACACAAAATTAAAACATTAATGATCCCAAATTATCTATCAGAAAAATAAAAATTGAATCCAGAACTACGTGAAACACTTTTCAAAAAGTAGTGAAAATTTACTTTTGTTAATCATTGTTCCCCAATCCTCAGCAGCGGGTCTCTCTCCAACCACAGCTCAGTGTGGACTGGATTGAAAGATTGGTATCACCCACGGCTCACTTCTGTTCATTCGGTGTGAGTGAATAACTAAAGCACAGATACTTATTGGAATTTATTCACTGTTCCCCATTATCCATTGTTACCCAGTTTCCCCTACCGCTTGCGGCTCTAAGCAGGTCCAACTTGCGAGACTTAATCAGCCTTTATATTATTCTCTAGAAGAGCGTTTAATGAAGTCACATGTTACTTCTGAGGTTCGTTTATGTTACACATCGGAACCTCCATAGATTGTATGACATTATTATAGTTCACTTGTGGGACTTTTTAAAGTTCACAAGACTACTTGGGTGTTACAATGGTCTTACACAGATGGCTGCCATTTTTTACTGATAACCTATAATATTTAAGAAATAATTTTGATTTTAATACATTTTATGCAGTCTTAAATATTGATGATCGTATGTTATTGTGTATGTTGTGTGTTAAGTTGTCCACGTATGTTGTTTTAAGCCATAAAACACAAATATGAACAATTAATTTGTTTGTCTTTAACTATTTTGATATATTATTTCGAATAAAAGTCATTATATTCGAGGCGCGTGAAAATTCTAAGTATAAATATGTATCCACTTCACAATAAATACGAATTACCCGTAACATTAGCACAATAGAATGAAATAAATGTGTTGATAAAATCTATTTCAAACTAGCAGCCATACTTATAATATTTGTTGCAGCCATACTTGTAATATTTGTACTAAAGGAAAAATATTTTTTTATAAAATGTGGTATTCGAGTAATTATTTGGGGGAACAGGGAAACTTCTGTAGTTTATATATGGTTCACTCATGAGCATTATTATGACTTAGAGGTCTATAGTATACCTTCTTGTACCTACTTCTAACTCTCTGATTCGAATAAAGAACCATACTAATTCTATTAAAGAGCCGTTGATCAGCTTTAACACCACCATTCTCTCTCAAAACAGCCACTAAAGAGCTGCTAGTCAGCTACTGTGAACCATTAAAGTCTTTTAGGCTGCTTAATTTGTGCCCAAATTGGTGATACTAGGGCTGTATAGCATGCTATAACACCCTGATATATCCTAGTTTGTGAACCTTAAGACCAAGCGTGTATTATTAGGCTGCCGCTTTAGAACCAAAAATGCTACTTGGGCACTGTCCTGATTATGGGCATCGTTATCTCTTACCATGGTCTCATACCAAGAGAGCTTGTTATTATTATTACAAGCTTTTATTTACTTTCACATGTCTGTTGTCTGTCTGTCTGTCGGTATGTCGGTCTGTAATCAAATCTTGGAAGTTAAATTTGACCCACTTCCCGGTATCCGATTGAGCTGAAATTTAGCACGCATGTATAAATCGATGCAATATTGTTGTGACATCGAGCCGATCTGATGATGGAGCTGGAAGGCGGCCATAGGAACTCCGTAATTAAACGACGGTACCCCATCGAGTTTGAGCTCATTGATTCGTCTTGACGAGTTCATTGGTGCTAAAAGTTTATACCTAATAATAAAAACTTGTTCTTAAAGAGTTCTTTTTTTAATTTCACTTGTTAGGTAATAATATCCCCCTTTCCCCCCTATTCTTGTCTCCCTAAGATAGTAATATCCCCCCCCCCCCCTATCCTTTTATCCCTAAAATAATAACATTATTTGTTAAGGACTAATTCATACAAATACAATTAGTATTTCCTGATTGATATTGTATTTTAATTACATACTAGCGTTGAGTGATAAAGTTAATATTTAAAATATTATACACGTTTTGCGGGTTTACTCGCTCAAAAATATTATGTTATTTTATTCATTACTAGCTGACCCGCGCGCACTTCGTAACGCGTCAATCAATTTATAATTAATTTGGTGCACCCATTTAGACATGATGGATGACTAAACCGATATTCGCTCCCGCTGTGAGTAGCGAAGAATATAGTGCAGGGTTTTTCAATGCAGTTTTGCTTCGCTACCCCAGGCAACAATTCGATTTTCTTTCCCGAAACTCAAACTATCTACACTAAGTTAGTTAAATCAGCATCAGCAGCGGTTACTTCCCATATAACCTGGAAAAACACATAGGCTACAGTACAGCGGGTAAAACCACTGTATGCATATATAAAAACTAATGTATTATCATAATTTTCAAATAAATAGCTTATAAATTTGATATTAAAAGTCACTCATTTAATAACTGTTATGTGAATGGTATACCTATAATTAGAAAATTAATGATAAAAGATTTATATTTAAAATATAATCGAGGGGTTCTTCAACTTGTTAATTTATTCCTCTGGAACGGGTGCTTACTCATTTTGCAGTGCTTTCATCAGTAGATTCAGTAACTCATGTACATCTCCGATATGAAGAGTTATTTAAGGCTGTAAAACAAATTTTATATATTGTAGTCATCTTACTAATATTATAAATGTGAAAGTTTGTAAGAATGTGTGGATGCCAAGGTGTATGCTTGTTACTATTTCACGCCTAAGTGGGTGGACCGATTGAACTGAAACTTGGTATAGAGATAGCTTAGACCCTGGAATAACACATAGGCTATAAGTACAGTGGGTAAAACCACTGGACGCAGCTAGTCCTATCATAATATAATATTGTAGGTAACATTTTAAGATAAATTAAATCTAATAACAGTTTGCATTATAAACAGTGAGACAATTGGCTGTCTAATTTTACTGTAGTTTGGTTCTTTACACCTATTGGGTATAATAGATGGACCGATTCAGCTAACCATCATATAGAGATAGCTTAAGACATTGATATAACATACAGACAGGCAAGCAAGTCTTACTACATAATAAATTTGTAAGAATGTATAGATGTCTGGATGAATGTTTGTTACTCTTTCACTCCTAAACAGGCGGACCGATTGAGCTGAAATTTGGTATAGAGATAGCTTAGACCCTAGAATAACACAAAGGTACAGCGGGTAAAACTGCTGGGTGCATAGTATTATTACATTAATGAAAATAATATTTTTTACATCAATGGAATTAAGAGTAAGTACCTATAGTAGGTAACTCTATAGGCAAAGAGTTGTACAAACCTTTTCTTTGATAGTCTTCAAATTATAATAATATTTATCCTTTCATAGACTGTTTTCTTTTTCTCGTTTCATTTCCTGTGTATGTACAAACTGAAAAGAAGTTATAATTCATTAATCTAATTTGTCAATGGAATATTTTTGAAATATTTAACTAATAGGTATCTAACTTTATAATAATAAAACTTACCTATGTCAAAAATCGAAATAAATAAACATAACCTAAAAAATCTCACTTAGATACGCTAAAATTTTTGCCCTTTTACCCCATGACAAAAAACAATTTATAATAATTATCTAAATAATTATGTATGTACTACACACGTTATTAGTATTTTGTGAAACCTAAAAGATAAAAGAACACTCAATCATTCACAAAATATTATTCAAATTACAAACTTCAAACGATGCTTCAAACTAATTATTATTGTTGACCGGAGTTCAGAGGTGTTGCCAGCAGCGAAAGTTAAAAACCGGGCAGTAAAACTCAAAAAACGCGGATTTATCTTACTAATATTATAAACGTGAAAGTTTTGTAAGAATGGATGTCTGGATGTGTGTTTGTTACTTTTTCACGCCTAAACGGGTGGACCGATTGAGCTGAAATTTGGTATAGAGATAACTTAGACACTGGAATAACACAACGGTTATAGGACAACGGGTAAAACCGCTGGGCACAGCTAGTAGTATATAATATATCAAATTGTTTTTATCTGACTACGAAAGGTGTGCGTACAATGCGCTCTTTTCACAAACGGCCACCGCTTATTTGCATGCGTGAAATGTGTAGAAATACACCTCAGACTGATTGTCAAGACTTTATATCAGTAATCAAGTACTTATTTAATGACTTAATATTATTGAAACTTATTGAATAAATGTCTTATTACATTTTTATCATATAAGGTATAGATGCATTAAAATAACCAGGGCCGGTTTTAACATTACCAGCGCCCTGGGCGAGATTTCTACGGCGCCCCCTAAAAAGCAATTCAAACCCATACCTACAAAAAACGAAAAAGGAAAAAATTCCAGAGCTCCGAAAAAATTTTGAATTTTTCAGCACGAATGATTTACGTTTAGCTTGCTCCGAGTGGCAAAGAAACTAAATAAGTATTCTTATTTATAAAAGCGCGAGCAGCTCGCTGCGAGCGCCGCGAAAATTTAGATTTTTCATCACGAATGATGTGCGTTTAGCTTGCTTCGAGTGGCAAAGAAACTAAATGTCCTTATTTATAAAAGCGCGAGCGCCGAGAAAATTTTGAATTTTTCAGCACGAATGATGTGCGTTAAGCTTGCTTCGAGTGGCAAAGAAAGTAAATGTTTTCATTTATAAAAGCGCGAGCAGCTCGCTGCGAGCGCCGAGAAAATTTTGAATTATTCAGCACGAATGTTGTGCGTTTAGCTTGCTCCGAGCAGCAAAGAAACTAAATAAGTATTCTTATTTTTAAAAGCGCGAGCAGCTCGCTGCGAGCGCCGAGAAAATTTAGATTTTGTTCAGCACGAATGTTGTGCGTTTAGCTTGCTCCGAGCAGCAAAGAAACTAAATAAGTATTCTTATTTTTAAAAGCGCGAGCAGCTCGCTGCGAGCACCGAGAAAATTTAGATTTTGTTCAGCACGAATGCTGTGCATTTAGCTTGCTTCGAATGGCAAAGAAAGTAAATTTTCTCATTTATAAAAGCGCGAGCAGCTCGCTGCGAGCGCCGAGAAAATTTTGAGTTTTTCAGCACGAATTATGTGCGTTTATCTTCCTTCGAGTGACAAAGAAACTAAATGTTCTTATAAAAGCGCGAGCAACTCGCTACGAGCACCGAGAAATATTGAATTTTTCGAAACGAATGGGGCGCCTCGGGCGCCCCATTATAAGAGCCTGTGGCGCCCCTTTTATCCGGCGCCCTGGGCGGTCGCCCAACCGCGCCCTACCCTAACGCCGATAATAACAAAAAAATAAAGAGAATTAAAAAATAATAATGTGAAAAAGTCTTATCCGGCGCATCGCCGGCCGCTCCCGCGGCACGCTCGCTTCGCTCGCTCGGCTCGCGCATTGCGGTCACTGTTCGAACCTAACCTAACCAACTGATGTTGCAATTCCCTAAACTCAATTACCATCGGTCATCATGATTGGCCGAGTGTTTTACAATAATACAAATTTACATTTAAAAAATCAGTCACTAAGAGTGCTCAATTTACATTATAGCCACAGAACCAATCATAGGCAGATTTAAGGGGGGGGGGGGGGCCTGGTTAAGATTTTATTTTTTTTCTCGGCGCTCGCAACACGCTGCTCGCGTAATTATTATTAAGGGTATTTGAACTTTCTAACTGTTCAGAGTAAGCTAAACACACACTTTTCGTAGTAAAAATTATAATATGCCCGTCTGCACCTTGCCCCCCCCAGGACCAAATCCTGGATCCGCCCTTGGAACCGATGAAGGTATAATAATATTCTGCAGACGTTCGCCGTATACCAATTTCCATAGACACCCTAGCGTTTTCACGTGTAGAATAACCTCCAAATACTTTCACTTTTTCATTGCTCTCGTTTATTAATCATTACAATAAATAATAATTGGAAATAAAGCTTTTTATAAATCACATTTTTTTTCCAAAATGTCCGAATTTTCACTGTTTTTAAAGTTTTGTTTTTGTATGACAGAATTAGCTGTCGACGCCATTTTTGTTGTTATGAAGTTTTGTTGTTAGAAATTGAACTAAATATTTGCAATGAGCCGCGGCGGGTTGCAAGCGGCCAATTGAATCGACAATAAGATAATGCGGCTTTTTATATAATGGCTAAATAATTAAAATTTCTCCTTAAGCGTATTTATAAACATTTTGCGCTTGCAAACGGCGGCCGTTTTGTGTAACGGATAATTTTGTGATTCTGTGGCGACATTTAGATTTTGAGTCCTCGTAATTTCACATAATAATAGTTAATTTCTTAATAATTAAATACGTAGTTATTTTTTAATCTTACAAAGAAAAATTATTTAGGACATACAGTTATTATTATAATCGAATAAATTAAATTTAGTTCCGCTAAATGCCTCGGATAAAAAAAAAGCAAAAAAGCGCTATGATCTGGCAACACTAAAGCAATACATTCAAATAAAGCGCGAAAATACAAACTTTTATTTTCAAACTACATTTATTTTTGCAACATTATTTATTATAATTATAATTTAATTATGCTTGTGTTCTATTCTACACGGTACTTAATAATAAACACTACTTAAAACACGCATCAACCCTATTCAAACGATCGGTTATTTTTCAGCATTTTATATGTGAATCTTTAGATTGATATATTTTTTTTATTAATGAACCGATTTAAATAAAACCAATACCAGGTTAATTGTAGAGAAAAATACGAACGATTTTATCTAAGAGATTTCCTAAGACATTATAGTTCCATTATTTTCCGTGGCGCTACTTTGTATGAAAAATAATGAATTTTAAATGAATTTCTATTTATCTTCAGATGATTTAACATGTTTTAGAAATTAAAAATAAGCAGCAAAAAGATACTTATTACTGATATTTAGACGCGTCATGCGCACATTACATTAGTTCCATTATTTTCCGCTGGCGCTGGAAATAAGTTACATTTACTAATTTAAATGAATTCTAATTTGTTAACTGATGATTTTACATGGTTTAGAAATTAAAAATAAGGTGCAAAATGTACTATATTTACCCTATTACTATATTTACGTTCGTCGTGCATCATCAGACCTTGTTTACTATATAGCATCAAAGTACTCGTCAAGACGAATCAAATGAGCCCAAACTCGATGGGGTTTTGTCTTTTAATCACGGAGTTCCTATGGTCACCTTCTAGCTCCATCATTAGATCCTGGTTACTATATAGTATTAAAGTACTCGTCAAGACGAATCAAATGAGCCCAAACTCGATGAGGTTTTGTCTTTTGATTACGCGGTTCCTATGACTTCCATTCTTGTTTATTAGCATTTTATATGCGAATCTTTAGATTGATATAACTCTTTTATTTATGAACCGATTTGACTAAAACCAACACTAAGTTTCAAGTAGAGAAAACTGCAACGTATTAGTGAAAATTTTATTCAAATCGGTGGTGTTGTTTAACCACACCAGTGACACAAACTATTTACAAATTTAGCCCAAATTAAACTAAAGGTCAACCACAAGTTTACAGCCACATCAATAGATGGCATCTGTAGCGTTTTTGGCACTATTTTTTTTTTTGAATTGAATTTACTTTATATTCTATTACTTTTATTTCGAATTTTTGATGTAAATTAGGGGCGATGTGTCCGATATAAATGATTATTATTTATTTTATTATTTTATTTTACGTTTCCCTAGGAAAAATTGACAAAATGTTTTACGAATTAGATCGCGCAAGCGACTTTTTCGCGTCGTTTTGTTCATATGCGTATTTTCACAGTTAATCTTAGTAAAGGATCACAATGAATGGGGAGAAATTTCCATTCTTATTATATGTATGGATATGGATATGGATATGGATAGAAGTAAAGTCCATCGAATATGGTGATAGGTGGAAACCCGGGAAGGGGGCGCCCGAAAAAGGTTTGAATGAACTGTGTGTGCAGGGATATGCGTGCTAGGGGAGTGGATGCAGATATGACGGATGGTAGAGCAGAATGGAAGAGAAAAATGTGTTGTGCCGACCCTACCGAGTGTGGGATAAGGGCAGGAAGATGAAGAAGAAGTACAAGTGTTTGACCTTTGCAAAGGTGCTCCATTGTAGCCTAAATAAATGAATTTTGAGTTTGAGTTTGACCACGATCTTGGGTGATGTTAAGCAGACAGACAGACGTGGGGTGCGACTTTGTTTTTATACTATGAAGTGATAAGGTGAAAAGATTCTATCAAGTTTTCAACACCTTCGGTGGGCACCCCATGCGCTTGAGTGCAGCGTATAACCCTTCTCTGCTGACGGTATCAAAGGCTTTGTTTAGGTCAACAAAAGCCAATAGCAAGGGTCTTGTTTGTTCTCTACTCTTTTCCGGTAATTGGCGGAGTGTGAAAATCATGTCAGTGGTGGAACGCTGAGCTCGAAAGCCACATTGGCACAGAAACGTGACAGACGTCACCAACGCGCCGCTGCTCCTCCAGCTTCACCAGGAACACAATTCGTCTGCATACTTTGCGGTCGGCGATGTCGCTCTTGCATCGGCCTTACTAGCCAATCACGGAAGTGCCGAACCATAATTACGGACGCTGCTTGAATTATCTCTCATCAAGGGGGAGGGCATCGGCGGATTTTTTGTATATCAACACTGGTTGTATTTGCTACCCCACTCGTAGCGCCACGTGACGCGCCGTTTAGTAGCGGCCAGTTTAAGGAACTACGCGGGCCTCACAGAATATTCTCTTTAACAAAAAAATCACGACTTCTTATTTTTTTATAAAACTGTTTACCGTATTATTATATAATAAAGTATACATATAAAATATCTAAATTTATTAAATCGATTTTAATATCCCCAGAAATGTAAAATAATCCTCAAAATTATGATTATTTTTTGTTCTAGCGAGGGATCAAGTTATACTGGTCGGGAAAATTGCCTCTCTTTCTAATAAAGCGTATTCTCCAAATAGCTATCCTTGTCTACTGACTCGTATTTAGCCAGTGTTGTGAATATTTTGACGATTGAATCGATGCATGATAATCGATTTGAGGACAAATGCATGCCACATCTTCGACCAGGTCTAATTGCATGCTATCTTTAGGTACAACTAGCGCGTAATATGTTCTGTAGGCCCATGTCCTAGCCCCTAGCTGACGACTCATAGTTCAGTACGACTACTACGAAAATTCTTTAATTCCTATCCAGTTTTACCCATTGAAAAGTACCTACTTGTTACCTATTATCAAGAGCCTAGAGAGACTTAGAGTCTAAGCTACCTATTATACCAAATTTGATTAGTTCAGCTGTAAATGTGTTAAAAATAGCTAATGTGTATGTTCATTAGAAAATATTCCAAAATAACATTGCAAGAAATGAGTTTTAAGGGGTTTGCCCACTATACCGTACCATATGCCCGTTTGCATTTCTTCTTTCTCTCGTATTTTGCCCGTGTACAAAACAGATAGGAATCTAATCACGAGAATGCAGTACCAATTTCATTTTTGCATGCCTATCAATTTAATATTATATGTTGCTTACATGTTCAAGCATCTTTACGTGTTAACCTTTTTCGTTGAACTGGCAACAGATAAACTTTGATGAGTTTTCTTTATTAATAACAGAAACAAGTTTATATTATTATCTTTTGATCGGTCATCATTCGTGGCTATAAACCCGTACACTCACTGCATTCTGGTCCCTACACGCAGTTGTTTGGCAACATTGCATGCCATGCATAGACCTGTCAGTATCAGCAACATATTCTCAGCGATATTTATTGTTAACGCTCCGTGCAAGGCTCGCAACGATGTTCTCTTACTTTTTAACCCCCGACGCAAAAACGACGGGGTGTTATAAGTTTGACGTGTCTGTCTGTCTGTCTGTCTGTCTGTGTGTGTGTGTGTGTGTGTGTGTGTGTGTGTGTATGTGTCTGTCTGTGGCATCGTAGCTCCCAAACGGATGAACGGATTTTGGTTTAGTTTTTTTTGTTTGAAAGTAGAGTTAGTCGAGAGTGTTCTTAGCCATGTTTGGTGGAAATCGGTCCAAGATGGTCGCCGCTACAAAATGGCGGATTACTTTTTTCTTCCACGACCCCCTCAATATGGGTATCAAATGAAAGGGCTTAACGAGTAGAATACAGCCCACTATATAAAATTTCAAATCCAAGATGGCCGCCATCAAAAAAATGGTGAATTACGTATTGCGTTGGGGGTTTTTTAAATTTTTAATTTAATTCACTTGTCAATACATACAATACTGCCGTGGTATATATATGTATAATGCGGTTATCTACCAAAACCTAATTTTGAGCTATGAGCAATAATTAAAAGAAAATAAGGTTCATAATGGCATGGGCCAGATGTTCATATTTGTAAATAAACGGCATAAACTCAGTTGTATTTATTTTGGCTTTGTGCCGACCGGTTCGATCCTGTACGAGGATCTTCTTTAAGGAGTAGCTGCAGTCGGCACGAAGCCAAAGTAAATAAAAGTGAGTTTATGCCGTTTATTTACAAAGGTGAATTTAAATACTCACGAATCTTTTAGTGTAAAAAGGGCCCGATGTTATTTTTCGGTTTGGCATGTTCCTAAGACAATTATTATTATTGTATGATACGGTATAATGGACATTCGCCTTGAAGTCCATGTCATTTATAAGTTGACAACTAGAGCAGATGATTTTTATAGTGGGTTATTCTCATAAAATTTTATCATGGCAGTAACGTCACAATTTATTTTTTAACCCCCCACGCAAAAATACGGGGTGTTATAAGTATGACATGTCTGTCTGTCTCTGTATTACGGTTTTTTTTTTATTTTTGAGTTTTTTTTTTAGGTAGAAATAGTCTAGAGTGTTCTTAGCCGCCATGAAATGGTGATTACATTTTTTTCCACAACTCCCTCAACATGGGTATTAAATGAAAAGGTTTGATTAGAAAACTACAATAAACAGATTTTAATAAACTAACATCTGAAAAACTAAAAGATGGTTGCAACCACAAAATTACATATTTTGAATGCGTTGGGGTTTTTTTTAATTTTTTATTTAATTCACTTGTGTTGTAAAAATTGGGTAGTTCCCGTGTTCCCCACTATTTGTCCCACTAGTGGGGCAGGTGGAACTGTCAAATATTTTTTGCATCTTACGCGCCCCACTGATCGCGTTTTAGTGTGGCGGGTGGTAATATTAAAAAAGTACACTTCACGCGCCCCATCAGGGCTGTAACTCATGCAAAAATATAATTTATTGGGCACGACTAAATGATGAATGGTGTTATTAATGCAAATATTTTGCGAAGAACTAGATCATAAATTATAAGGAACTATGTACTATTTAGTAGACAAACAACACATAAGAAAATCATCCCATCTGATAATATATTATTAAAATCTCGTATTGCGGTGATTTTAGTCGCACTTTCCTGATTAATTCGAACTTTTTTGTACCTTTGTGTAATTTATATGAATGGGATGACATGTGTTTATTAGTAGACGCAGGAACAGGCAAAGCAGTACAAGTCAACGAATACTCGTATGTAAGACTTCATTTCAATTATGATCTCCTGGTATCTTTTTCTTGTTATTTACCTTGTAAATATGTGAAAGTGATGGAAGAAATGAAGGGTCTTGAGGAAATCTTCATTTCAAATGACAGCTATCAAAATTAAAATATCAATATCTCGGAAAGTTCTCGTATTCTTAGGCTGATGGTGTCTTGGAAGAACCCGCCCCACCAAAACGCGATCAGTGGGGTGCGTGAGACACAAAAATTATTTGACAGTTTCACCTGCCCCACCAGTGGGGCGGATAGTGGGGCACGCGGGAACTACCCTAAAAATTTGATTTCAACGAAATTTTAACATAAATAAAAAGTACACGGATATTTTAGGATGTATCAAAAAAATATGACACGTGAAGTTGCGTAAAGTTACCGTCATTTTTCGTAACAAAAGATCATCTCGTATTTTGGTATATAAAACCTATGGCGAATGCGAGTCAGACTTGCGCACAAAAAGCTACGTATCATTCATTATCTATACAACAGGGAGAACACTTTTATAATATTATGTCTATTCATTATAAATTATTTATAATATTAACAATATTATCATATAACCTCTTGTTTAGTCGCATCACGCGGCGCTGCGAGTAGGTTAGTGAAAACCTACAGTATTGATATACAAATATAAAATTTGCTAAAATATAAAAAATGCTCCGATGCCATTGCCCTGTTTTTTTTTTCAATCGAGATACCTACAAATTTAATATTTTCTTTTTTATGAGCGGATGAGAATATACCATCCACATTATGAAAACGTCATTTTTTGTTATAGACTAAAATAAGTTCCGAACAAGAAATGAAAACTCTTTTTAAAAGTTATTCACCAAAAACATAAAAACCTGACCTCTTTTTAACCCCGAAGGAAAAACGACGGGGTGTTATAAGTTTGACGTGTCTGTCTGTCTGTCTGTCTGTCTGTGGCATCGTTGCTCATGTACTTTGTCTTACTTCTGGGTCCCGTACAGATGAACGGATTTTGATCTTGTTTTTTTGTTTGAAAGAAGAGTCGCAAGGTAGTCGAGAGTTTTCTTAGCCGTGTTTGGTGGAAATCGATCTAAGATGGCCGCCGCTACAATTTGGCGGATTATTTTTTTTCTTCACAACCTCGTCAAATGTAAGGGTATGAAATGAAAGGACTTGACTAGTAAAATATATGCATTATAATACATTTAAAATCCAAGATGGCCGCCGCTAAAAAATAGCGGATTAATTATTTTCTCCATAATCCCGTCAATGTGGGTATCAAATGAAAGTTGAAAGGGCTTGACTAGTAGTATGTAGTATATATTATTATGATAAATTTAAAATCAATGGCCACCATCCACAAAATAGGTAATTTTGAAAGCGTTGCGTAGGGGGCATTTTTTTTTAAATTTAATTCACAAGCTTTTATTTACATTCGCCTGTCCCGTTGTCTATAATCAAATCTTGCAAGTAAAATTTAATCTACTTCCCAGTTTTCAATTTAGCTTAAACTTTGCATGCATGTGTATAAATCGGATGTTTTTAAGAATCTAAACATATATTAAGTATAAGGAAAGAGTGACTGACTTATTAACTGACTGATCTATCAACGCACAGCCTAAAACGATGGACGGATTGGGTTGAAATTTGGAATATTAATAGGTTTTATGACGTAGACCTCCGCTAAGAAAGGATTTTACCATGCGGGCAAAGCCGCGAGCATAAGCTAGTATTTTATATTTCACTTGTTTAAAACTAAAACGCTATTTTTGCTATATAAGATGAAATCGGAACTAACAATGTCTTTGGAAAGCAAAAGTCTTTATGATTTCTGACATTAACACCATTTAAAACAAAAGATCAGATTTGCAACCGTGCGTATGTTCTGCCTCTTAGTCAAAAATATTATAGTAGATTTTTGTTGTAATTATCGATTTGTAATCGATTAATTGGCATAATCGATTTTTAAATTGAAACTTTTTCGTTGCCCATCACTAAAAGCAGAGTAGCCAATAGGAAAAGTGGGCGGAGTCGTCAAATTGTGAAAAAATTTATTTCAAGGAAAACTTTGTCTATTGCCCCTCTATTGGATATGTCCTCGATGTCTCTCATAGATGTAAAAGGCCAGTGATGATGATGAGTGATTAGGTACATGCCTGTTTTTGGAAGTAAGGTTTGAACTTTAGATTTTTTATTGAGATTTTGGTCGACAGTACACGTCTGTAATTAATTTAATAGGTAGCAAAATTATATACAAATGTTTATGTTAATTATTTTTATTTTCTTTTTGCATTTCTGGTGCGTCTTTGGAGGTTTACCTGAGGGTGAGTGGAAATCACTTTTTATGCAAAGAAGTAAGAAGACGAGCAAGACGCTCTCTTGATGGTAAGACAAAATGCTACCCATAATATCAGTATGCCATTCATGATTTCATAATAATGTAAAATTCTGGATGCACTGCACCAACGCTGAACGCTTCTTACTCAAGAGACGTAAGATGTTAAGACTCTAGCCCAGTAGTTTCACTAGCTACAATGCTGCTACCTGTACACAGTAATGTTTGCACATCACTGCTCAGGCGGTAGAATAACTGGCACTGTTGTGCCACCCACCTAGCGAGCTAGCAAGATCCTGACACACCTCTTTAGCGTCTTCAACTTTTATAACATAGAATAGAATAGAATAGAATAGAATAATATATGACGACCTCTGTGGTGCGGTGGGCTAATACCCGCTTGCAACGCAGAAGGTTGCGGGTTCGATTCCCGCACGAAGCAAATATTTGTGTGATCCATAGGTATTTGTTTCTGGTCTGGGTGGTTTTCAATATCTATTATAAGTATGTATTTACAAAAGAAAAAGTATATAAGTATTATATCCGTTATCCTAATCACCATAATACAAGCATTAAGTTGCTTAGTATGGGGTTAGGTGGCGCTGTGTGAATTGTCCTGAAATATTAAAAAAAAATATATATTAAAAAAAAAAATACTTTATTGCATACCAAAATACAAGAAATAGTTATGAAACATAATATGACTAACATATAACTAGAGGTAAACAATCGGCGGTCTTATCGCATAAAGCTATCTCTTACAGACAACCTGGTTGGAAGAGAATTTATGGTAAAATATATAGCGGCGGCGTGCAACAATGACTTCGGATAGTCATTGGGTATTATTGTAATAATGTAACCGCTAACCTCGATAGCGGATACATTTTTGAGCCGTTTGGGGTAGAGACTTTGGGTCCTTGGGGTCCGGGAGCTCACCGCATTTTCCAAAATTTATCTGAGCGCTTGGTCGAGGCGACGTGTGACCAAAATGCTGGGGTATATTTGGCCCAACGTATAAGTATTGCCACTCAACGTGGCAATGCTGCCAGCATTCTGGGCACTCTGCCAACTGACAGTGGTTTGGAGCACTTGGATTTTCTGTAGATCGGCTTGTGGCCGATCTGTGGTTAATAAAAGTGTTCTTTACTGCTGTAGTAGCTGTAGTATTGTTAGTTTGTTTTTCTCAATAAAGGCATTTGCCACTTCAAAAAAAAAAAAAAAAAAAAAAAAATTGTAATAATGAAAGTTGATGTTATGAATATTCTTTCATAACATCTTACTAATATTAAAAAGGTGAAAGTATGTAATATAAGAATGAATGTATGTTTGTTACTCTTTCACGCCTAACGGGTGGACCGATTGAGCTGAAATTTGGTATAGGAGACAGCCACTAGCTAACAGAGATACTAAATATGTAAAAACAATCCACTGATCTGAATAGCAATAAAAATTATGTATACAAAAAACAAAACCGAAAACCGCGTCTGAAAAGCTGTTTCCCGCCTTTACCTAATGACATCTATGAATGATAGCTGACATCATTTTTTTTTCACATACACTTGGCTTACACGTTAGTATATTTGCCAAAATGTAACCATTCAAGATTTCTTCCGTTCCTTTTCTAATTTGACCAAATTCAAGAAGAATCAATTATAATTAAAATAAAAATCAAATTGTTCAAATTGGTCATTTATTGCAAAAAATAAAATAATCTCACGTTTTAATACAGCTATAAAACATGTTTCACAAAACATAAATCAGTATTTTATTATGTCCAAACGATGGAATCGATCCAGGGCACGTAAGGCTCGACCCTGGTGTAGACCCCGGCTTGTCCGAGACGCGCGCAGGCTGCTCCGTACGACGTGATGCCTATCACTACGGGAGGGGTGTTCCTAAACGGACCGCGCACTTGAAGGGGACCGCCGCTGTCTCCCTGGGGAAAATACCATATTTTATAATTATTAAATATTGCAGAATATTAAAACTAAACTTAAAGCGGAGTGAACCGCTGTGAACCCACAAAAATACTCGGGGTGTGCCAGCGAAGCGCCAAAATTTCATGGCTACGGACTGCGAACACGCAGTTCACTCATCTGTGGCCTCAAGATGATCATAAACAACAAATAATATAATGAGACATAAAAAATTTTATGTTGTAATCAAGCTCTCAATATAAATTTATAAAAAATTTACTTGATGGTATGTTGTTTTGGTATAATGTATTTTTGAGCAACAAATAAATAAAAAAAAATTGTTGATAATGATCCCGTACGCCAAACACGGAACACGTCTTACATGAAACTGATGCTTGCAGCAGTTACCTTGCAGGTGTCCCTGATGACGTCACGGTCCCCGTAGCACATCTGTATGGAGTGATCGTACCCGCGCCGCAGGTGGCGATGCCTCCTGTACTGGCAGACAGTGTGCCTCGTCACAACTAACGTCTTACATGAAACTGATGCTTGCAGCAGTTACCTTGCAGGTGTCCCTGATGACGTCACGGTCCCCGTAGCACATCTGTATGGAGTGATCGTACCCGCGCCGCAGGTGGCGATGCCTCCTGTACTGGCTCGAGCACGTCGACTGCGTGAACTCCGTCAGGGGAACCTGGAAGACAGAAAGAATTGGTTCTGTCAAATTCGTCATCCAATGATTCTATATAGACATATGGACGAAAAGATATACTGGAAAGTCATGAAAAAAAATACATTCCCTTCGCATGGCGTGCCTCAATCTCGCCTGATCTTAAACGACGATGCGGCCGTAGATGGTAGCAGGCTAAACCTAGAAGGCGGGATAAATCCCTCCCTGGGTTCCTCTAGGTGGTACTCCTTGTATAAAAGACTTACAGCTTGCATCGTATCAGCCAGAGCGGTGTTGGGTCCAGTGGCTCCCCATCCGGTGACAACTGCGTTAGACTCGGAGGGTAGCTTCGCCAGGTTCGGGAGACACGCTGGCACCACGTTGAAGTTGAAAATTACGCTGGAAATTAATATTTTAAATTTCCGTGATTTTAATTCCTTTGTGGTGAGGGTGTCGACCAGCCGTCTGCCGACCTTCATGAAGGAGGACTTCTGGCCGCAGGGAGTCGTGTTTCGGAAATTCCGAGGTCGGCTTCCTGCTGACTCTGTGCGTAAACTAGTTTTTAAATTTATTAAATTTTATGTATGTTAATCTGTAAGGTATATCCCACCAAAAACATTCTGTAAAAAACTAGCCAAGTCTCGATGGAGCTGCTTATTTATCTCTAAAAAATAATGAAATCTAGACAAAGTCGTGCCAAGTCTAAGATTTCTTAATGCGATTTCTTTACTATTATAGTTAATGTTGTGTGACTTGGCCGTTGAAGGGTAGACAAGGGTATTTATATGAAAACGTTGATTGAATAACCAGTCAATTGTAGGCTTGATAAAGCCTACAATTGACTGCGTTGCGTATTTCAATAATACTTATGTTTAGGCGATCCAAGTGTCATGGAGCATCTGGTTTTGTACCCTTGTGTACCCTTCAACGGCCAAGTCACACAACATTAACTATAATAGTAAAGAAATCGCATTAAGAAATCTTAGACTTGGCACGACTTTGTCTAGATTTCATTATTTTTTAGAGATAAATAAGCAGCTCCATCGAGACTTGGCTAGTTTTTTACAGAATGTTTTTGGTGGGATTTCACTTCTTTTTGTAGAAACGCTATATTATAAGGTTACTATAAGGCCGACAGACAGACAGGTGAAAGTAAATAAAAGCTTTACACAATTTTAACCATTGACTGCAAATGTAACTTTGTAATCCTATACATTTATATGAGATTACAAAGTTATTTATGCAGATGAATTATCTCGAAAACGAAACCGAAATTGCATGTTTTTTTAGTTTTCCTATGGCTTATAAGCCATAGGAAAACTAAAAAAACATGCAATTTCGGTTTCTACAATAAATTCTAAGTATGTACCAAATTTCAGCTCTCTGAGTTTATGGGAAGTACTAGTTCTATTTTGATGATCATGAGTGAGTGAGTGAGTGAGTGAGTGAGTGAGTGTCGAAAATGCGAAACTTTGCTTTCGCTTAACTTCGGAACTTAATGACCTACAGACTTGAAATTTTGGATTTTAAGTATGTAATTATAGCTTACTGGATGACGAAAATTTCTGTGTTCTGGTCTTATCCAGAGGTTCTCAAATATGGGCTTGAAAATGCGGCGAAATGATTCCTGTAAAGGATGGTACGGCAGTGCTTGCTTCGCGCTCGACTTGGCGGGGGCACTACCGTGCCCCCAGATTATTATAAAGGGCTCTGGTACACTGCGTCTGTGGCAGTGTACTGAAATAAATGAATTATTATTAAACTCATATTATACGAGTATTATTCGGGACTTATCGCGTAGGTATTTAATGCTAGTTTTACAGAAACATTATAAAACCAACCTGGACCGCGGGACCGCGGTGGTGGGTGTTTTTACGGATCTTGTATCTGATCCGAAACGTCGAGGTTGGTTTTATAATGTTTTTGTATCGAGATGAGATCGAGATGATATGGAGATGAGATCGAGATCATATCAAGATAATATCGAGATGATATGGAGATGAGATCGAGATCATATCGAGATCTGATTGAGATGAGATCGAGATATCGAGATGATATGGAGATGAGATCGAGATGAGGTCGAGACCAGATCGAGATGAGGTTGAGATCAGATCGAGATCATATCGAGATCAGATTGAAATGAGATTGAGATCATATCGAGATGATATGGAGATGAGATCGAGATGAGGTCGAGATCAGATCGAGATTAGGTCGAGTTCATATCGAGATCAAATTGAGATGAAATCGAGATAAATGATGATGTGAATGACAGAAATGTATGCCTAACGGTGAGACATAAGGTAGGTACTTAGAATTTTTAAACAAAAAGATCTGTAAACTTGTATACCTATCCATATGAGCAATTGCTCACATGAGTAAATACAATAAATCGTTTATTAATTAATAAATGATTTATTGTATTTTTATGAGATCGTGATGAGATGTGATATGACTCGGAAGCTATAGACTAGTTATAAGTGGGTGAGGGATGATGCGCTCGATGGAGTACCGTGATGTTTATAGCCAATAATGCTTACAAGGTGCTGGTCCTGAGTAGAGCGATGTCATGGTACTTGGTGGGCGCGTGGTACAGCGGGTGCGGGATGATGCGCTCGATGGAGTACCGCTGCCACAGCTCCTCCGGATCGGTGCGCTTCAGCACGCCCAGCGCTGCGTATTTCACTGGACCACTGGGAATACCACGCTTGGATCAATGCTACGTTGCTACGTTCTAACGATAGCGGGCGTGATGTAATAATTAATAATAATAATTGGGGTTTTTACTCCAACAGAACAGGTTACCCTACTTACACTTTCAGAGTCAGATCACAATTTATAGGTTGTGTGGCTAACCTATATATATTGCAGTTTCGGGTCGCTGAGATTACCTACTACAGGGCCTGCAACATGACGTAACGACTGCCTCCAGAACACGGCCTTCCGAAACACAGTAATGTCCTGGCGAAAAGCTTTGCCACACTGAGATTTGAACCCAGGACCTCCGCTGTCCTTTAACATCGACCCTAACGTCTGCTGGAAGCCCAAATATTTACAGGAATCATTTCGGAGAGTGTGCGCAGGAATTACACATGAACTTACTTCTCCAAGCCCGTTCTATCTACGAACGTCGCTGCAGACGGCAGTCGCTGCAGCAATGCGGCATTCGTACTTAGTGGTGCTACCAACTGCCCGCACTAAGCGTTTTGCTTCATCTGTACTCACAGAATGGGTGAGGAGATGCAGTGCGCAGCAGTCAGGATGAAACGGTTGCTCAGCAGAGTGCCCGCGCACAGGTATTGCGCTGACTCCGGGGAGGGGCCGAAGCCGAGCAGCGCCTGGATGAAATAACTGTTAAACTGGCGCTAACTCAACCTACAATCCCACTCAACTTTCGCCAGGGGCACGGTAAAAAGATATACAGTAATTTGACTCCCTAGAAGCGGTTCAACTCAAGGTCGTGCGAGTTTGCAACGAGGTGCGTAGGGTTCGGTAGGCAGCGAGATGCCGAATAGGCGTTATTATTGTGAATTACTCAAAATATCAAAAAGAATTTAATACTTTGTGATATTTTGACTAATTCACAACCATTATTCGGAAGCTTGCTTGCATAAAAACGTCTATTCGGCACCTCGCTTCTTACCGATCTTGTCGACCGCGTTGCAAACTCGCGCGACCTTGAGTTCAACCGCTTCTAGGGAGTCACATTACTGCATAACCACAGCCGGAAGGGACAGAAACAAAATATTTTGAAGGTAATAACGCCTTTCGCCCACAGTGACTTTTTGTAGCGATGCAGTAGCGATTTCCTACACAGCTCAGCAGCTCAGCACATGTAAAACCTAGATTCCATAGACAAACTTGCTTTAAAACTACTCATTTGAGTCAAATAACAAACGGAGTATAATGTACATTGTAGTGGACTCTTCAAGGTCAATCTTCTCTCTGAAGTCTCTCCCTTATGACTGAGGATCGTGGTGATCATTAGCAGAAGATTCTGGTGCAGTGATACGACTTATGGTCTGCCGCCATTGGAAATGGCATCGATGGCGACAGACCATAAAACATCAGGGTTTGAATTAGCCAATAGCAAGGGCTGACGGTTCGCTAGCTTACACTGCAAAGATCTTATAGGAAATTTTTATTTTATGTGATGAAGTAGAAGACGAGCAAGACGCTCCTGATGTTAAGGCCCATACCTCACCGAGACGCCATGGCGACGTGGCCAGGGACGTCGCCATGGATATGTATGGCGTTCCTTGTGGCCAGTCAGTCGCCAAGGTGAGGTATGGCCCTAAGGACCATACCTTACCGAGACGCCATGGCGACGTGGCCAGCGACGTCGCCATGGATATGTATGGCGTTCCTTGTCGCCAGTCAGTCGCCAAGGTGAGGTATGGCCCTAAGGGCCATACCTCACCGAGACGCCATGGCGACGTGGCCAGCGACGTCGCCAACTAGTTCTTATTGAGATGTATGACGGCGAAATCACTTGGCGACTGACTGGCGACAAGGAACGCCATACATATCCATGGCGACGCCGCTGGCCACGTCGCCATGGCGTCTCGGTGAGGTATGGGCCTTAGAGAGAAAATTGCACCAACGCTTCTTACTCATATCAAGAGTCATAAGGTGTTAAGACTCTTTAGCCCAGTAATTTCACTAGCTACAGTGCCTAGCTACAGTGCACAGTAATGTTTGCACATCACTAAGGCGGTAGAATAACTGGCACTGTTTGGCCCACCTAGACGACCTCCTGCAATGGAAGTCTACCCCCGTAAGGTCATGAGTAGTCCTTACCATATGTGGGAACTCGCTTCGCGTAGCGTCTCTCCCGCCCGCCCCACATTGTCCTTTTTGACCGAGGGCGAAGCACCCTTTCTCTTCCCACCAACTCTTGTACACTGATCCTCCGCAGTGTTTCTTAATACGATATGGAAGGGCCACGAAGTAGTCTACACATTCTGGTGGGAGGTATCATTCATTATTGCATTTTGTTCAAGATTTTATTTACTTTCACCTCTCTGTTGTGTGTCTGTCAACAAATCTCGCAAGTTTAATTTGATCCACCTCCCGGTTTCCGATTGAGCTGACATGCATACATGTATAAATAGGAATAGAATAGAATACAAGTGAATTAAATTAAAAATTTAAAAAAACCCCCAACGCAATACGTAATTCACCATTTTTTGATGGCGGCCATCTTGGATTTTAAATTTTATATAGTGGGCTGTATTCTACTCGTTAAGCCCTTTCATTTGATACCCATATTGAGGAGGTCGTGGAAGAAAAAAGTAATCTGCCATTTTGTAGCGGCGGCCATCTTGGACCGATTTTCACCAAGAACACTCTCGACTAACACTACTTTCAAACAAAAAAAACTAAATCAAAATCCGTTCATCCGTTTGGGCGCTACGATGCCACAGACAGACACATACACACACACACACAGACACACAGACAGACAGACAGACAGACAGACACGTCAAACTTATAACACCCCGTCATTTTTGCGTCGGGGGTTAAAAATAGAAAACTCTTTATTGAAACACTACAGACATACAGAAAATATAGGATGACAATGCAATATTATTATGACATTGAGCTGATCTGATGATGGAGCTGAAAGGTGGCCGTAGTAACTCCGTAATTAAACAACGCAACTCCATCGAGTTTGGGCTCATTTGATTTGCCTTGACGAGTACCTACTTTACTACTTACTGTTCCATGATTTCTGATCAGTCTTCAACAAAAATCCCCCAAGCGGGTGTAAAACCATTTTCCTAAAATGAAATATTATTAGATTAGTGCCTCATTTTTCAATATCAATACATTTTCGCTTTTTAAAGAAAAGTTATGAAAGATAAAACTCGATCATCGATACTCGCGCTTAATCAGAAGTTCTGATCAGAACTCACGCTGAGCGAGCAACCAGCGGTCATTTCTATACAGTGCAAGTTATCGCTTGTCTCACTCGCACACTCGCTTATAGCCGAGCTAGACAACTATCGGAACTACGCGCTCGCTCCTCGCCGCTCGCCAACTCGTTTGTACATTGTAGCTTTAGTCGTTACTCGCTCATTGTTGCCGGTGGGGACATCTGCCTTGAGTGTGAGTGTGAGTGTGAGTGTGAATGTGTGTGAGTGTGTGTGTGTGTGTGTGTGTGTGTGTGTGTGTGTGTGTGTGTGTGTGTGTGTGTGTGTGTGTGTGTGTGAGGGCGTGTGCGTGTGCGCACACGCGCACATTCGAATATTACTTACGAAACATCATCAGTGAGTTCACAACTCGTGCAGCAGATGATGGGGTCCAACCCGATGAACGAACACGTCTGATAAAAAAAAATAGGTAGGACTTAAAAACCATAGAGTTGGAAATGTGGCCATAGCACCTTTATAAGGTCCGTCCACCTTGTGGGTGGACGTCCTACGCTACGTTTGCTACTCCGTGGTCTCCACTCGAGCACTTTTCTAGCCCATCGGCCATCCGCTCTGCGCGCTAAGTGGCCTGCCCATTGCCACTTCAGCTTGCTAATAAATAGCCAATAGCCCTGCAGTTTTTATTTCAAAAATTGAAGCGAAGAGCTTGGTAGGTGCGAATTGTTGGTTTTATTAGTAATTTACCGTTGGATACTCGTAGTGTTTGTGATCGATGACGAGAGTTAGGCATTTCTTCCAATGACGGCAGGTCCCGGGATGACCATCAGTAGCTATACACGGAGACCCTGAAGAATAATTAACCACTACATAGGAGGTATACAAAGTCGCTTCCACTGACTGACTGTTCGCTATTACGTATGCTTAAGGGGCAGTGAAGTAACGCACATTACACGGATTATTTGTGCGCCGGCGTCGTGTGCGTTACTGCATATAATTGTATAGGTTCTATTTTCACAGACTAAAAAGTGCGTCATGGGTAGTCTGTCGTCTGCGCAGCCCCTGAATCTTCAAAGCTGCGCAACAGATTATGATGCAGAGCTATTTTTAGTAGAAATAGTTATTCAAGAGGAAGGTGCTTATAATAAGTACTTATTTATAAAAGAGGTACATGCATAATCATCATCATCAGCCTATGTTCGCCCACTGCTGGTCATAGGCCTTCCCCATGGCACGCCACTCCACTTAATCCTCCATCTTTCTACTCCAACCGTCCCCAGCGACCGTCCGGATATCATCGCCCCATCTCGCCCAAGGACGCCCCACACTACGTTTGCTGAGACGCGGTCTCCACTCTAAAACACGTCTACCCCATCGGTTATCGATTCTACGGCAAATGTGACCAGCCATTGCCACTTCAGCTTGCTAAACTTTTCGGCTATGTCGGTAACTTTGGTTCTCTGCCGAATCACCTCATTTCTGATGCGATCCTTTAGAGAGACGCCGAGCATAGCCCGCTCCATAGCTCGTTAAGCAACTTTGAACTTGTAGACCAGTCTTACCGTAAGTGTCCACGTCTCGGCTCCGTACGTTAGAATAAATAAGGCACTGGTTGAACACTTTAGCATAATATAGTACAGAAACACTGTAAATGTCCTATTAAGCGCTAAGAAGTGCGCGCGGGTCAACTAGTAATAAAAATTGGGGTTTATACATCGAGAATAAACCCCAATTTTTTAGATTTAGAACAGATTACCATACACTGTCAGAGTCAAATGGCAATTCAACATTTTAAAGGTTGTGTGGCCAACCTATATGTTGCAGTTTCAGGTCGCCGTAATTACTACAGAGCCTGAAACATGGCCTGACGACTGCCTCCTACATATCTTATAGGAAACAGCCGGGACCCACAGTTTTAACGACTCTTCCAAAACATCTCGTACTGTCCAGGCGAAAATATAGAACTAGCTGCGCCCTGCGGTTTTACCCGCTGTACAGTAGCCTATGTGTTATTCCAGGGTCTAAGCTATCTCTATACCAAATTTCAGGTCAGTTAGTCCACCCGTTTAGGCGTGAAAGAGTAACAAACATTTATCCAGACATCCATTCTTACAAACTTTCACGTTTATAATATTAGTAACATTATAAGGTGCTTTCCACTCACCTTCAGGCAAACCTCCAAAGACGCTCCAGAAATTCAAAAAGAAAATGAAAATAATTAACATTTTAACACAATTATTTAAAAATATTTCAGACGTGTGCCGTCGACAAAAATTACGATAAAAAATATATATTTTTTCTAAAGTTCAAACATTGTTGCTAATAATGTCAGATTAAATGTATGTATGTCTGTCAATTTGTACCACAAAAACTACTGCCTAGTCTAAACCCACATATTTCATTAGTATACCAACCAGATGATACGGTGGGTTCCCAATGACGCCAAAGAAGGTCCCATTTTTAGGTTTTTTGCTTATTATGTCAAAAACTGTTCGTTATACGATATTTTGTTGTACTACATTATGAAACCTAATAAAATTTTCTACAACTTTGACCTTTACACTTTTTATCTATCTCCAATCGTTGTCCAGCTTGGTCTATTTTTAAGACGCTTATATTAGTTTTCCATACAAAGTCGGTAAAAAATCTTGAAAATAAATAAAATTTTACCAATTTCTGGTTGTCGTACCATGATAAAACTTTGCAAATGTTTAGAAATCTGATGACAGTTCAATAATCTGGTACCACTGAGCTGATCTGATGATGGAGTCGGGAGGTGTCTACTGGAACTCTTCAATGGCTATTAGCAAACCCGTCGAGTTTGGGTACATTACATTCGAATTGATCATCATCAGATCCGCTCAGTGGTACCAGATTGATATCGAGCTGATCTGATTATGGAGCTGGAAAGTGGCCATAAGAAACCAGTAACTAAACGACAATATTGGGCTTAATTGATTCGTCTTGACGAGTATTTGGTGCTAGATGGTAATAATAATAAAAGCTTGTTTTTAAAAAGATTTTTTTAATTTCACTTGTTACCAGGTGAAGCCGTAAGACCCGCGTAGTGTTTTGAATAATAACTTTATCAAATTTCGTAATTAAGCACAATAATATTATTACTAAACAATAAATTAATCAGGAAGTGCTAATTGCAATTGTAATGATTAATAAACAAATGCAAATAGGTACCTATTCACTTTTACATAATTTAAATTAAATTGTAGCTACTGAAATTACTCGGCTGAAGAGTCTTAACATCTTATGACTTTTGAGTAAGAAGCGTTGTGTAGTGCATCTAGTTTTTTTTTTATGTGATGAAGTAGAAGACGTGCAAGACGCTCTCCTGATGTTAAGAGATAATGCTGCCCATAATCAGTACAGTGCTACTTAGGATTTCACAATGACGTGAAATTCCAGGAGCACTGCACCAACGCTTCTTACCCAAGAGTCAAATAAGATGTTAAGACTCTTTAGCCCAGTAATTTCACTAGCTACAGTGCCCTCCTAACAAATCATCATTAGCATCAGAATTAGCATATTTGTGAAATCCTGGGTAGCACTGTACTGATTATGGGCAGCGTTATCTCTTACCATGGTCGCCAAGCACCAAGAGAACTTATTATTATTATAAGTTTTTATTTACTTTCACATGTCTGTTGTCTGTCTGTCGTTCGTTCGGTCTGTCTGTAATCAAATCTTGCAAGTTTAATTTGACCCACTTCCCGGTATCCGTTTGAACTGAAATTTTGCATGTCTGTATAAATCGGATGACGATGTAATATTTTTGTGACATCGAGCTTAACGCAACCCTAACGCAGCCCTATACTCTATAATAAAAAAAAATCGAGCTTATCTGATGATGGAGCTGGAAGGTGGCCATAGGAACTCCGTAATTAAACAACGCAACCCCATCGAGTTTGGGCTCATTTGATTCGTCTTGACGAGTACTTTGGTGCTGGACGGTAATAATAATAACAGCTTGTTTTTTATTTTTTTTATTTGCTTAATATAATAATTGCACTGCACCTGTCCCCCTGAGATAATAATATCCCCCCTATTGCCCCCCCATCCTTATATCTTTTTTAAAAGGTGACGGATGGAGCTGGCTGACTTTATTCTTCAATAAAATGCTACAAGAAGAGGCGATCCCTGAGGAATGGTGTAACAATTCGCTGGTGCCCATTTTTAAAAACAAGGGTGATGTACAGGTCTGTAGCAATTATAGGGGAATAAAGCTCATGTCACACACAATGAAAGTTTGGGAGAAAGTGATAGCGAGACGATTGAGAGTGGAAAGTGAGGCATCACAGAACCAATTCGGGTTTATGCCGGGACGCAGTACAACGGACGCCATATTTGCATTGGGACAACTCTGCGAAAAATACAAACGTGCACAAAAGAACTTGCATATGGTGTTCGTTGATCTAGAGAAAGCGCATGATAGGGTTCCCCGGGAGGTTCTGTGGTGGGCTTTGAAAGTGAAAGGAGTGCCAGGGAAGTACTAACAACTCATTCGGGCAATGTACTGTCGAGCTAGTACATACGTGCGGTCCACAGCTGGCGAAACCGACAAATTCAATGTGGCTGTAGGCTTGCACCAGGGGTCGGCTCTAAGCCCTTATTTGTTCCTCCTGGAAATGGATGCTTTGACGTCAGACATACAGGAGGAGGTACCCTGGTGTATGCTGTTCGCCGACGACATTGTTCTTGTTGGTGAGGAAGGGCCTGAGGTACAGAGGAGACTGGTAAAATGGCAGGAGAAACTGGAGAACGTGGGGCTGAAGATCAGCCGAACCAAAACCGAACACATGTTTTGCGATTTTGGCGGTCTCTCCAGTTTCACCCCGATTGCCTTAGATGGTGTATCCCTGCCAGTCTGCTCTGATTTTAAGTACCTCGGCTCTGTCCTACAAAACAACGGCGACATTGACCGCGATATTGCGAGCCGAATAAAAGCTGGCTGGATGAAGTGGCGACAGGTCTCAGGAACAACTTGCGACCCGCGAATGCCCCTTAGGTTAAAGGGGAAAACATACAAGACGGTAATAAGACCTGTCGTATTGTATGGATCGGAATGCTGGGCTACGAAAGTTGCGGATGAAAGGAGAGTGCATGCAGCGGAGATGAGAATGTTGAGATAGATGTGTGGAGTAACAAGATAAAATCAGAAATGAGTATATGAGAGGAAGCCTGAAAGTTGCACCAGTGACAGAGAAATTAAAGAGTTGAAGATTGTCCTGGTATGGACAAATTATGCGGAGGGATGAAAATCATGTGACCAAAAAGTCCATGAATATTGTAATAAGTGGTAATCCGGAAAGGGGACGCCCGAAAAGGGTTTGGATGAACTGTGTGAAAGAGGATATGTGTGTTAGGGGAGTGGATGCAGATATGATGGATGATCGAGCAGAATGGAGGAGAAAAACGTGTTGTGCCGACCCTACCTAGTGTGGGATAAGGGCAGGAAGAAGAAGAAGAAGTACAAGTGTTTGACCTTTGCAAAGGTGCTCCATTGTAGCCTAAATAAATGAATTTTGAGTTTGGGTTTGACCAGGATCTTGTGTGATGCTAAGCAGACAGACAGACTATTTTATACTATATAGTGATTAGGTGAAAAGATTCTACTATCAAGTTTTCAACAGCTTCGGTGGGCACCCCATGCGCCTGAGTACAGCGTATAGCCCTTCTCTGCTGACGGTATCAAAAGCTTTGTTTAGGTCAACAAAAGCCAATAGCAAGGGTCTTGTTTGTTCTCTACTCTTTTCCTGTAATTGGCGGAGTGTGAAAATCATGTCAGTGGTGGAACGCTGAGCTCGAAAACCACATTGGCACAGAAACGTGACAGACGTCACCAACGCGCCGCTGCTCCTCCAGCTTCACCAGGAACACAATTCGTCTGCATACTTTGCAGTCGGCGATGTCGCTCCCGCATCGGCCTTACTAGCCACTCACGGAAGTGCCGAACCATAATTACGGACGCTGCTTGAATCATCTTTCATAGATGTAAGAGGCCAGTGATGATGATGAGTGATAAGGTACATGCTTATTTTTGGAAGTAAGGTTTGAACTTTAGATTTTTGAAGTGAAAACTTCTTTAGCGGCGCTGAGCACTTTTTTTGTATGGGTAAAAACTTTCAAACTCGCGTCAGGGTCACGTGATGCTGATCGAAAAAGCGTAAGATCGAGGGGAAGGGAGAGGAACTAGTATCTCCCACTCTTTCTACCGTGCTTGAGTGTGCTGCTCTGTGAATTTGGCTTAACTATGTCAAATGATCGCAATTTTAGCACAACGAAATACAAAACTACTATTGATGCGGTCTTTATTAGACACTTAAATAGGTTCGAATCAAAACTGTTTGTTTCTTACTTCAGTTATCATAAACCAATTGTATCAGTTGTAAAAATTTGCGATGATGATTCTGATAATAACGATGGTGTAAAAGTCGTCGAAATTATGGATGGAAGTTGATTTTTCTGAGAGATAAAATTTAATGTAATATATAAATAACGTTATAATATTATAAATAACAACATATAAATTGTCATAATATTTGTGTACGATAGCGCAATAAATAAACATTGTATTCTACCTCATAAATGATAGTATTTTTATACTTATAATTAAACACAACGTTAATATTGAAGTTTTCACTTCTGCCGGCACTCCCGGAGTGCTACCTTTTTTTTATTGTGATTTTGGTCGACAGTACACGTCTGTAATTAATTTAATAGGTAGCAAAATTATAATATACAAATGTTTATGTGAATATTTTTTTTTTCTTTTTGCATTTCTGGTGCGTCTTTGGAGGTTTACCTGAGGGTGAGTGGAAATCACTTTTTATGCAAAGAAGTAAGAAGACAAGCAAGACGCTCTCTTGATGGTAAGAGAAAATGCTACCCATAATATCAGTATGCCATTCATGATTTCATAATAATGTAAAATTCTGGATGCACTGCACCAACGCTGAACGCTTCTTACTCAAGAGACGTAAGATGTTAAGACTCTTTAGCCCAGTAATTTCACTAGCTACAATGCTGCTACCTGTACACAGTAATGTTTGCACATCACTGCTCAGGCGGTAGAATAACTGGCACTGTTGTGCCACCTAGCGAGCTAGCAAGATCCTGACACACTTCTTTAGCCTCTTCAACTTTTATAACATAGAATAGAATAGAATAGAATGATACTTTATTGCATACCAAAATACAAGAAATAGTTATGAACATTAACATAAAACTAGAGGTAACCAATCGGCGGTCTTATCGCATAAAGCAATCTCTTACAGACAACCTGGTTGGAAGAGAATTTATGGTAAAATGTATAGCGGTGGCGTGCAACAATGACTTCGGATAGTCATTGGGTACTATTGTAATAATGAAAGTTGATGTTATGAATATTCTTTCATAACATCTTACTAATATTATAAAGGTGAAAGTTAGTAATATCCCACCAAAAACATTCTGTAAAAAACTAGCCAAGTCTCGATGGAGCTGCTTGTTTATCTCTAAAAAATAATGAAATCTAGACAAAGTCGTGCCAAGTCTAAGATTTCTTACTGCGATTTCTTTATTATTATAGTTAATGTTGTGTGACTTGGCCGTTGAAAGGTAGACAAGGGTATTATACCAGGTGCTCCATGACACCATTGCACCAATCTGTCCGCTAACCATTCATGATAGAAAATTGCCACTTGGAAAACGTTGATTGAATAACCAGTCAATTGTAGGCTTGATAAAGCTGCGTATTTCAATAATACTTATGTTTAGGCGATCCAAGTGTCATGAAGCATCTGGTTTTGTACCCTTGTGTACCCTTCAACGGCCAAGTCACACAACATTAACTATAATAATAAAGAAATCGCAGTAAGAAATCTTAGACTTGGCACGACTTTGTCTAGATTTCATTATTTTTTAGAGATAAACAAGCAGCTCCATCGAGACTTGGCTAGTTTTTTACAGAATGTTTTTGGTGGGATTTCACTTCTTTTTGTAGAAACGCTATATTATAAGGTTACAATAAGGCCGACAGGCAGACAGGCGAAAGTAAATAAAAGCTTTATACAATTTTAACCATTGACTGCAAATGTAACTTTGTAATCCTATACATTTATATGAGATTACAAAGTTATTTATGCAGATGAATTATCTCGAAAAGGAGACCGAAATTGCATGTTTTTTTAGTTTTCCTATGGCTTATACAATAAATTCTAAGTATATACCAAATTTCAGCTCTCTGAGTTTATGGGAAGTACTAGTTCTATTTTGATGATCATGAGTGAGTGAGTGAGTGAGTGAGTGAGTGAGTGAGTGAGTGTCGAAAATTCGAAACTTTGCTTTCGCTTAACTTCAGAACTTAATGACCTACAGACTTGAAATTTTGGATTTTAAGTATGTAGTTATAGCTTACTGGATGACGAAAATTTCTGTGTTCTGGTCTTATCCAGAGGTTCTCAAATAGGGGCCTGAAAATGCGGCGAAATGGTTCCTGTAAAGGATGGTACGGCAGTGCTTGCTTCGCGCTCGACTTGGCGGGGGCACTACCGTGCCCCCAGATAAGAATGTATGGATGTATGTTTGTTACTCTTTCACGCCTAACGGGTGAACCGATTGAGCTGAAATTTGGTATAGGAGACAGCCACTAGCTAACAGAGATACTAAATATGTAAAAATAAACTACTCCACTGATCTGAATAGCAATAAAAATTATATAATACAAAAAACAAAACCGAAAACCGCGTCTGAAAAGCTGTTTCCCGCCTTTACTTAATGACATCTATGAATGATAGCTGACATCATTTTTTTTTTCACACACACTTGGCTTACTCGTTAGTATATTTGCCAAAATGTAACCATGCAAGATTTCGGGTCCATATTGGCTCGCATAAAATTTTTAGTCCTAATTTAATGTGGTATAACGTTTTTCAGCCTAAACATCAAAACGCCTAAAGTTTTTAGGCATAACTTTTTTGGCCTAAATTTTTCTCCCATAATATTTTTAAGCATAATAATATTTACGCATAAAATTGTTACGCATATTGTTTTAACGCCTAAAATATCTTACCATAAATTTTTTTGGCATAATTATATTCAGCCCTAATATTTTTCGACATAATAATATCCAGCCCTAATAATTTTCAGTATAATGATATATCCAGCCCTAATTTTTTAGCAAAGTGATATCTTGTCATAATACTATTACCAGGATTGTAATCGGCAAAATATTATTAATACTAAAAGAAACGAATTATTAATTTCAATGTTCTAACTTAAAACCTAACCTAGCCTTCTCGCGTTTTTTTTTATAGAACGAAGTAAGAATTCGGGCAAGACGCTCTCCCGACCCAGTATTTTACAAAGTAAAATTCTGGGTGCACTGCGTCATCGCTTCTTACTTGAGAGTAATAAGATGTTAAGACTCTTCAGCCCTGTAACTTCACTAGCTACTGTGCGGTTGTTTCATTTTAATCTCCTCTATACCCTACCCTCTCTCTGAATTAGAAAGTGGATGGTCATTTTTGGCACTTTGTTGACCGCTGCCGTGGCACTGTGGACATTGTTCAAACCTAACCTAACCTAAATTATCCGAGTCAGTTTTGTGACAGTCAGTCTTACTGGGTGCCATAAACTACTTTCCTAAATAATTTTATTAACTTACAATATTAGTTGTATGCCTTAATATAGTTATGTAAAATTATGATTATGCCCGAGAAATTTATGCGAAACATTTTCGAACAAATTAAATTAGGACTAACAAAATTATGCGTACTTATATTATGACAAACAAATTTATGCTTTACAAATATATGCTAAAAAACGTTAGGGCAACTGACAGTTATGGCAAGACATAAGTATGTCTAGATATAATTATGCCCAATTATGATTAGGCCAAAAAAAGTTATGCGAAACATTTTCAGCGAAACAAAATTAGGACAAAAAAAATATGCGTGCGAATACGCTCCCCAAGATTTCTTCCGTTCCTTTTCTAATTTTACCAAATTCAAGAAGAATCAATTATAATTAAAATAAAAATCAAATTGTTCAAATTGGTCATTTATTGCAAAAAATAAAATAATCTTACGTTTTAATACAGCTATAAAACATGTTTCACAAAACATAAATAAGTATTTTATTATGTCCAAACGATGGAATCGATCCAGGGCACGTAAGGCTCGACCCTGGTGTAGACCCCGGCTTGTCCGAGACGTGCGCAGGCTGCTCCGTACGACGTGATGCCTATCACTACGGGAGGGGTGTTCCTAAACGGACCGCGCACTTGAAGGGGACCGCCGCTGTCTCCCTGGGGAAATATACAATATATTATAATTATTAAATATTGCAGGATATTAAGACTAAACTTAAAGCGGAGTGAACCGCTGTGAGCCCACAAAAATACTCGGGGTGTGCCAGCGATGCGCCAAAATTTCATGGCTATGGACTGCAAACAGGCAGCACACTCATCTGCGGCCTCAAGATGATCATAAACAACAAAATAATTTTATGAGACATCAAATTTTTTATGTTGTAATCAAGCTCTCAATATAAATTTATTCAAAATTTACTTGATGGTATGTTGTTTTGGTATAATGTATCCCACCAAAAACATTCTGTAAAAAACTAGCCAAGTCTCGATGGAGCTGCTTGTTTATCTCTAAAAAATAATGATATCTAGACAAAGTCGTGCCAAGTCTAAAATTTCTTACTGCGATTTCTTTATTATTATAGTTAATGTTGTGTGACTTGGCCGTTGAAGAGTAGACAAGGGTATTTCAGGTGCTCCATGACACCATTGCACCAACCTGTCCGCTAACCATTCATGATAGAAAATTGCCACTTGGAAAACGTTGATTGAAAAACCAGTCAATTGTAGGCTTGATAAAGCTGCGTATTTCAATAATACTTGTTATGTTTAGGCGATCCAAGTGTCATGGAGCATCTGATTTTGTACCCTTGTGTACCCTTCAACGGCCAAGTCACACAACATTAACTATAATAATAAAGAAATCGCAGTAAGAAATATTAGACTTGGCACGACTTTGTCTAGATATCATTATTTTTTAGAGATAAACAAGCAGCTCCATCGAGACTTGGCTAGTTTTTTACAGAATTTTTTTGGTGGGATTTCACTTCTTTTTGTAGAAACGCTATATTATAAGGTTATTATAAGGCCGACAGACAGACAGGTGAAAGTAAATAAAAGCTTTACACAATTTTAACCATTGACTGCAAATGTAACTTTGTAATCCTATACATTTATATGAGATTACAAAGTTATTTATGCAGATAAATTATCTCGAAAACGAGACCGAAATTGCATGTATTTTTAGTTTTCCTATGGCTTATACAATAAATTCTAAGTATGTACCAAATTTCAACTCTCTGAGTTTATGGGAAGTACTAGTTCTATTTTGATGATCATGAGTGAGTGAGTGAGTGTCGAAAATGCGAAACTTTGCTTACGCTTAACATCGGAACTTAAAGACCTACAGACTTGAAATTTTGGATTTTAGGTATGTAATTATAGCTTACTGGATGACGAAAATGTCTGTGTTCTGGTCTTATCCAGAGGTTCTCAAATTGGGGCCTGAAAATGCGGCGAAATGGTGCCTGTAAAGGATGGTACGGCAGTGCTTGCTTCGCGCTCGACTTGGCGGGGGCACTACCGTGCCCCCAGATTTTAGAGCAACAAATAAATAAAAAAAATAGCACTCCGGGAGTGCCGGCAGAAGTGAAAACTTCAATATTAACGTTGTGTTTAATTATAAGTATAAAAATACTATCATTTATGAGGTAGAATACAATGTTTATTTATTGCGCTATCGTACACAAATATGACAATTTATATGTTGTTATTTATAATATTATATCGTTATTTATATATAACATTAAATTTTATCTCTCAGAAAAATCAACTTCCATCCATAATTTCGACGACTTTTACACCATCGTTATTATCAGAATCATCATCGCAAATTTTTACAACTGATACAATTGGTTTATGATAACTTAAGTAAGAAACAAACAGTTTTGATTCGAACCTATTTAAGTGTCTAATAAAAAAAATATAAAATATAAATATAAAATATAAAAAAAAAATATCGGGCGCGCGCTTGTCTAAGCCCCCTGTGCCGCCTAAACAGAGCAGCACACTCAGGCACGGTAGAAAGAGTGGGAGATACTAGTTCCTCTCCCTTCCCCTCGATCTTACGCTTTTTCGATCAGCATCACGTGACCCTGACGCGAGTTTGAAAGTTTTTACCCATACAAAAAAGTGCTCAGCGCCGCTAAAGAAGTTTTCACTTCAAAAAATGTTGATAATGATCCCGTACGCCAAACACGGAACACGTCTTACATGAAACTGATGCTTGCAGCAGTTACCTTGCAGGTGTCCCTGATGACGTCACAGTACCCGTAGCACATCTGTATGGAGTGATCGTACCCGCGCCGCAGGTGGCGATGCCTCCTGTACTGGCAGACAGTGTGCCTCGTCACAACTAACGTCTTACATGAAACTGATGCTTGCAGCAGTTACCTTGCAGGTGTCCCTGATGACGTCACGGTCCCCGTAGCACATCTGTATGGAGTGATCGTACCCGCGCCGCAGGTGGCGATGCCTCCTGTACTGGCAGACAGTGTGCCTCGTCACAACTAACGTCTTACATAAAACTGATGCTTGCAGCAGTTACCTTGCAGGTGTCCCTGATGACGTCACGGTCCCCGTAGCACATCTGTATGGAGTGATCGTACCCGCGCCGCAGGTGGCGATGCCTTCTGTACTGGCAGACAGTGTGCCTCGTCACAACTAACGTCTTACATAAAACTGATGCTTGCAGCAGTTACCTTGCAGGTGTCCCTGATGACGTCACGGTCCCCGTAGCACATCTGTATGGAGTGATCGTACCCGCGCCGCTGGTGGCGATGCCTCCTGTACTGGCTCGAGCACGTCGATTGCGTGAACTCCGTCAGGGGAACCTGGAAGACAGAAAGAATTGGTTCTGTCAAATTCGTCATTCGTCATCCAATGATTCTATATAGACACTAGCTTACCCGGCAAACGTTGTTTTGCCATATAAATAATTAATAGGAATGATTAAAAGTTAATATGAGAGTTACACTGAGATAGCAAAATAATAATTGTTAACGTTACTACTACACTCGATGCATAAACAATAATGATGGCCGACAACTGTGTAGGGAGTGAGAAAGAAAGGAGACCGGCTTCGTTCTCATCCCTACTCCGTGCTGTTTACTGGGTCAGAAGTGACACCTGTTTACATCTGGCGGGGATAACTAATTAAATGACGATTGATCAGTTTTCGACCGGAGAGGAAAAATGATTAAATTACTAAAATGGCTATTAAAAAATAAGGGTTGATCGTAGAAGGGTGAAAATTGAGGATTGTATGTATTTTTGTATGTTGTATCATAAAAAAATAGAAATTAAAAATTTTGTCTAAAAAATAAAAAATAAAATTTAGGGGTGGACTACCCCTAACATTTAGGGGGATGAAAAATAGATGTTGGCCGATTCTCGTAGATACCGGATAAGCACAAAAAATTTCATCAAAATCGGTCAAGCCGTTTCGGAGGAGTATGGCAACGAAAACTGTGACACGAGAATTTTATATATTAGAAGATATGGACGAAAAGATATACTGGAAAGTCATGAAAAAAAATACCTACCCTTCGCATGGCGTGCCGCGTGCCTCAATCTCGCCTGATCTTAAACGACGATGCGGCCGTAGATGGTAGCAGGCTAAACCTAGAAGGCGGGATAAATCCCTCCCTGGGTTCTTCTAGGTGGTGATGTACTACTTGTATAAAAGACTTACAGCTTGCATCGTATCAGCCAGATCGGTGTTGGGTCCAGTGGCCCCCCATCCGGTGACGACGGCGTTAGACTCGGAGGGACGCTTCGCCAGGTTCGGAAGACACGCTGGCACCACGTTGAAGTTGAAAATTACGCTGGAAATTAACATTTTAAATTTCCGTGATTTTAATTCCTTCGTGGTGAGGGTGTTGACCAGCCGTCTGCCGACCTTCATGAAGGAGGACTTCTGGCCGCAGGGAGTCGTGTTTCGGAAATTCCGAGGTCGGCTTTCTGCTGACTCTGTGCGTAAACTAGTTTTTAAGTTTATTAAATTTTATGTATGTTAGTCTGTAAGGTATATTATGATATAGGGCTCTGGTACACTGCGTCAGTGGCAGTGTACTAAATGAATTATTATTAAACTCATATTATACGAGGGACTTATCGCGTAGGTCGGTATTCGCTAGTTTTACAGAAACATTATAAAACCAGCCTCGACCGCGGGACCGCGGTGGTGGGTGTTTTTACGGATCTTGTAACAGATCCGAAACGTCGAGGTTGGTTTTATAATGTTTTTGTATCGAGATGATATCGAGATGAGATCGAGATGATATGGAGATGAGATCGAGATGAGGTCGGGGTCAGATCGAGATGAGATCGAGATCATGTCAAGATAATATCGAGATGATATGGAAATGAGATCGAGATGAGGTCGAGATCATATCGATATGATATGGAGATGAGGTCGAGATGAGGTTGAGGTCAGATCGAGATCAGATTGAGATCAGATCGAGATGAGATCGAGTTCATATCGAGATCAGATTGATATGAGATCAAGATATCGAGATGATATGGAGATGAGATCGAGATGAGGTTGAGATCAGATCAAGATCAATATCGAGATCAGATTGAGATGAGATTGAGATCATATCGAGATGATATGGAGATGAGATCGAGATAAGGTCGAGATCAGATCGAGATTAGGTCGAGTTCATATCGAGATCAGATTGAGATGAAATCGAGATAAATGATGATGTGAATGATAGAAATGTATGCCTAACGGTGAGACATAGGGTAGGTACTTAGAATTTTTAAACAATAAGATCTGTAAACTTGTATACCTACCCATATGAGCAATTGCTCACATGAGTAAATACAATAAATCATTTATTAATTAATAAATGATTTATTGTATTTGTATGAGATCGTGATGAGATGTGATATGACTCGGAAGCTATAGACTAGTTATAACTGGGTGAGGGATGATGCGCTCGATGGAGTACCGTAATGTTTATACCCAATAATGCTTACAAGGTGCTGGTCCTGAGTAGAGCGATGTCGTGGTACTTGGTGGGCGCGTGGTACAGCGGGTGCGGGATGATGCGCTCGATGGAGTACCGCTGCCACAGCTCCTCCGGATCGGTGCGCTTGAGCACGCCTAGCGCTGCGTACTTCACTGGACCACTGGGAACACCACGCTTGGATCAATGCTACGTTGCTACGTTTTAACGATAGCGGACGTGATGTAATAATTAATAATAATAATTGTGGTTTTTACTCCAACAGAACAGGTTACCCTACTTACACTGTCAGAGTCAAATCACAATTTATAGGTTGTGTGGCTAACCTATATATGTTGCAGTTTCGGGTCGCTGAGATTACCTACTACAGGGCCTGCAACATGACGTTACGACTGCCTCCAGAACACGGCCTTCCGAAACACAGTAATGTCCTGGCGAAAAGCTTTGCCACACTGAGATTTGAACCCAGGACCTCCGCTGTCCTTTAACATCGACCCTAACGTCTGCTGGAAGCCCAAATATTTACAGGAATCATTTCGGAGAGTGTGCGCAGGAATTACACATGAACTTACTTCTCCAAGCCCGTTCTATCTACGAACGTCGCTGCAGACGGCAGTCGCTGCAGCAATGCGGCATTCGTACTTAGTGGTGCTACCAACTGCCCGCACTAAGCGTTTTGCTTCATCTGTACTCACAGAATGGGTGAGGAGATGCAGTGCGCAGCAGTCAGGATGAAACGGTTGCTCAGCAGAGTGCCCGCGCACAGGTATTGCGCTGACTCCGGGGAGGGGCCGAAGCCGAGCAGCGCCTGGATGAAATAACTGTTAAACTGGCGCTAACTCAACCTACAATCCCACTCAACTTTCGCCAGGGGCACGGTAAAAAGATATACAGTAATTTGACTCCCTAGAAGCGGTTCAACTCAAGGTCGTGCGAGTTTGCAACGAGGTGCGTAGGGTTCGGTAGGCAGCGAGATGCCGAATAGGCGTTATTATTGTGAATTACTCAAAATATCAAAAAGAATTTAATACTTTGTGATATTTTGACTAATTCACAACCATTATTCGGAAGCTTGCTTGCATAAAAACGTCTATTCGGCACCTCGCTTCTTACCGATCCTGTCGACCGCGTTGCAAACTCGCGCGACCTTGAGTTCAACCGCTTCTAGGGAGTCACATTACTGCATAACCACAGCCGGAAGGGACAGAAACAAAATATTTTGAAGGTAATAACGCCTTTCGCCCACAGTGACTTTTTGTAGCGATGCAGTAGCGATTTCCTACACAGCTCAGCAGCTCAGCACATGTAAAACCTAGATTCCATAGACAAACTTGCTTTAAAACTACTCATTAATATGAGTCAAATAACAAACGGAGTATAATGTACATTGTAGTGGACTCTTCAAGGTCAATCTTCTCTCTGAAGTCTCTCCCTTATGACTGAGGATCGTGGTGATCATTAGCAGAAGATTCTGGTGCAGTGATACGACTTATGGTCTGCCGCCATTGGAAATGGCATCGATGGCGACAGACCATAAAACATCAGGGTTTGAATTAGCCAATAGCCAGGGCTGACGGTTCGCTAGCTTACACTGCAAAGATCTTATAGGAAATTTTTATTTTATGTGATGAAGTAGAAGACGAGCAAGACGCTCTCCTGATGTTAAGGCCCATACCTCACCGAGACGCCATGGCGACGTGGCCAGGGACGTCGCCATGGATATGTATGGCGTTCCTTGTCGCCAGTCAGTCGCCAAGGTGAGGTATGGCCCTAAGGGCCATACCTCACCGAGACGCCATGGCGACGTGGCCAGCGACGTCGCCAACTAGTTCTTATTGAGATGTATGACGGCGAAATCACTTGGCGACTGACTGGCGACAAGGAACGCCATACATATCCATGGCGACGCCGCTGGCCACGTCGCCATGGCGTCTCGGTGAGGTATGGGCTTTAGAGAGAAAATTGCACCAACGCTTCTTACTCATATCAAGAGTCATAAGGTGTTAAGACTCTTTAGCCCAGTAATTTCACTAGCTACAGTGCCTAGCTACAGTGCACAGTAATGTTTGCACATCACTAAGGCGGTAGAATAACTGGCACTGTTGGGCCCACCTAGACGACCTCCTGCAATGGAAGTCTACCCCCGTAAGGTCATGAGTAGTCCTTACCATATGTGGAAACTCGCTTCGCGTAGCGTCTCTCCCGCCCGCCCCACATTGTCCTTTTTGACCGAGGGCGAAGCACCCTTTCTCTTCCCACCAACTCTTGTACACTGATCCTCCGCAGTGTTTCTTAATACGATATGGAAGGGCCACGAAGTAGTCTACACATTCTGGTGGGAGGTATCATTCATTATTGCATTTTGTTCAAGATTTTATTTACTTTCACCTCTCTGTTGTGTGTCTGTCAACAAATCTCGCAAGTTTAATTTGATCCACCTCCCGGTTTCCGATTGAGCTGACATGCATACATGTATAAATAGGAATAGAATAGAATAAAATAGAAAACTCTTTATTGAAACACTACAGACATACAGAAAATATAGGATGACAATGCAATATTATTATGACATTGAGCTGATCTGATGATGGAGCTGAAAGGTGGCCGTAGTAACTCCGTAATTAAACAACGCAACTCCATCGAGTTTGGGCTCATTTGATTTGCCTTGACGAGTACTTTACTACTTACTGTTCCATGATTTCTGATCAGTCTTCAACAAAAATCCCCCAAGCGGGTGTAAAACCATTTTCCTAAAATGAAATATTATTAGATTAGTGCCTCATTTTTCAATATCAATACATTTTCGCTTTTTAAAGAAAAGTTATGAAAGATAAAACTCGCTCAGCGATACTCGCGCTTAATCAGAAGTTCTGATCAGAACTCACGCTGAGCGAGCAACCAGCGGTCATTTCTATACAGTGCAAGTTATCGCTTGTCTCACTCGCACACTCGCTTATAGCCGAGCTAGACAACTATCGGAACTACGCGCTCGCTCCTCGCCGCTCGCCAACTCGTTTGTACATTGTAGCTTTAGTCGTTACTCGCTCATTGTTGCCGGTGGGGACATCTGCCTTGAGTGTGAGTGTGAGTGTTAGTGTGAGTGTGAGTGTGAGTGCGAGTGCGAGTGCGAGTGTGAGTGCGAGTGCGAGTGCGAGTGCGAGTGCGAGTGCGAGTGCGAGTGCGAGTGCGAGTGCGAGTGCGAGTGCGAGTGTGAGTGCGAGTGTGAGTGTGAGTGTGAATGTGTGTGAGTGTGTGTGTGTGTGTGTGTGTGAGGGCGTGTGCGTGTGCGCACACGCGCACATTCGAATATTACTTACGAAACATCATCAGTGAGTTCACAACTCGTGCAGCAGATGATGGGGTCCAACCCGATGAACGAACACGTCTGATAAAAAAAAATAGGTAGGACTTAAAAACCATAGAGTTGGAAATGTGGCCATAGCACCTTTATAAGGTCTGTCCACCTTGTGGGTGGACGTCCTACGCTATGTTTGCTACTCCGTGGTCTCCACTCGAGCATTTTTCTAGCCCATCGGCCATCCGCTCTGCGCGCTAAGTGGCCTGCCCATTGCCACTTCAGCTTGCTAATAAATAGCCAATAGCCCTGCAGTTTTTATTTCAAAAATTGAAGCAAAGAGCTTGGTAGGTGCGAATTGTTGGTTTTATTAGTAATTTACCGTTGGATACTCGTAGTGTTTGTGATCGATGACGAGAGTTAGGCATTTCTTCCAATGACGGCAGGTCCCGGGGTGGCCATCAGTAGCTATACACGGAGACCCTGAAGAATAATTAACCACTACATAGGAGGTATACAAAGTCGCTTCCACTGACTGACTGTTCGCTATTACGTATGCTTAAGGGGCTGCGCAGACGACAGACTATCCATGACGCACTTTTAAGTCTGTGAAAATAGAACCTTTGCACGCACATTACACGGATTATTTGTGCGCCGGCGTCGTGTGCGTTACTGCATATAATTGTATAGGTTCTATTTTCACAGACTAAAAAGTGCGTCATGGGTAGTCTGTCGTCTGCGCAGCCCCTGAATCTTCAAAGCTGCGCAACAGATTATGATGCAGAGCTATTTTTAGTAGAAATAGTTATTCAAGAGGAAGGTGCTTATAATAAGTACTTATTTATAAAAGAGGTACATGCATAATCATCATCATCAGCCTATGTTCGCCCACTGCTGGTCATAGGCCTTCCCCATGGCACGCCACTCCACTTAATCCTCCATCTTTCTACTCCAACCGTCCCCAGCGACCGTCCGGATATCATCGCCCCATCTCGCCCAAGGACGCCCCACACTACGTTTACTGAGACGCGGTCTCCACTCTAAAACACGTCTACCCCATCGGTTATCGATTCTACGGCAAATGTGACCAGCCATTGCCACTTCAGCTTGCTAACTTTTCTTTGTAGCGTCCGTGGCCCAGTGGTCATACCTCCGACTTGTAAGCCGGAGGTCCTGGGTTCAAATCTCAGTGTGGCAAAGATTTTCGCCTGGACGCTATCGTGTTTCGGAAGGCACGTAAAACTGTGGGTCCCGGCTGTTTCCTATAAGATATGTAGGATGCAGTCGTCAGGTCATGTTGCAGGCCTTGTAGGAATCTCGGCGACCTGAAACTGCAACATATAGGTTGGCCACACAACCTATAAACTGTGATTTGACTCTGACAGTGTAAGTAGGGTAACCTGTTCTGTTGGAGTATAAACCCCAAATATTATTATTATTATTATATTATTTCGGCTATGTCGGTAACTTTGGTTCTCTGCCGAATCACCTCATATCTGATGCGATCCTTTAGAGAGACGCCGAGCATAGCCCGCTCCATAGCTCGTTAAGCAACTTTGAACTTGTAGACCAGTCTTACCGTAAGTGTCCACGTCTCGGCTCCGTACGTTAGAATAAATAAGGCACTGGTTGAACACTTTAGCATAATATAGTACAGAAACACTGTAAATGTCCTATTAAGCGCTAAGAAGTGCGCGCGGGTCAACTAGTAATAAAAATTGGGGTTTATACATCGAGAATAAACCCCAATTTTTTAGATTTAGAACAGATTACCATACACTGTCAGAGTCAAATGGCAATTCAACATTTTAAAGGTTGTGTGGCCAACCTATATGTTGCAGTTTCAGGTCGCCGTAATTACTACAGAGCCTGAAACATGGCCTGACGACTGCCTCCTACATATCTTATAGGAAACAGCCGGGACCCACAGTTTTAACGACTCTTCCAAAACATCTCGTACTGTCCAGGCGAAAATATAGAACTAGCTGCGCCCTGCGGTTTTACCCGCTGTACAGTAGCCTATGTGTTATTCCAGGGTCTAAGCTATCTCTATACCAAATTTCAGGTCAGTTGGTCCACCCGTTTAGGCGTGAAAGAGTAACAAACATTTATCCAGACATCCATTCTTACAAACTTTCACGTTTATAATATTAGTAAGATTATAAGGTGCTTTCCACTCACCTTCAGGCAAACCTCCAAAGACGCTCCAGAAATTAAAGAAGAAAATGAAAATAGTTAACATTTTAACACAATTATTTTAATTTATTTCAGACGTGTACCGCCGACAAAAATTGCGATAATTTTTTTTTTTCTGAAGTTCCAACTTTGTTGCTAATAATGTTTATTTATGTGTATAATATGTCCGGTTAAATGTATGTATGTCTATCAATTTTGTTCAAAAACTACTAAGTTTAGTAGTTTTTGAACAAAATTGATAGAGGTAGGTTAGGCAGTATGGGTAGTTACCCATACTGCCTAATTGTAATGGATTTGTAAGTACAGTCAACTACAAAGAGATGTATCCATGTTAGGCTTACAAAATGAAGTAAATTTTCATTTGCCCCAATGAACTACCCTTGGTTCGTGACATTTCTAGTAGCAATCAAACTTTATATTATCATCGACTCGTTTAAAATATGCAACAATGATGTATCCCACTACTTTTCCTTAGGTGATACATAATAATAGCATTTAAAATGAATCGAATATAGTATAAGATTTGGTGGATACTGAAAATGTCACGAAGTAAGGGTAAATAATTTTTGCATACTAAAAGTTCCTTCATTTTGTAAGACTAACATGGATACATCTCTTTGTAGTTGACTGTACACAATACCTGCCAAAACAATGTTCGTTCTCGGCAAACACCTTAGACCGCGGAAGGGGTGCATTGAAAATCAGCGCTGGGGGAATATTCATACTACTGGATATTCAATATTCACCCAGCATGTGCTGAATGCACCCCTATTGCCTAATTTACTTTAATTGCTATTTATATGTGCTTATTCTGTAGGTAATCGCTGTAGACCATATTATACTGAGACTGAGACAAAAATAGAGATGGGCAGGACACGTCCAAAGAATGGCGCATGAGAGATGGCCTAATACAGTTACAAACTGGACACCCAGAGATTCAAAGAGGAAGCGAGGCAGACCACAAAAAGATGGCATAACAAAAATAGCTGGGAAGCTATGGCATAGACCAGCCAAACAAAGAGATGAATGGAAACCTGGAGGAGGCTTTTACCGCTACAGGCGGCTTTTGCAAATAATGTTATATTAAGAAAAAATGTTTATTTAAGTAGGTATTTTATTGTGTGAGAGAGGAAATAAAAGCTTTTTATTTTATTTTTATTTATTGGAACGAAGTTCCTTATCGCGCGTTGTGAAAGGGGGCTAGACAGAAAAAATTCTTACGAAAAGTTGTCACGACACTTTTTGCTATAGTAAGCTATTGTAAGCTGTGCGGCGTGCGCATGTTTCTCTGTCTCTCTCTCTATATCTCTCTCTCTCTCTCTCTTATAGAAAGCCAGCCAGATATTTTCATTAATCGAAAGGAACTTCGTTCCATCCGGGTGTCCCTTGACACCTCTCAAGTTTTTTTTTAATTATACTGTAATCTCGGCGACTCGCGCTATACGAATCTGCCTATAATTTATAAGTTAGTAATAAATTAGATTAGTTTAAGTATATATATATATATAAGCTGTATCTATTCTTAAATTGGGCAATAAATGGCTTTTTATTTATTTATTTTAAACCCACATTGTGGGGGTATATTTTATTAGTATTCCAGATACGGTGGTTTCCCAACGAGTATTTCTGTGACTCTATGCCACATTTTACAGGCTTTTATTTACTTTCACCTGTCTGTCTGTCTATTATAATCAAATCTTGGATGTTTAATTTGATCTACTTCCCGATTTCTAATTGAGCTGTGATTTGGCGTATAAAATCGGATGACAATGCAATATTATTATGACATCGAGCTGATCTGATGATGGAGCTGGAAAGTGGCCATAGGAACTCCGTAATGAAACGAGGCAACCCCATCGAGTTTGGGCTCATTTGATTCGTCTTGACGAGTAATTGGTGCTTGATGGTAATAATAATAAAAGCTTGTTTTAAAAAGTTTTATTTTTATTTCACTTGTTGAACAGGTGAAGCCGTAAGACCCGCGTAGTGTTTGGAATAATAACTTTATCAAAGTTTGTAATTAAGCACAATATATTATTATTAAACAATAAATTAATCAGGAAGTGCTAATTGCAATTATATTGATTAATACACAAATGCAATTTAATAGGTACCTATTCACTTACACATAATTTAAATTAAATGGTAGCTAGTGAAATTTGAGAGCAGTCAATGAGTGCCCAAAAGGGGTATGTGAAATACTAACTTAGGAACTTTGTTTGGACTAGTTTGCAAAGTTTTATTATGGTACGACAACCAGAAGTTGGTAAAATTTTATTTGCAAGATTTTTTTACTGACTTTGTATGGAAAACTAATTTAAGCGTCTTAAAAATTGACCATGTTCGGAAGCTCATAGCTGGACAACGATTGGAGATAGATAAAAAATGTTAGGGCCAAAGTTGTAGAAAATTTTATGAGGTTTCATAATGTAGTACAACAAAATATCGTACAACGCACAGTATTTGACATATAAGCAAAAAACCTAAAAATGGGACCTTCTTCGGCCTCCCCCCTCGAGCTCACCTCGGAGGGGTGGGGACTTTTAGTATGTTTATCTCCTAACTAGTCCAAACAAAGTTCCTAAGTTAGTTTTTCTGCTTTCGACTTTTCGATCCACATTTCTTCTTTTACTGGACTAATTACTGAGCTGAAGAGTCTTAACATCTTATGACTCTTGAGTAAGAAGCGTTGGTGCAGTACAACTAGAATTAACATCATTGTGAAATCTTGAGTAGCACTGTCCTGATTATTGGCATCGTTATTTCTTACCAGGGTCTCATACCCAGAGATCTTGTTATTATTAAATACAAGCTTTTATTAACTTTCACATGACTGTTGTCTGTCTGTCTGTCGGTATGTCTGTTTGTCTGTCTGTAATCAAATCTTGCGAGTTTAATTTGACCTACTTCCCGGTATCCGATTGAGCTGAAATTTTGCATGCCTGTATAAATCGGATGACGATGTAATATTTTTGTGACATCGAGCTGATCTGATGATGGAGCTGGAAGGTGGCTATAGGAACTCTATAATTAAACGACGCAACCCCATCGAGTTTGGGCTCATTTGATTCGTCTTGACGAGTAATTGGTGCTTGATGGTAATAATAATAAAGGCTTGTTTTTAAAGAGTTCATTTTTTTATTTCACTTGTTAGGTAATAATATCCCCCTTATTCCCCCCTATCCTTGTCTCCCTAAAATAATAATATTGTTTGTTAAGGCCTAATTAATACAACTACAATTAGTATTTCCTGATTGATTATACATTTTAATTACTAGCATTGACTGATAAAGTTCATATTCAAAGTATTATATGCGTTTCACGGGTTTACTCGCTGGAAAATATTATGATGTTAATTTTATCTTACTAATACTATAAACGTGAAAGTTTGTAAGGATGTATGTTTGTTACTCTTTCATGCCTAAACAGGTGGACCGATTGAGCTAAAATTTGGTACAGAGATTGCTTAGACCCTGGAATATAAGTATCTGTAAGTCTGTAAGTATAAATCAGATCTGGTGCTTCGCCGGCTGCTGCCGCAGCACGCTTGTTCGCTTGCTCGGCTCGCACGTTGTAATCACTGTTCAAACCTTTTTTTTTTAACCCAGAAAAAATACGTTATGCATCATCACCCCACGCCGGGGCGGTTTATGGGACTCCCCCGCCGAAGATGGGCGCGGCAGGGATACCCACTAAAAAGCCTGGAGGTTCCTGCGGGACGCCATAATGCCGGGGCAGGGGGTACGCCGAAGCACTCATCCGCGGATCACTGTTCAAACCTAACCTAACCAACTGATGTCGGTCTGTCCTGAACTTCGTAATAAAAAACAAGATTTTTTATCCAAACATTTTGTTCACACCTAACTTTAACCGACTGCGGTCGGCTACTCCTAGGTTTAACCGACTAAACCTAGGTGTAGCTGCACTTCGGACATTAGCCGTAACGCATGTATATTACTAATATTATAAACGTGAAAGTTTGTAAGAATGGATGTCTGGATGTATGTTTGTTACTCTTTCACGCCTAAACGGATGGACCGATTGAGCTAAAATTTGGTACAGAGATAGCTTAGACCCTGGAATAACACATATAGGTTACATAACGACCTACTGCGGGTAAAACCGCTGGGCGCAGCTTGTTATACAAATATAAACCTTCCTTTTGAATTACTCTATCTATTAATGAAAACCGCATCAAAATCCGTTGCGTAGTTAAAGTTTAAAGATTTAAGCATACATAGAGACAGACAGACACAGGGTTTTATACTATATAGTGATTATTGGGTACATGCCTGTTTTTGGAAGTAAAGTTTGAACTTTAGATTTTTAATCGTTATTTGTCAACGGTACGCGTCTGAAATTAATTTAAATTAAAATAAGTAGTAAAAATTATATGAGAATATTTATATAAATTGTATAGATATGTTAATGTTAATTATTTTTATTTTATTTTTGAATTTCTGGTGCGTCTTTGGAAGTTTACCTGAGGGTGAGTGGAAGGCACTTTTTTATGCAAAGAAGTAAGAAGACGAGCAAGACGCTCTCTTGATGTTAAGAGATAACGCTGCCCATACTCCGTACAGTTTTTTTTATGTGATGAAGTAGAAGACGAGCAAGACGCTCTCCTGATGTTAAGAGATAACGCTGCCCATAATCAGTACAGTGCTTAGAATTTCACAATGATGCGATATTCAAGGAACACCAAAGCTTCTTACTCAAGAGTCATAAGATGTTAAGACTCTCTGGCCCAGTTATTTCACTGTTTACAGTGCCCTCCTACCTGTGCACAGTAATGTTTGCACATCCCTGCGTTTTTACAAGCTTTATATTACTTTCACCTGTCTGTTGTCTGTCTGTCTGTCTGTCTGTCTGTCTGTCTGTCTGTAATCAAATCTTGCAAGTTTAATTTGACCCACTTCCCCGTTTCCAATTGAGCTGAAAATTTGCATGCGTGTGTAAATCGGATGACAATGCAATATTTTCATGACATCAAGCTGATCTGATGATGGAGCTGGAAGGTGGCCAAAGGAACTCTGTCATAAAACAACGCAACCCCATCGAGTTTGGGCTCATTTGATTCGTCTTGACGAGTACTTTATGATACAAGACGATAATAATATAATTAAAGCTTGTTTTTAAAAAGTATTTTTAAAATTTCACTTGTTTGATCACTGCTCAGGCGGTAGAATAATGGCACTGTTGGGGTACCCACCTAGACGACCTCCTGCAAAGGAAGTCTACCCGCGGTAAACCACGATGAAGTACTACCCAGGATTTAACAATGATGTAAAATTCTAGATGCACTGCACTAGCGCTTCTTACTCGCTCTAAATTAGCCGATTGCACATTTTTTGTAGTCAGACTCTACTGTCCATCTACCCGTCTGTGTCATAGAAGGTGACTTTTAACCCCCGACGCAAAAACGATGGGGTGATAAGTTTGACGTGTCCGTCTGTCTGTCTGTCTGTCTGTCTGTCTGTCTGTCTGTCTGTCTGTCTGTCTGTCTGTCTGTCTGTCTGTCTGTCTGTCTGTCTGTCTGTCTGTCTGTCTGTCTGTCTGTCTGTCTGTCTGTCTGTCTGTCTGTCTGTCTGTCTGTCTGTCTGTCTGTCTGTCTGTCTGTCTGTCTGTCTGTCTGTCTGTCTGTCTGTCTGTCTGTCTGTCTGTCTGTCTGTCTGTCTGTCTGTCTGTCTGTCTGTCTGTCTGTCTGTCTGTCTGTCTGTCTGTCTGTCTGTCTGTCTGTCTGTCTGTCTGTCTGTCTGTCTGTCTGTCTGTCTGTCTGTCTGTCTGTCTGTCTGTCTGTCTGTCTGTCTGTCTGTCTGTCTGTCTGTCTGTCTGTCTGTCTGTCTGTCTGTCTGTCTGTCTGTCTGTCTGTCTGTCTGTCTGTCTGTCTGTCTGTCTGTCTGTCTGTCTGTCTGTCTGTCTGTCTGTCTGTCTGTCTGTCTGTCTGTCTGTCTGTCTGTCTGTCTGTCTGTCTGTCTGTCTGTCTGTCTGTCTGTCTGTCTGTCTGTCTGTCTGTCTGTCTGTCTGTCTGTCTGTCTGTCTGTCTGTCTGTCTGTCTGTCTGTCTGTCTGTCTGTCTGTCTGTCTGTCTGTCTGTCTGTCTGTCTGTCTGTCTGTCTGTCTGTCTGTCTGTCTGTCTGTCTGTCTGTCTGTCTGTCTGTCTGTCTGTCTGTCTGTCTGTCTGTCTGTCTGTCTGTCTGTCTGTCTGTCTGTCTGTCTGTCTGTCTGTCTGTCTGTCTGTCTGTCTGTCTGTCTGTCTGTCTGTCTGTCTGTCTGTCTGTCTGTCTGTCTGTCTGTCTGTC